>CM052700.1:104525942-104624405 GCA_028551405.1 Uromys caudimaculatus
CCAGAGATGCCTTGGTGAAATGCTCATACATACTGACTGGCATCTTGTTAGTGTGCCTACAACCTTGAAAAGTCTATAGGCTGATGAAGTGCAGGATAGAACTAACTAGCTATGTAAAACTATGCATGTGATAGAAGAAAATGCACAAGTCTAAACTCACTTGTCCAAGTTGGAATATGGAGGATTTTTGGTGTTCATTTTTTAAATGCTTTTCAAAGGTAAAAATATTTTTTACAGTTTTTTTTAGATTTATTTATTAGGCATACATTAGTCTGCCTGCATGTATGCCTACATGCCAGAAAAGGGCATCAGATCTTAGATGGTTATGAGCCAGCATTTGGTTGCTAGGAATTGAACTCAGGACCTTTGGAAGAATAGGTAGTGTGCTCTTAACCTCTGAGCCATCTTGCCAGCCCAGTATACTACTTTTTAAAATGATTTATTTTACTTAAAATGTTTTTGTTGTTTTTATTCTTCTGTGACAGGTTTTCTTTGTATATCCTTGACTGTCCTAGAACTCTGTAGACCAGGCTGGCCTCAAACTTACTGAGATCCACCTGCCTCTGCTTGAGTGCTGGGATCAAAAGTGTGCGCTACTGCCACCTGGTTTTAGAATTTCTTACAGGCTATATTTGGAAACTATTATATAGTTGTTTACATACTTATAAGTCTATTGGTTAAAGACATGCACTAAAACAAATGTTATATTTGTTTCATAAGCATCTTTCTGTAATCTATTATAAAGTTAAAATTAAACAGAAAATGCTGTAAGTTTTTAACTAAAATTTGTCTATCATTCTTGATGGTTCTGTTTTTATACAAAGAAAAGAGAATTTAAAGAGAGGTAGTAGTCATTCTTAAATTTTATTCACAAAAACACATTAGTGGCAGAGTTGCTAAAATGATTGCCTTTTTATTGAAACAAATTTTTCTGTAATATTTTATGAACTATAAAGACAAAATTGAATAAAATAGTACACATGTGCACATTTCTGTGTGTGTGCACATGTGAGTGCAGGTGCCCACAGATGCCAGAAGGGGGCATCAGATTTGCTGGAGCTGGAGTGGTCAGTAAGATCTGTCCAAATGTCACTTCTTCATACCTGTAGGATTTGGATATAAAATGCAGCACTCTGTGTGAATAACCAGTCGGTCTCCAGATGATGGTGCCATTTTGGAAGGCTACAGAAAACTTGCGGAGCTAGGACCCAGCATAGGCCCTGAGGTTTACAGCTCTAACCTGCTTCCTGTCTCATTGCTGTTCCTGGTCTGCTGAGGTGTGAGCCATTCCTTCTTCCAGTAATAGATTAGATCATATATCAAACTGTAATCCAGAATAAACCTCTCTTCTCTTTTCAAGTCTTTAGTCACAGCAACAAAATGTACCTAATACTATTTCTTGGCATCCAGCAATAGCAGCCATTGTCACCCTCAGCTCATGAGCGGACTCCACTGCTTCCTCAGGCTCTTCCCTGGTGTGAATGGCGCACTACCCTTCCCTCTCTGTTGGAGGAACAGGGCCTTCAGCAGCAGCTCCATGCTGGTAATCCCTTCTGTAAGTTTCTACTGTGGAACACACAGCAAGGTGAACTGTAGCAGTCTTTGCTACTTCATGGGTTCTTCTTTCCCCACCCTTTATCTCCCCACCCCACCTCTGGTTTGTCTTGCTATCGCTAGATAGGAGAGAGAGAGAGAGAGAGAGAGAGAGACAGAGAGACAGAGAGAGAGAGACAGAGAGAGAGCGAGCCCTGAATCTAATTTCTTTCCTTCTGTTTCTTCTTAGAGCACAACTACTAACAAACTGCAGCCAACCCCCTGACCGACCACCAACCCTGCCTCTCAGGGCCTCACATTTATATCCCCTCCAAAAAGTCCCAGAATTCCAAATGTCACACAATCGCAGAAACCATCTGCAGCTGGCAAAACCATGCCTCTGCTAGAGCACAAGGCAAATTACAGTCAGCTGCTGTGTACAGTCGGAAACAGCCCCATATCCCCACGCCTGGGATTAAAGTGAAAACACTTTCTTTTTTGTTTGTTTGTTTTTGTTTTTTCGAGACAGGGTTTCTCTGTGTAGCCCTGGCTGTCCTGGAACTCACTCTGTAGACCAGGCTGGCCTCGAACTCAGAAATCCGCCTGCCTCTGCCTCCCAAGTGCTGGGATTAAAGGCGTGTGCCACCACTGCCCGGCAAAAACACTTTCTTATATTCCAAAATTCCAGAATTCTTAAGAATGTCACTACAGTGAACAAAATATTTTTCTGACTCTTTAGTCCAAGGGTTTAAAACTTTTCTGCTAGGGGCTGGAGGGATGGCTCAGAGGTTAAGAGCACTGGCTGCTCTTCCAGAGGTCCTGAGTTCAATTCCCAGCAACCATGTGGTGGCTCACAACCATCTGTAATCAGATCTGGTGCCCTCTTCTGGCTGCAGATCTACATGGAGGCAGAATCTTCAAAAAGAAAACTTTTTTTCTGCTATTGTAGAAATCAAAACTACAACCCAAGGGGCTGGAGAGAGCACAGGGTTAAAAGCACTTGTTCTTGCAGAGGGCCTGAATGTGGTTCCCAGTACCCACATGGCAGCTCACAACTTTCTATAGCTCCAGTTTCAGGAGATACAGTGCCCAACTCTGGCTTTCATGGGCACTGCACACACACACACAGGTACACAGATATACATGCAGGCTAAAACCCATACACGTAAAATTTAGAAAATAAAATAAATGACAAGAATAAACCACAACCCCAAAGAAAAGGAACACATCAGCTGTTTCTTAAAGTCTAGACGGTAGTAGTTATTTCCACATACATCTTGTTAAACAGTACTTCATCACATGGGCACATCTAGCTGCAAGGGAGTCTGGAAAATGTTTCCATTTTCCATGGTCATGCCACAGCTACTGTGGAAACATGGATATCAGATGACATAGTCTGCCCCTGAGGAATATGTCTGAATGCACCCACAGAGCTTTGACGGTACCTGATTTCCAAGGATGGCGACTGCTGTGGATGTAGGATTTGTCAGGTCACCTGAATGATGCATCCTTACCAAGCACTTTGCTAATAAGCTCACTCTCTGCCTTCCTCGAGGCATTAGAAATAAGGAAATGTCTCTGGGCAGTGGTGGCGCACGCCTTTAATCCCAGCACTTGGGAGGCAGAGGCAGGCGGATTTCTGAGTTCGAGGCCAGCCTGGTCTACAGAGTGAGTTCCAGGACAGCCAGGGCTACACAGAGAAACCCTGTCTCAAAAAAAGAAAAAGAAAGAAGGAAATGTCTAATGACTCTGCCATCCACAGGTCGTGGTTTTTTTGTTGTTGTTTTGTATTTTGTTTTTTGTTTTTGTTTTTGTTTTTTAAGTAAAACCATGGCAGATAATGTTCATAGTTTTTCCTATTGACCAATATTCTAAGTTTCTGGGGCACATCAGCTATGAAATTTACAGAACTTAGAACAAAATTTTAAAAGTGGGGCTCTTTGTAGAATTTCAAGACAGCCACAATGGAGGATTAAGCCATTCTCAGCCCCTCCTAAGGGAAGGGTCCCCTATGCCTGTCCAAGTCACAGTGTGTAAAGCCAAATTCTGTCTGTACTAAGACAGGCTCTGTTATATCTATGAAAGAACACACACAATAATGTTGGCTTTTCCCAAAGCTTCAGCTTTTCGGTGAGAATTTTCCCTTTCCTGTCATGGTTCAGGAAAGCTTAGAAGAGGCTGGAGATCAAGCTGATTAAATGTCTGGTTCTGTGGAGGCCCAGAGAGGTGTGGAGTGCCCTTGCTGGGCACTGGCAGCAGGCCTATCTGCCAGAAGTGAGCCCAAGGGGCTTTTTCCTTCCCTTCCCTCTCACCTGGCTGGCTTCATGGTCTAACACAGGCCTTATCTGATACTCCTAGGGCCTCCCATTGCCAACTTGGGTTAGACTATTCTAACTTCTAGTCAGAGACAAGGGGCTGTCCATCCTTGTCTCCCTTGACAGGAGTCATGGGAAGGACTCCTCCTGCCCTGAGAAAGTAGATGCTGACCACTACACTCCTGATATTTACTCCCAAAGATGCTTCCAAGTTAGGCATCCTGTCCTGTTTGCTAAGGTGGTTGGAGAGGCTACTTGAAGGCTTCCTTATTTGACACAGCCTGCATGCTGGGAACAAGACCCACGCTGAAGAAACTGGATGGAACAGTGTAGACTATACCCTGGGAAAGACAAAAGCATCAGGTGATAGGCTGGGCATGGAGATTGCCTAGAGCAGATGCAGCCGTAAGGGCAGATGAATGTGCCAGGGGAGCTAGGGACAGGCGAGTAAGGTGTCAGATGGGCATGCTTTCCTCCAGAGGCAGGCAGGCTGTTCAAGAAGCCAGGCAGAAGACAGGGAATGATTAGCAGTCGGGAGAATGAGTCACGAAGCCAGTCCCCTGGGCAGCTGCATGCACAGCAGGCTCTCCTGGGTACTGCTCCATACCAGGCTGCACAGAGAGAAGGGCGCCAGAGCTCCTGCAGGGCCTCTCGAGGATGGGCTAGGAGCCTGGCTTCTAATGACCACCTGCTCCTGGCTTGGGTCCAGAGCTGCCTACTATCTCTGTCTCTGGGTACAGCTTGCTCCCCATGGCTTCTGGGCAGGCCCCAACTTGGGGAGCGATACTTCTCCCCAATGCCCCTCCACCCTCCTGCCCCTTTCCATCCCACACCACAACGAGACTTCTAGTTTCCAGAGACCTTAAAGCTGTGAAGAAAGCAGAAGTTGACAGGGCCTGCCTCCCTCACAGGACTACCTTCGCTGGGGGTCTCCTGAGAAGGACAAAGCCCAGACAGACACCAGGCCTCACCCTGAAATGAAAAGGTACAGCCTGGTCCTGAGGCACTCTGACTCAGCTGCTCTGGTGAGGGTGTCCCAGAGGCATCTGTGAGAAGGCCACACTGATACAGCTGCCCCTGACTCTGATGGCCAGTCGGTTTTCATGGCATGGGGAGTTAGAGGCAGAAGAAATCCAGTTCCCTTGGCTGCAGAGTAACCAGCAGCCTGCCAGGAGATGGCTGAGAGGGCACAGGAGACTCACTGTGACCCCTTGACCATGTTTTTCAGAGCTGACTCTTCTGTCTTCCTCACAAGGAACTTGGGTAGGCATTCCACAGAGCTCCGAAGAGCCCTGAAAGAAGTGGAGTGGCACAAGGTGGCAGTATAGAGGCTTATAGTTGTGAGAGGAAGACTGGGTCTCTCACTGGCCTGGAACTCTCCAAGTGGGCTCAGCTGGTGGGCCAGTGAACCAGGGATGTGCCTGTCTCTGCCTCCCCAGTGCTGGGATTACAAGCATATGCCACTACACCCAGTTGCTTTTGTTGTTTCATTTTTATGGGTCCTGGGAATCAAATTCACATCCTTGCATGCTTACTGACTGGACCATCTCCCAGGTCCCGGAGCTACCCTTTGGATGCAGGTGGCCACTCTGGCCTCACAATCTAAGCCATAATCTAAGCATAACCTTTGCAGTTCCACCAACGGCCCCCAGGGGCCAGAGAATTCACTGTGCCCTTCAGTGACCATTAAGTTTGCTCCTTTCCTTCGAGAGCAACTGGAGTAAGGAGTGGAGGAGCCAGGTACTCAGGAAACGAGGTGTGTGTCTGTCTGTCTGTCTGTCTCTGCGTATGTATATCTATCTGTTTCTTCTGTATGTGTGTCTGTCTCTGTGTGTGTATCTGTCTCTTTCTGTCTCTTTGTCTCTCTGTCTCTGTGTGTCTGTGTGTCTGTCTGTCTGTCTCTGTGTGTATCTGTCTCTTCTGTATGTGTCTGTCTGTCTGTGTCTGTCTCTTTCTGTCTCTGTGTATGTGTATCAATCTGTCTCTCTCTTCTGTGTATGTGTGTCTGTCTGTGTCTGTCTCTTTCTCTCTGTCTCTCTGTCTGTGTGTGTGTCTGTCTATCTCTGTCTCTGTATATGTGTATCTATCTGTCTCTCTTCTGTGTCTGTCTGTCTGTCTCTGTGTGTGTCTGTCTCTGTGTGTGTCTGTCTCTTTCTCTGTCTCTCTGTCTCTGTGTGTGTGTGTGTGTGTAAGTGCCTTTGTCATATCTGGCTTCAGCAAACAGAAGAGCCACTGCAGTCTTGTTCAAGCCCCCTGCCCTGCTGCTGACCAATATAGGAGGAGGAAGATGACTGCTTCAGCATCCTTCCTGGCCTGTGATTCAGTCAGCAGATTTATTGAACACTTAAGCTGCCCAGGGCCCTGGCTGCTTCACCTCTGGCTCATCACTGCTTCCCTGTAGCCATTTTCTCCATCTGCAAATGAGATCAGTAAATCTCAGCACTGAGCTAGGAGGGCCAGTCACAGCACTATTGGTGACCAAGCAGCCAGGGGGCTTTGCTTTTCTGCATAGCCATGGCCTGAGTGACAAAGTTCACCTCTAATGGCAAAAGCATGCAATGAGCTCCATCAGGACCCTTTGCCTGCTCGATAACTCACTGGATGGATGGCGTACGTGGCTGCCTCAAGCCGCAGATTCTAAGTCCCTGCCAGATTCATGTCCAAGCCAAGGTTAAATGGGATCCTGGTACATTTGAGCATGCAGGTGTAGTAAATTTGCATCCGTGGTGTGAGACTGTATATGGTGTGTTTGTTTCTATATTGTGGTGAGGAGGGGTGTGTGTGTGTGTGTGTGTGTGTGTGTGTGTGTGTGTGTGTGTCTAGGTTAGTAATACAGGTTTGTAATACAGGTGGTATGAGGTGTGTGTGGTTTGTGGAGGCAGTATGAAATACATGTGGTTTATAGGGTAGTGTCGGGTATGTGTAGTTTGTAAGGGGTGTGGTATGTTGTATGTGGTTTATGGTGGGTTGTTTGGGGGTTACAGTACATAAGGCATGAGGGGTGTCTCATGTCTTAACTGGTTTGGAGGATGTGGCTCCTGTGCCTGGTACCCTATCCTATGAGAAATTCTTGTTTCACCTTGAAGTGGCTACTGGGAGCTCTGGTTACGGTGCTCACGGGCACATGGCAGCTCCACTTCCAGAGCAGCCAGCTGTAGCCTTTGCACAGACACACACGTTCGGGCCCACTCTGATTATTAACAGAGCACCTCCCCCACAGCACTTTACCACAAGATCCCAAGGAACTCCAGCACACTCAGGCCAGAACCAGCTGAGTTCACGTAGATCCCCAAAAACCTGACTGTGGGGTTTCTGTTTGCTGGGGTATACTTGCAGGGGTGGGGCCCATTTTCACAGCAGCAAACCTCTCCTAAGGCCAATGTCATGCTCACACTAACACTCCAGAATCTCTAATGTGTCCTCCTCCTAGCCCGTTGTCCTCTGTCCATCAAAGCCTTGTGGCTGTGTGCACAATCCTTCAGTATTCCAGGTGGCTATGGTAGGCAGAACGCCCACCCAGACATCTTCAAGGTGTTCCTAGGGCACTAGTGAACCTGGTCATGTTATCTATGGTCAGCATCAGCCCTGACCAGCTCCTCTCTGCTATCTCTTCTTCCGGCCCTGCAGAAGTGAAGACACCATTCTGTAAGGAAAAGCCCTGGTGCTGCGCTTCATTTGGAGTCCCTGGGCATCAGGATTTGGGAAGGGACCACAACTCTTCAAAGCCAAAACTGGCCCTGGGTAACTGGGGGTTGGGGGGCATTGCAGGTGTTAATAACAGCTCCCTGATACAGGAAGAAGTCCCCCCCCCCCAATATCAAGTGTTTTTTGTAGGCTTTTAACCTCCCCTTACCCTCAAGTTGAGTTGTTAACTAAAGCTTCTAAAGCAGAAAGTCCTCCAGAAACTATTACCAGAGTCTTCTGTCCAGGGACTGGGAGCGCTCTCTGCTTGGTGGGGGGATCTAAGTAAGTCATGGGTGGACTTACTTGTATGGCCATCTCAGGGCACCAAGCAGACAGCCTCATCATCTCTGTCCTCTCCCAGTCCTGACCTCACTCAGATGAAATCTGGCCTGGGGTTGGAGCTTAGTAGTCGAATATTTGCGCAGCATGTGTTTGGCACTGGGGTCTATCCCCAACACAATTAATGAGTGAAATCCAGGAGAGCCATCGTGGGACTGGAGCTGTGGTTCAGGGTTACTGTATTTGCCTAGCATGCAAAAGGCCATATGTTCAATATCAATTCCATAAAAAGGACAGGACATACTATCTGGCTCCAGTCAGCTTCTTGAAATGCACGAACTTCAACCTGTCCAATCCTGAAGAATTGGGTAACTTTACAGTGACAAGGAAGCCACCAGCTGTCTCTTACCATAACCTTGGGATAGTGACGGAGATGTATGGCACCACCTCCGCCTGCCAAGGGAAGAGTGGGCCACAGCCCCACTTTGGAATTCAAGGTTACAAAAAAACAAAACAAAACTTCCTATAGGAATAAAGATTAAGACTAAAGCAAATTATATCTAAAATATCACTGGATGCCAAGGATGGTGGTACATGTCTTCAATCCCAGCATTGGGCAAGCTGAGAAGAAGATGGGGCAGTCAGGACTGCCTTGGGCAACAGTGAGATTGTGCCTCAAAAACAAGGAAGGGTGGGAGGAAGTAGGAAGCAGGGAGCAGAAGCAGAAGAAGGAAGAAGAGGGAAGAGGAAGCAGAAGAAGGAAGAAGCAGAAGGAGGACGAGGAAGCAGAAGATTGGCTTCCTGCATCCTACTCTCTGCCCCTAGTCCAGCCCCCCTCTTTTCCTATTCTAGGTCCAAAAGTCCAGCATGGCCTCTTCGAGAAGGGCCCCTCAGCAGCCTTCCCCAGGAGACACAGGGAAGTCCAAAAGCAGGAAGTCCATTCATAGACACAAAGTTTGTCTTGTTCTAATCCCATAGGACTTGGCACTCTCTCTGTCCAGCATCCCCCTTGCTCTCAGAAGACTGAACATCAGCATGTGAAGGGAAGATGGAGAAGAGACAATCTCCCAGCAGGCACCAGCCAGTGGAGCTTCTGTGGTACAGAAAAATGATAACTGTCTAGGGATCATGGAAAGGGAGCCCAGGTGCCTAGACCTGGGAGGGCAACTCTGCTGGGGGTGCAGGCAGCCCCCCCGCCCCCCGTGGGATAGCCTAGCCCTTGCCTTACTCGGTACATCCCTGGAAAGAGTAGCAAAAGAAAGGCATCAGGGCGCACTCAGCAGGGTGGCTCAGCGCAGCTCTCAGAAGTACTGGGAGGAAATGGTTTATACTCTTCTTCCCCAGAGGGCTGTGGAGGAAGCAGCCACTGTGTGAGCTCAACCTCCCACTGAAGGGTGGGTCCTCTGTGACTCCGAGCCCCTTGACTACCCTCACCTGGCTGCCTCCTCAGACTCCTCCCAGGCTGGGGAAATGTGCTACCCTTGGCTGGATATCCTTTCTCTGGTTGTCCTTTCCCCAAGGAGCACTGCAGGCTACACTGGCTGGGGAGCCCAGTCTCTGAGGTGTGAAGAAGAGGTTTCAGGAGGGAGCATTCTCCCTGAAAGCCTGCTCTGGAGGTCAGCTAGGCACCTGGGCTTGTCGTGTTCAGAGGTGCGGTAGGTTAGGTCTCGGACAGTTTTCGAGGGCGTGGCAGGGAAGATAAGGAAGACGCTATTCGGCTGCTGACAGAACTAAGAACACATAGCCTTGCTCTGGAGCGCGCGGGTGAGTCAGAGCTGTGTTGGTACGGGCACCATACGGACCGTGTTTATGAGTAGCCCAGCTGGTGCTGACTCCATTCCATCTCGGAACACTCACAGGTAATTTCATGAGCCGGCTGCAATTCACGCCTGGATCTACTATCACAGCAACCTGTCAACACCCAGACGTGGCTTGGTCGGACACATTTTCCAGGTGTCACCAGGCAATTCAACACATGGCAGATCGGCCTTCCTTCGGCGGAGGGAGACAAGCAGCCTTCCCTCTGCGGAGGGAGACAAGCATGCAGCAGTCATATCCGAAGGCTGTCCCCAAGACTTGCAACTGTGCCTGCTTTCAATTGCTTACTTATTTATTTGAAACAGGGTCTCACTGTGTAGTCCATGTTAGCCTTCAGCTCACTGTGAAGTCCAAGCTGCCTTTAAACTCATGATCCTCCTTCTAAGTGGTAGGATGACAGGTACGTGCCACCAGGCCACACTTCATTTTCTTATCTCTAAGCCAGTGTGCTCATAGCAGACTCTCTCCCGAGGTAATTTCAGCAGGAATTCTCTCCAGATCTATTGCCCCATACATACTTACATCTGACACTGCCATTTGAATTCCTTCTGGGGTCCTCTTTGCATTGCTGATTTCAAGCAAGCTAATTAATTATTTTAGACATCAAGATTAAATCTACACAGTGATTAATCTGATAATCCTTTTTATGAAATTACCTCAGAAACGCTAACTTTTCATCTTTTGAAACTCGCTGTGTAAATTACTCTGAAGATTACATTGTACCAGCTTTTGGCTCCATAAATCTTAATGGCAATGTTTTGCCAAAAGCAATAAAAAGCTGTCCTGGATTTATCAGGTCAATCAGGGAAGAGGCAGGCAGGCAGGAAATTGAAGGTGACTCACACTGCAAGTGCAGGGTTCGACTGAAGAAACTGTCGGAACTTGCCACTGGGATCACATGCAACCAAGGAAGTTAGTAGCCTCAAGAAGCTCAAGAGGGACCTGCAGAGTTCCAGTCACAGCTGCCAAGGCTTCCTGTCTGAGAACAGGGACATACAGTTCTTACAGTGGAGGCCTTCCCGCTTCCTCCAGCATCTCCTCCGAGTACACAGGGCTGGGTCTCACTCAGCACACATCCCGAGTTCTAAGCTTAGAGGGCAGACCCATTGCTAATGAACCTGCAACAGCCCCCAAAATCCCTAGGCATACGGCGGGGGGTGGTGGGGGTGGTGGTGGTGTGTGTGCTTAGGCTGTTGCCTTCCCAATGGGCAGAGTCCTGGGCCTCAGGCTGACTTGAGTCATTCCAGTCATGCTTTAGATGTGACAACCATGACTCCTGTTGCCTGGCTGCAGTGACCAAGCCCACCCAAGTGCAGCATCTCCTTCTACTGTTACAGCTTCTGCTTCTTTTCTACTTAGTAGCGACACACTGGATCCCTCTGTGGGCCTCACTGGAAGTCTGTTACATCGCTCTGCAGCTTATAGGAGGTGGCAGGCACCACAGGCCACTATAGATTGCAGGACACGTGGAGGACATCACCTTCTGAACCTAGGCCCTCAACTGTCCAGCCATCTGAAAGTGTTTACTGAACACCTACTTTATTCTAGGCTCTAAGGAATATGGAATGAACAAGGTAGAGTCAGCTCCTGGTCTCCTGATGGTGGAACTTATAGGCAGTAAATTCTATGAACATGAGGGGAGATGGGAAGGGGACAGAGCTGGTAGAGGGGTCAAGGTAAAGGCCTGGGAGTCTCCCTAGCAGCACCCTGGCTTTGGCTCTTCTTCATCGAGATGACATTTGAATAGAGAACTGGAGATGGAGGACAGAGCCACGTAAATGCAGGAGGAAGAGCAGAGCAGGTAGAAAGAGCCGCTGGTGCCAAGGCCCCAACAAGGAGCACACCTCATTATCCAAGGAGCAGCACCATGGCTGGACTAAAGGGAGCGTCGTGGCCAGACGCTAAGGTCAGGTCCCCACTCTGTGGAAAGAGCTGAGGCGTGGCCTTTCTCCAAGTCTTACAAGGAAAACGCCTTTGCCTTGTTCCAGTCTGAAAGGTATCCCCCAGGCAGATCACATGCTTCCACTGGCTCAAGTGAAAAGGCCCCAGGGGCTGGGGTTTCCAGAATTTGGAAGCCACACTGCCAGGAGTCGGTCACTGGGGCCTGAGGAAACCAAGGCACCTCACCCAGATTCCACATAGTCCCTATCTCTACCGCTGCCTCTCTGGGGTCTGAAGAGGACAAACCCACAGTTTCTGTCTCTTTTCTCCTAGCCCGACTACTCAGATGATAGCTAAAGACAAGGCAAGCTTCTTCACCTCCCCCAAGCCCCGACAGAAGGAGTTTCTGAGGAAGCATATAGGAACCCTGAGAGGCTTCTGGCCCTCTCAGGTTGCTCCTCAAAAAAGTCTCAATGTGTGGTAATTATTTGGTCAGTGAGGACTTCAGTTGTTCCCTGGAGAGTGACAGGACAGTCCTTCTCCTTCAGGATATGGTGACCCACACCCATCGTTCCATGCTGGAGTTATTCAGTTCTCATGATGCCACATGGGAGCTGGGCCAGTCTGGAGGAGAAAGGATGCTGGAGCCTTCCTCTCAGGGGAGGAGCACCCTCTTGGCTCACTCATCCAGGAACTGGGCAGGGACCTGTCTTTGATCCTGGGTCTCAACCCCGTGGCTGCCTCTTAGCAGAGCGGCCACGGAAACCTTTCTGGAATAGGCTAGCAAGGTGTGAGGGTCGAAGCATGTGCCCTGAGAGCTCTGGCACCTGTTTGATACTGCTCGGCTTGATGGTGGCATTTCTGGGGCGAATCCAGCCCCTGGAATACATCTGGGTATACAGGTCCCGGCTCCATCTGCCACCTCAGTTGAGGGTGCCAGGTTCCTCACCGCCCCTGCTCCAGGCCCACATCACTTTCCAGAATGACCCCATCATGAACGTGGCTAGGGTCTTTCCTCCCTGTTGCTTTTCCAGCGAGGCCTCTATTCATACAAGCACTTCCGAGAGAGCCATATCGACCCCCTCTGGGTTGCCATGGAAACAGAGCTTTCTTTCCTCCCTCCTGTTTACCTTGGTCAGGGGACTGCGGCAGAAAGCAGCCTGTCGCAGGAGGAGAAGAGAGGGCGGGGGAGAGCTGGAGGGAGAATCAGCTCGCCTTAAACCAGATCATTCCGGTTTGGAGTGGTTCTCCCCCGCAGCCCTGGGCCCCTCTTGCGATACAGCACTGCAGTACCACTTAGGGGCAATGGAGGGAGGGAGGATCCTCACCCTGCAAAGCTTTAGTGGAGAAGGTCCTAGACCCCTGTCCTAATTCCCTGTGAACCTGTCTCCCTTAAGACCAGAGTTTGGCATCCAGGGCATCCTCTGGAGGTGCTGCCCCAGGGTGACTGCTGTGTTCAGGCTGTCCTCAACCCCAGGATAAAGAGATGAGAGCTGAAGGCCAGGCCTTGCTCTGTGTATATACTCTTGAGTGCCCTGGCCAAAGCGGCGTCACCCTGTGTACCAAAAGGATCGTTGTCGTAGCCTCGAACTTAAAATTTCCCAAGTAACTGCTTTAGAGCACGAACCACGATTGTATTTCAGTGCCTTCCACTCCACGCACTGCCTCTCCTCGCCCTAACTTTCCACGTTTCCTCCTGCAGTTCTTCTGTCGTCGGCCTCCTCCCCTTTCAGAAGCCACCAGAAGGTGGGTGCTGTCCCTGAAACACTTTATATCTCTGCTCCTCTGAGACTTCAGCTTAACTTACTTTGTCCTCAGTACCTGGTTACTCTCATCTAACTGGTTTGCTGGGTAGAAGCCCTGCCTCCTGATGTGTTTATAAAAATGATAAAGATATATATGTTCTATGGATGTAGGGGGGGTAGGGAGGTGTGGGGGAAGGGTGTGCCTCAGCAGGCCCAAGCCCAGGCATCCCTTCCCACACACCAGCCACACGCGAAGGTATAGTATAGAATAGAGATTATTTAGGGCATGGGGAGGGGAGCTAAGAGAAAAAAAGCTAAGAGGCAGAGAAAGGCAGACAGGGAGAGAGAAGTAGAAGAGTAGAGAGTAGAGAAGTGGAGAGGCCAGCCATGACCACGTGGAGAGGGGGAGGAAGGGAATAAGGGGGATAAGAGATGTAAGAGAGAGAAGAGGAGCAAGAGATAAGAGAGAGAGGAGGGGCAAGTAGCCCCCTTTATAGTGGGCCAGGCCCACCTGGCTATTGCTAGGCAACTGCGGGGAGGAGTATACCTGGCTGTTGCCAGGTAACTGTGGGGGTGGAGTTTAGACAGAATGCTAACTCCTCCGGGTGCTATCTACCTGAATACCAGGTTGTGTCCCCGTGGTATCCCAGCCGGTTGCGTACCCACTAGATGCACAGTTAGCGTAGGCACCGGCCGCTGCTAGCCGCGGTGCCCACGTCCAGGCCCTGCGCTTCCCGCCAGGGGGCGGCAGAGAAACCACCCTGGGCGGCTTCTCTGCGAAGCACGAGGCCATCTTACATTCGGAAAATCCTGACCTGGCTCCGCAGCTGTATGGACACTGGGAGCTTTGCCGGAACAAGTGACTGGCGGTGGCACCTGGGGGACCTGGCGCTCGCTTCTAGCGCGGCTTCCCGTCCCAGCCATAGGCTTCAACGTGCTACACTGCGGCTCTGCGGAGCACCGCCCACCTGGGGAAGGGTCCGGTCCTTTAAGCTCTTGGGCTCCGGATGCCACCCCCTGCCCCCAGACACCGGAAGGCGCTAGAAGGGTGAGAGTTCTCACCAAGGAGAGCCACCCTCTGGCATTGGGAGAGCTGGTAACTCCCTTGGCAACAGCACTTTGGTGGACCTTGGCCTACCCTCCTGTGAAGGCTAAGACTTCAAGCTTATGTTCTAGCACAATGTTTTTGTTTTCTGGTTTTGTTTTAAGAAACCCTGGCTGGCCTGGAACTCAGTGTATAGACCAGCCTGACCTCAAACTCACAGATCCACCTGCCTCGGGCCCAAATGCTGGGATGAAAAACAAGTGTGCTCCGCCGTGTGGGCTCCAGCACAAATTAGCTAAGCAGAAAGTGTACGGAGTAAGTCTAGGCTGCGGCATGTGGCGGATATGGTTCTGCTACCCTGGAGGGAGAAAAGCTGCCTTGCAGGCTTGGAACCTAGGTGAACAGCAGACAGCTGTGCGCAGCCCCCATGTTCAACATTCCTAAGGGTCCCATCTGTGTGGCAGGCAGCGCAGGGTGAGCAAGGAGCAGATGCCGACATCTTGAACCCTGATCTGAGTTTGCTTGCTGGAGGGTGGAATTCTGGTAGTAAATAAGTGACTCAGCCACAAGGCTATAATAAATTTGTTCCCTTACAAGGGGGTGGGGTGGGTGGAAGAAATTTTGGAAATTGGTAAAGATAAGAGCCTTCTTGGCCCCAGATTCTTGGTAGCTTCAGTGAGAAGTTTCCAAAAAGATAAACGGGTTTGCCTGTCCCTTCTGAGGTGACACACACTGACACCTGATGTATTTCACAGATGCCATTGCTGTGAGGATCCTGGCTTGGTGTGGGGTACCAAAAATAGTTAAGTGGCCCGAGTGTGCAGCTGTCTCTGTCCTCTCTTCGCCAGCCCTAGAGCTGTGCTGAGGAGCCAGACTCTAGGCAGGCCCTTCCTCCTCCCTGGCTGCTGCGGGAGCCGAATCTCACTTCTGTATGGAAGGCTGTGCTGTCCCAACCTTGGTGAAGCAGAATCGCTAATCTGCAGGGTCTCCTGGGCATGTAAGGTCCTCTCCACCTCTTTTCACCCAGCTAAGGAGGAAAAAAGAGTAGCACAATAATGTTCTTGTTTGACATTATGGAGGGACCGGAAGGTGAGGCATACGGCTTCGGGCAGCACAATGAAACCACAGACTTAGAACAACAAATTTTTTTTTTGGTTTTGTCTTTGTTTGTTTTTGTTTTTGTTTTTGTTTTTGAAGACAGGGTTTCTCTGTGTAGCCCTGGCTGTCCTGGAACTCACTCTGTAGACTAGGCTGGCCTCAAACTCAGAAATACGCCTGCTTCTGCCTCCCAAGTGCTGGGACTAAAGGCGTGCGCCATCACTGCCCAAACAGATTTATTTTTTTAAACACACCTCCTTCCCCTTCAGTTTTTCCTCTCTAGAACCGGCTCTTAAAGACTCCCCAACGCCAGTAAGGCTGCATGTGAACGAGGGGGAACTGAACAGCTGTACCCTTTGAATCACTCCAACTACCAACTTAGTGAGAAAAGATAGATTCACACTATCTAGAAAGACAAGTTGTTTGATTTTTGTTTTGTAGTGAGAGGGAGATGCCAGTCGTCCAGCCCAGGGCCTCACAGGTCACATGCTAGGCAGGTTCCCTACCACTTTGCTGTATCCCCAGCCTCCACTCTTGACTCATTGATACCGGATTAAGTAGGCTATGCTGCTTTGTTTGTTTGTTTGTTTGTTTGTTTTGGATACTATCCCTTTTATCTCTAATTAAAATGTTACCTAATAGCTGTGTCAGTCTGAGACCCCTGTGCTCTAGAGAGCAGCAATGACTAACACCTATGCACTAGGACCCATTAGGCATCAGTCTGAGTACTCTCCAGTCATTGAAGCCTCACAGTGGTCTCAGGAGACGCTACTAATCCACTTGAGGGAGAATGACACTAGTGCCATTTTACTCTCATGTTGGTGGCTCTCAAGGGAGGGAAGGGACAAGTCTGTTTGATCAGCCTGTCATCCTCACATCAAGGTGACAGGGCAAGGACAAGCAATGTTCATCCTGGCCTTGGCTCTACAGTTCTCTGCTGGACAATTAGGAACAAGGAAGAGAGCGAACAGTGTGAGACAGGGGTCCCCAAATCCTTAAATCAGTTGACACAGAACTGAGATTTGTTAAAATAATATATTTTAAAATATTTAAAAATAACAACAAAAAAAAAACAGAATTGAATTTTGGGGATTCAGACCCTAAATTTTTCATTTTTAATAAATATGTATTATTTTTTGAATGATTGTTGTGTGTGTGCAGAAGATAACCCTCAGGTGTATCTTGCCTTCTACCTTTACGTGGGTTTAGGTGGCCATTTGCACAGCAAGGCTTTTTTCTACTGGGCCATCTCGCCAGTCCTGCACGGTTTAGAACCCAGTGGCTTACATGTTAGCTCTGCAACTGGCTTTGTTCTTCCTCCTCCATTTACGGCACCTCCTACTCTGTCCTAGCCTGCATCACACAGGTGAGCATGCCACTCACCTAGTCTACATAGCTGACACCAAACACAGCGGGACTGACATTCGGAGTATCAGATCAAGGGGTGGTGGCCACCAGAGGCCAGTCACAGAGTGGTGCAACACCTTTGGCAAGCATCCTACTCACCAAAGGCTAGATTCCCAAGGTCTCTTTTATCTAGTCCACTTCCTCTGGCTGATGAATAAACCACGATATTTATATTTAAATACATTTAAATCAAGCTCCAGAGTCAGTTTGTCTGTCACAGAAACCAGGGTTGGAGTGTTCAATAGCCCACGTGGCTAGTAGCCACACCCTAGTGAACAGTGCAGGTAGAGAACGAGCGTCCTTTTTCTAAACCAGGCTTTCTGACTTGTTGGCTGAGCAGACTGGAGACCGCAGTGGTGCAGCCTAACCACTCTAGGTAACACACTAGCTCTGGAATAGTTTCCTGAGAAACTGGAATCTTGGAACCAGATGGAAGCAGAGAAACAAAATCATGAAAACCAGCTGAGATACTGCTGCCCCTCCCCTCCCACTAGGCCAAAATGACTCTTGCCTAGGAACCCAGTCAAATGCAAAAAAAGAGTTTTTCTCAGGGATTGAAGGATGGCTTGGTAGTCAAACAAAGCACATAGGGCCCTTGGAGAGTTCAGTTCTCAGCACTCATGCCAGGTGACTTACAACCCCTTGGAACTCCAGCTTGGGGATTGTCTCTCCTTATTTTGTTTAGGGACAGAATCTCTATGTAGCTATAGCTGTCCTGGGGATCGGTCCTTCTTAGTTATTGACTTATTTATCTATTAGAGACAGACTCTCTATATAGCCCTAGTCATCCTGGGGATTAGTCTGTACTATCTATCCACCCATCCTTCCATCTATCTATCTTATCTATCTATCATCTATCTCCAGGCTATGTAGCCCCAGCAATCCAGGAACTATGTAAACCAGGCTGGAGTCCAGGATTAAAGCTGTGCATTACTATGTCTCTTTTTTTCCTTTCTTTCTTTTTTTTTTTTTTTTTTTTTTTTTTTAGACAGGGTTTCTCTGTGTAGCCCTGGCTGTCCTGGAACTCACTCTGTAGACCAGGCTGGCCTCGAACTCAGAAATCCACCTGCCTCTGCCTCCCAAGTGCTGGGATTAAAGGCGTGCGCCACCACTGCCCGGCTTTTCCTTTCCTTTTTAAGAGTGTTTTTCAAAGCCCTTGCAGGTCAAAAGCATGAATGCTAAAGGGATTAACTTCTTACTCTTCAGGGGACATAAGGCAAAGGAAGGAAGCCTGCCCCGCACAGGACACCTTCTGTACCGTCTATATGGTGGGCAAGCGAGCCCGGACCCTTTCTCTTCCTTACAGACTTTCGTTGTCATCGTAAAGAGATCTGTCCTTAGAAAAAGTCAAGCCGGGCAGTGGTGGCGCACACCTTTAATCCCAGCACTCGGGAGGCAGAGGTGGGCCTGGTCTACACAGTGAGTTCCAGGACAGCCAGGGCTACACAGAGAAACCCTGTCTTGAAAAACCAAAAAAAAAAAAAAAGAAAAAAAGAAAAGAAAAAGTCAATGGGAATAGATAGGAGTGTGTCCAATTCTAGAAGGCAAGGCTTATAAGTACCTGATGTGGATGGAGTGTCTCTGTCTACTCTGTATTAACAGAGTTGAGGTACACTGGTGGGAGAAATGTCACAAGATAAAGCAGGGCTAAGATCTGTGGTTTAATCCCCAGAGTACCCCAGAACAGGACTTTGCTCCATCAATGGTCTTTTCTTTAGATGGTAAAGTCCTATGACTGGCCACAGGGCTCACACTGCCCATACACTTCCCTCTATCTCTTCTGCAACATTTTAGGGAAGTCTGATACCATAGGAGCCTGCTCAGCAGTAAGAGAGGGGCCTATTCCACAGGTGCTGCCTTGCTGAGAGAGCCAAGTTCTACAGAGAGGCCTACTGGGTGTCCAGGAGTTCCAGAGGGTAAACAGAGAGGGGTGGGGGTAATAGTGGAGGGCAAGAAGATATGACAGAGCAAAGATGACTCTGGTGGGGACTGAAGACAGCGCAGTGACGGGGGCAGGACTGGTGCATATGTCAAACAGGTGAACTCACACATGTATGCAAATTACTGTAGACTGCAGACAATCATAGCAACTTGGACCAAGTAGATTTAGAGATTTATTGATCAGATTGTTTTAGAAAACCAACAGCGAACACTGACAAGGTAGGTAAGTACATTTCAGGGTAGATTTACTTGCTCATAGGAAACGGGGTGGGGGTGGGGGTGGAAAAGCTGTCCTGATCACATGGCATGCACACCAGACTGCAAAAGGACATCCACACTGTATAACAGGACTGTGGCAAATAGCTTTAAAGCAAGGCAAGCACTGTGTGTGGCCTCCAATACCTGCAGGAAGAGCAGAGCCTGGCCCAGCCTCAGAGCAGCTCCAAAGGGAGGCTGTTCCTTCCTGCCTGTCCCTACAGCCTCTGCAGGGAGAAGCCTGCAGGCTCCCTAAGACTCTACCCCAGTGAGCTTCCTGCAGCCTCCTTTGTATTCCTGCCGTGTAATTAGCACAGCAGCAATTACAGCTACTTAGTGAAATTGGCCTTTTCTCTTGAAAACTGCCTCTGACTGCAGGCATAGCAGAGCCTTTAAAAAAAACTTCTCAAAACTTTTAAAAAAGAGAACAACATGGAAAGAACACCGAGAAGATGGCACTACCATTGAGGCACAACTCGGAACTTCTGTTTTTGACACCAGACAAGGGGGGATTTTTTTTTTCTTCCAAATCTCACAAACTTAGACAGGTGACAACATATGGAGGTCCCAGAACCCCACTGCGCCTGCCTCAGGCCCTGCCAAAGCTTCGGGAGTTCTAAGGTGCCTGGGGACCAATGGGGTATACACCTGTGGTGACCAGCTCTTGAAAAGCCTGGCTGTAACAATAAACCCTGGCTCCTTCACCCTGAAGCCCAACACCAGGAAACAAGAAAGAACAAAAGGGAAATGGCTTTTTGTTCTACATCCGAGTGTTGGTGGGAGGGCCTCTCTCTCAGCATCACTAAGACCACAGAAAACCAGACTGCTTTTACAGGAGGTAAACCTGTAACACAGTCCAAGAGGACAGAGCACCCTTACTGCACACCAGGACATCAGACTGCAGAAGGTGACTCCAAAGGAAGAAACAGGAAAGCAAGCTTTGCCAAGAGCCAGGAAATGCACTCAAACAGTGGGGTTTCTGTTTCTGTCCACCACAGCCTGTACTCCCATCAGTGCTAACACCTCTAGGCTGGCTGGGACCCTGGCCTGGTGGCTGGCTGCTGGCCCTTTGAGCCTCTTTCCCTTTCCTGACTTCTAGAAAAGGGGATGTCTGTTGAAGAGAACAGGAAGGGAAAAGAAATGTAAATCAACTGTCTGACAGAGAAGGCAAACATTGACCATCTATGGGTTTCCATTGTGTGTGCTTTCACCTTGCTACTGTGGATAACGAAAGACCAGTCATACTTTTAATCTAGAAATGTTAATATTTTCATCATATATATAATTTTAAAATCTAGCTCTGTACTGAACAAGAATGCTATAAAGCAAACTTTTATATCAAGTCATCAGGCCCTGAAAGATAACTCTGCCAGGGGAAAGAAAGGATTTTGTTTGCCCTGAAAAGCAGGTAAAGTTTCAGTCTATTATATACTGGTTTGCAGTTTTCTGTAAAGTGGAAAATACCTTAGAGTGAAGAAAGCATCATTCAATAAGGTATTACATTCCCAGATAAATGAGTGTATATGGGGCAAACTGTATTAATTTTAGGTTTTAATTCTCCACCTGGGCAACACTCTCAAGTGGACTTCCTTATTCCTAGGTAAGACATGCAAATAGGAGACAGTACGGACAGGGATGGGGAAAAGCCCTCAACTCTAACAAGCCGAGGGACAGTAATTTTTTTATAACTAGAATAAGAAAACATGGACCTGAAATAAATGCAGCTTTACCAAGAAGTTGGCTGATGATCACACTAAAAGTTCTTGGCATAATTTTACTCTAAGGTAATAAGCTGACTCGCCCAAGGCAGGTACAAAAGGTAGTGTAACTGCTTTACAGGCAATGCTTCTACGTCATCTACGGACCGTATTTCCTATATATTGCACTTCCACTTCCAGGACTGCAGGAAGATGGCCGGCGTACCTCAAAGAGGCAGAGGAGCAGCAGGCATCACAGCCTTCCCACACCAGGCGCTGCCATCGGGAATCCTAGTGCTGTTTATAGAGAAACCAAAATGCTAGTGCCCCTTCGAGAGGACCCGGTCACCTTCCTACAGTCCTTCTCCACAGTCATTTGGCATCCAAAACAGGTGCGTGTGGGTGGCTCTGGCACTCAGCACCCTGCACCACTTTCTCTAGTGTTCTAGTCAAAGACACTTTAGACCAAACATGTACTTCCAAGATGCAGAAGGTCGTTGGTGTCAGGCCTCCAACATCTATCTCAAAGAGACTACCTTCAAAGGGCTTAAAAAGGATGCCAACAAGTGTGGCTTGAACCAGCCCCCTTTCTACAGCTTTCTGGTGTAACAAACAGAGATGACCTCTTTGTATTCCAAGGACCATGGGAGTCAAAGCACAGAGGTGGAACACTGTCTTTGGTCCCTATATAAACCAATGACAAAAATCCTCTGTCACTCTAGAAAACATGGCTTATTTAGTTTGAGATACATTTCCACCATGTGTCCAGGAGACCTGGCCCAGAGTCACACAGTTTTGAGCACACAAAGTGGCTCACGCTGACTTGCTCTGGAGAGGGGTCCTATGAGGAGTGCACCTATCGGCGGTAGGAAGAGGTAAGAGCTGCGGGTGGGACCCCAGAAGAGCAGCTCCGTTCCCTCACTCACAGATAAGGGCTTCTCTCTGGACTGAAGAGGCTCCACTCACTCAACCCACACGGACGGAGTGTAAGGCCTGGTGGGAGCAGAAGTCAAGAGACCTCCCTAGGACTGCACACAGGGCAGGAACTTTTTTTACTGTAACTCAAAGGTGACTTTAAATTCATACAAACTAAAGAGATCTCTTCTGGGCCAAAAGAAAAAGAATAATAATGTTAAAGCTAGGTGGAAAAGAGGCACTTAAAGAAAAAATATGAAATCTCCTGCAAGCCTCCTCTGGAAGGAGCCTGCAGGGGGGGTCTGGCTGCGCCCTCCTGCAGGCCTCCAGCATCCTGACTACACCTATGGACACCTACAGGCTTACACAAGTCACTTCCCAACTCTTCTAGCAGACTGAGGACAAAAGGAATAAAAACATAGGTTACTTTTCTCTCCTGAATAGACAAAACAAAACCAACCAGAACTCAAATCTCTCACCAACAGAGGCAAATCACCCTGTGCCACCCTCCTCCTGGGCTTTCCAATGGTTCTTGCTTCTTGAGGAAGGGTACGCTGTGCCTCTTCCCTTAATTCTTAGGCAATTAGAGCATCGTGTACACTGAAGCAGACAGCAAAGGAGGCAACCAGCTCAGGAGGGAATCAAGAACCAACTGCTTGAGAAAATGCAAGAACATGGTCCAGAGATTTAAAAAGAAACAAGTTCTAAAACAAAACAGCTGCTACGCCAGTCAGAGCCCATCACCCCAGGCAGATGCTGAGGCAGTAAGTCCGAAGGGTGTGGGCGCTGTGCTCTACTCTACTGTCTTCAGACATTTATAACACACACTCAGAATCTACAATCCCCCATGAAAAGGTCAAAGACATATTTAAAGCCATTAATAAGCGCAGGGGAAGTTCAAAACTGCCTGGAAAGAACAGATGCCATAATACATTTAATTAGAAAGACAACAGAGGGTGATGGTGACAGACACACTAAATATTGGCAGGCCAGTGCTAACCACTGGAGCATTACAAGATTGAAGGGATCACTAATCAGACATCGCTGAACCGCCTGCTCGTCAAGGTCAGGCATCTTTACACCGAGCCAGGAAGCACCGCTGAGTCCATCCACTCAGCATCTCAGAAACACTGATCCAACATCCAGATCTAAGAACACTTACGAGACTACCAAGATTAGTGTGCTCGCTCTAGCTCCCAGACTACTAGTTGTTGTTGCTGGCTTTTTAAACTTTGTGTTTGTTGATGATTTTTTTTTTAATCTGTAGTGTTAGTTGACATGGTCAATATGTTCAAAATTTAAAAAAAAAAAAAAAACCAACAATTTATCTCTCTTGATTCTTAACATTATTAAGGGACTTTCGGATATTTTCTCAACTCCATCAAGAAAGAGGGAGTGCATAAGTATGGGGTGCATTATGGGGGGGGAGAGGGAGGGGAGCAAAGAAGAAAGCACATGAGAGAGTGAGATGTCCATTAAACTTAAACCCATTCACAAAAAGGCATCTGATGTATTTTCTGAATAAGGCCTTGATCAGGGTAACCAATCCTCTTTGTAGCACATTCTACACTGCCCATAAATAAAGGAGTCTCTTTAAATTAACATTTCCAGTATCAATGAACAGTCCAGAAATCCTCATTTCAAGCGCTCGATGAGCTCCTGTGTGAGTCCAAGGTGCAGAAGCTGTGTTCTCGAGAGGTTTGCTAGGTTGGGGAAGGCTGCAAGCAGCTTCTCCCATGCCAGTTCCAGCAGGCTAGGTACCACCAGCCAGATCTTAAACAGCGACCCAGTCCGTTTGTTTTCATGGATGTTCACCACTCCTCCGTGGATGTACATGCAACCGGCCTATGGACAAATGGCAGTTAGAAGACAAAGTCAAACGCCAGAGAAATAGCGACCAAGGCAGAGACTCGGCAAAGGAAAGGGAACAGCCTAGATCTAACTAAGTGAGACAGAACAAAACAATCCCACAGGCTGGAGATACAAACCAGGAACTTGTGTAACTGCCAGGCTGGCCTCAAACTCACAGAGATCTTCCTGCCTCTGCCTCCTGAGTGGTGGGATTAAAGGTGTGCATGTGTTTTAACTTCAAGTACTTTTTATTGTTCAAGAACTTTTTTTTTAACAATTAAATTTAGAGTATATTGATTATCCAAAGTACCAAATGCTGGTTATACTACAAAGATGAAAACCAGGTTTCTGTAATATTTTCAATAATATGGTAACAAAGGATAATATCATTCTGCTCTCTTATACATTACATTGCTCTTTTAAACTTGGATGTGACTATATTTCCCTCTCCTTTCCCAAATCTGGTTGCTATCAGCAACTTTTTCCTGGCTAGTCTTCCTCACCACCTACAATTATGTAAGATCAACATGAGAACAACTCACAGGTGTGACAGCCGCACAGTGAAAGTAGACGGGCTCTGGCATGGTGGCAGGGAGCTTCACCCACTGAAAAGTCTGCAGATTCAGTTTCCAGATGTCTCCCAGGATCACCTCTCCGTTATAGCCCCCACAAATGAAGACATCTGTCACGAAAGGAGAAAGCCAACAGCACATAAAGGAAATGAGCTGCAGCTACAGCATGTCTTACGGCAGAACGAGTGGTTAGCTGACAGGTGGGCCATTCTGCATCACAACCGAGCCTTCCGCTGGATAAAGGATGCCCTAAGGAGGCCTCACGTTAAGGTTCTCAAATTCAAATGTTTCGAGGTTACAGACACAGAAAGCGAGCGCACTTAGAGAAGTGGCACTGGAAATAAATAAACTGAGGTCTAGGGCAAGCTCAGGCTCTGAAGGAGGGTGGCCATGCAGCACAGGGAGATGCCCTGGGGGAGCAAGCTAGCTACTGCTTCCCAGTTTCCAAGAGAAGCTACAAATCCCACTAGCCAAGAAAGCACTAATCAAAACCAAAACAGCTACAGACCAGTTTCCAAATGCTTCCTTTGAGTAACGTCTTGGAAAGAGTGTGCATTTTTTTATTCCCAGAGACTAATATGCTCCACACGGACATTTCAGCTATGGAGAAAGGCCCACTGCAACATGCAGTCTGGGGCCACAAAATAGGTTCTTCCTGGCCATCTTCTGACAGTATAGCAAAAACTTATTCCATTTGTACAACTGGGGCTTGGTTAGCTTGTAACTATTGATCAACTTGTAGTAAAGGCCATGTGACCTTTTAAAGGCCCAGAAGTTCCAACTATATAAAGTGTGACTTCCAGGAAGCAAATGAATAAATGGCTAATTCAAGTTGGGACCATGCTTAATCCAATGTTTAATTAAACTATAAAATACAGCAGAAAGTCTTTTGGCTAGGATGCAAGGAAAACTTTAAAGCATCACTCTGTTCTTAGAGGCAAAGCAGAGCAGCACCACCACCTATAAACCTTATCCGAAAGCATAAGCAAAAGTTTTAAAAAGCCCCTGTGTATATATAAAATGGCAGATAACTGCCACTTAAATCTGAACTGGAACGCTAAAAGGCTATCAGCTATCAAGTTCCTGCACATACCCGTTCCCAGGAATGGGGAGGAGGGTGGGGTATTCTGAAGGAGGTGTATCAAACTGTAAAAACTATTAATTGTCTAGTAAATTAAAAGCCATTAGCCAGAGGATCATTACCATACTTAGATAAGGTAGCCTCTACTTTCTGAAATCATACCAAGCCTTTGCTACAGGAGGCCCAAAGAATGAACTCGGAGTCCTGACATCAGACAGAGAAGAGAATAAACTTCATGGTTTAATGCTCTGAGAGTTATTACAACTTTAGCACGGTGTGCACCAAGGTCTTAAGCATAAGCACCCTCACTGCTACAACCACAAATCATGCAGAAGGAGCCAGTGGTTCAATAAAAGCTTATTTATCATCAACTGCAGAGTTCTTTTAACTGAGAGAACCCAGAAACAAATCTAATTTACATTCTGAAAACTGCCAAGAGGCAAAACTCTCTAGAGTTCCCTTTAAGTTTAAATTACAAAAAGTAGGTGCTGTCCAAAATTATGCATCCCTTTTGAGGAGCTAATTAGGAAACCAGTCATTCTCAGCAGCTATGATTACAGAAATGAATCAAACTTTATTTAGACTCCATACCATTTTTTATTTGAACACAACTGTGACATCGTCGAGCTGCAGGAAAACCTGTCAAACACATAAATACAGAAATTCAGTTATTCACAGAAAACAACAGATTTCCTCATCACTATGTGAGTGTCTGTGTCTCTGAGTACCACGTGTGTGCATCAGAGAGACTAGCAGAGGAGACCACATTTGAGTGAGCTGGAGTTGCAGGTGGCCGTAAACTGGCTGATGGTGGGTCTGAACTCAGGTCCTCTGGGATGCAGTACATGCTTTAGCCATGACCCCCTCTCCAGCCCCTAGGTCCCGACTCCTTAATTCACGTGTGCTTTTCCAGCTGTGTCATGTAACCCAATGATCCTTGTTGAAATCTCTCTGCTCGGTTTCTAAGGGAGAATAATAACTGAGCTGAGGAATATAAGCAGCTTCTGATGCCAGTTTTATAAATATTTTGTGTGCCACACCACTTAAGAAAACAAGTATAAAATACAATTGTAAAGACACGAATCAATACTTTTAATTTACCTATTTTTTCATGAGGTTTCGTTGCGATCTCCTCCCATGCATTTGTTTCAAGGTTGTATGCATGGATCTTGGAAGAAACAAAAGAATACATGTACAGGTAAATAACTGTAATCTCAGATACCGTGAAAGCAGATTTTCTAAAAGTAAACTTTTTTAGAGCAGTTTTAGACAAACTAGACTTAGGAGAGATGCTCATGCATTAGTGGTCTGTGCTGTCCTACTGAGTGCTCTCCTAGACCTTTTACATGTCCACAGTGAGTGAGAAACATTCTTGTAGCAAAAAGAAACAAAGCAGCATTGGTAAGGGTACAGACAAAGGCTCAGCAGACCTCTCACCTCAGGCCAAGAGCTCTGCCACCTGATCCTGATCTCTCCGGGAATTTCTAACTGATTTGAAAGGCCCTGGGGATGGATGACTAAGCCCTAAGGAGCTCCACTCTCTGGAGTCAATGGTGTGGAGTCCTGACAGGGATGTCACATTCCCAGAAGCCTGCTCCAACTCAAATTACTACCTAATCTCTAGTCACCTTCCCACCCACCACACGGTCAACTTTTCAGCATCTGAAGAACGTGACTATCAACTGCAAGGCCTATCAGGAGCTCTTCTCAGAGAACACTGAGCACAAATGTTTGAAGCTGCTCCAATCAAGTAACCAACAGAATCACCCTGATTAGCATGATTTACGCCTCTCTACCGTCCCCCAGTACCGTTCACTTCTTTAGGAATGGAAAGCACCTTGTTTAGGGGGTAGGCTGTCCAGGAGGTGCCCCCGCCCAGTACCGTTCACTTCTTTAGGAACGGAAAGCACCTTGTTTAGGGAGTAGGCTGTCCAGGAGGTGCCCCCGCCCAGGATGTAAATCCGCTGCCCGTCATGAGCGATCTCGTGTCTGTACCTGAAAACCAAATAAAATACAGCTAGGTGAGAACGACCTTCCTAAGGGTTTGCTGGGAGGTTTTTATTACCTAACTATTTAACATTATTTATGGTGATAAATGATTAGAAATGCCTTAAATGTTAACCAACAGTGAATTAATGAATTACAGAATATGCACAGAATGCACTAGTATACAATGAATAAGGAATAAAGGACGGCTAATCAGTTCAGAAGTTCTTTTCATACCATTACCTGGAAAAGAAATGAGCTCCACACTAAAGAGGTTGCAGACAGGTTTAAAACTCCCAGACACAGGGTGAGAGGGTGTCCAATCTCAACTGGTAATCTTAGCAATCTCGAAGTTTAATCTTTCTTCCTAAATTTGCTGATTTGTGTTTTTTAGATTGTCTATAATCTTCCTGTCATAGGTCTGTAAAAGGAGAAACTATCATCTAATAAATGATCTACCTATACTTAATTAAACCCTACACTATGACTTTTTAAGATATTTGACAGAAATTGTGTGTACAGTATGCTGTATAAAACACCTACTAGAACTCTCATCTAGGCAACTGAGCTACAAGTGAAACTTTTTCCCCCAAAGTGAAAGACTCTATGTACTATTCTTGGTTGTCAATTTGAGTATATCTGGAATTAACTAAAACTCAAGTGGCTACATTTACCTGTGAGGGCTTTTTTCTTAAAACATTTGAAGTGGAAAGACCCACTTTTAATCCAGATCTTTTGAGGTTAAGAAGATCCACCTTAAATCTGAGCCACACCTTCAGGTGACAGTCTATATAAAGGGCACAGATGAAGGAAGCTTGCTCTCACTGGCAAGTCCATTCCTTCACTGACATTCCAGCCTACTTCTTCAGGATTCCAGTGTATACTGAAGACCAAGTGAGACATCCAGCTTGTGGACTTAACAACTACTGGATTCTTATGCCTGCCATTGGCAGATAGCCACTGTTGAACTAGTTGGACCACAACCTATAAGCCAGTGTGTGTGTGTGTGTGTGTGTGTGTGTGTGTATTCATTTTATAAATTCTGTTCCTCTAGAGACCCTTGACTAGTACAGGCTTTCTCTGAATTGGACTTTCATTTTTAAAAAGGTGTATTTGATGTATATGGGTGTTTCGTCTTCATGTACTCTGCACATCAGCGAAGAGAACCGAATCCCATGGGACTATAGTTACAGACGGCTGTGGGCTGCCATATGGGTACTGCTAACTGAACTCAAGACCTCTGGAAGCCATGTTAACCCTGAACCACCCCCAGCCCTTTAGAATTGAAGTTCCGTGAGGGATGAAGGGCAGGGGGCACAGGGGTTCGAGACAGGAGTTCTCTCTGTAGCCCCGGCTGTCCTGGAACTCACTCTGCAGACCAGGTGGGCCTCAAACTCAGAGAGATCTACCTGCCTCTGCCTCTGAGTACTGGGATTACACTGGGATTAAAGGTGTGTGCCTCCACCTCCTGGCTCAGAATTGGAGTTCTTAATCCTCCTGCTTCAGCCTCCCAGTGACAACAATGTATATAGACAGCAACTATGTGAAAATGCTTGTCTTTCCTGAAAGGCCCCAGTGCTCACAGCATAAATTATATCCAAAGAACTGATTACCGACCACCTCCCAAGTTCCCTCCCAGTAACTCTGAAATTGGCAGCCCAGCGAATTCCTACTGCAAGGACACAAGTACAGCAAGTGCAGACGTGTCGTTTAAGGCAACAAAAGACACCCAATTAGTCTGAACAGAAGGGAGCCTCTCTTCCAGTCAATACCCATGACCCTCGTCATAACCTTCAGTGGCAACTGCTACTATTGGTCTCTTTCAAACATTACTAGCCTCTTACTCCTGGAAGACTAAAAAGTAAACAAATAATACATTAAAAAGGCCACTTAGAGGAAAATACTCTATTTTCATCAGCAGACCTTGCTTCCCTACTAGTCTAGATTCAGTGCCAGTTAGCTACTTTCCTTCTTCATGTTGCTAAGGCTCTGGAAGAGGTCAGATCTCAGCAAGAAAGGCTGGCGCTCAGTCCCCACACCTCACCTCTCCTCTGGCAGATCACAGGACAGGTTGTTTGGCTTGAGTTGTGTCCACACCATGGTGTTGAGATCTAACTTGTGCAGGTCTGTGCTATAGATGTAGCCGGTTGTTCCCCCAAAGACATAAAGAGACCCATTGATGAGGGCCATGGCCTGCGGGAGGCGAGTAAGAACAGTTCCTTAGTGTTTTAGCACAAAACTTACATTTAGCAGATGCCCCCAAACCATGTCTCATCAAATTCTCTTCTTTTTGCTTTTTCTTAGGATTGTTTATTATTTTTCTTTTTCTTTTTTTTTTTTTGGTTTTTTCAAGACAGGGTTTCTCTGTGTAGCCCCTAGCTGTCCTGGAACTCACTCTGTAGACCAGGCTGGCCTCGAACTCCTTTTTTAAAAGATTTATTTATTTCGAGTATGTGAGTACATTGTAGTTGTCTTCACACACACCAGAAGAAGGCATCAGATCCCATTACAGATGGTTGTGAGCCAGCCACCATGTGGTTGCTGGGAATTGAACTCAGGACTTCTGGAAGAGCAGTCAGTGCTCTTAACTGCTGAGCCATCTCTCCAGCCCTATTTTTGTTTTTCAAGACTGGATTTCTCTGTGTAGCTCTGGCTGTCCTGGAACTCCTCTGTAGACCATGCTGGTCATGAATTCAGAGATCCATCTGCCTCTGCCGCCCAAGTGCTAGGATTAAATGTGTGCATCACCACCCACCTGGCCTCTTCTTCAGCCTTTAAGATACGTGAACCTTGGGTTAGAAACTTGTCTCAGTAGTTGGAGTGTTTCCTGTCCTTCCAGAGAACTGGAGTCAGTTCCCAGCACCCACCTGGGCAGCTCCTAACCACCTGTGACTTCAGTTCCCCAGGCACCTGTGCACACACTGCATAAACAAAAATAAAACATCAGGGTTGATGCAAGGCTCAGCCCGTAAGTCAAGATGCTCTTGCGGAGGACCTGAGTTCAGTTTCCAGCACCCACATGGTGACTCACAACCATCCATAACTCCAGTCCCAGGGGACCTAACACCCTCTTCTGATCTTTTTGGGCACTACGCACAGATGTAGCACACACACATTCAGGCAAAACACATATTCTCATAAAATAAATCTAAAAATCAAATAAAGTGTCAAATTTTGACTCAGGTATGATAGTGTTTGCTTATAATCCTAGTACCCAGAAGTCTGAGACTAGATTAGGGGCTCCATAGTGAGTTCCAGGCCAAACTGACCTACAAAGCAAGACCTTGTCTCAATAAAACAAAACAAACAAGCAAAAAAGACAAAACAACAAGAAGGAAACATAAACAAGCAAACAAAAAAACACATCAAAATCTCAAAAGATTAAAAGTTAAAGGTCTGGGGCTGGAGAGATGGCTCAGAGGTCAAGAACACTGACTGCTCTTCTAGAGGTCCTGAGTTCAATTCCCAGCAACCAAATGATGGCTCACAACCATCTGTAATGAGATCTGAATGCCCTCTTCTGGTGTCTCTGAAGATAGCTACAGTGTACTCATATACATAAAATAAATAAATATATCTTTAAAAAAAAAAAAAAAAGTTAAAGGTCTGGCAAGATGACCCAGTGGGTTCAAATTGCAGGACATGCAAGCCTGACCTGAGCTCACCTCCAGAATCCTCAGTGAAGGGAGACATCCAACTCGCAAAAGTTGTCCTTTAACCTACACCTGTGGGCTGTGTGGCATCTGTGCACACACATACACACACACATGCACACTCTAATAATAATAAATAAAAAATGTTGAAAGGTTCAATTCAGACCCTACAGCCAGGTGATCTAACATATGCCTATAATCCCAAATCTCATGAAGTTGATCCCAAGAAGCTGGGACCATCAACACATGAGACCTTGTCCACAAAGGAATGGAGAAGTGACTAAAGCATTTTATAGAACTTTGCCTATACAAAGGGGAAGCTTTGCCAGTTCTACCTAGAAAGGAATCTGTTAGATGAATCTTCAAGGTCACGAATGTAGGGAGAGTGGACAGGAGCATCCCCCTGACAGCTGCTTCTCTTCTAAGCAGTCTGAAGAAAATCACTCTCAAGAAGAAGCAACAGGTGGAAACTAAGCTAGCATCATGCTAGAAGTATGCAGTGCAGGGCTGGTATTCCCCACCGGACCCTCTTCAAAGGCCTTCCTTTGAAGCACTAGCACGGCTCCTTCTCAGAGCCTGAGTAGCTCCCATGGTAGGGCACAGTGATCTAGAACGTGTTCCTTTTAAAGTCAGAGTTCAAAAGTGCTTGATCACTCCTGCGTGCCAGACAGATGAGCCAGATGCCAAACTGCCTATTGTAAGTGCAGCCACTGGTTTCCAAGTCTGTTTATGGGGGTAGCCCACTATCTTTCTGGATATAATGTTACAAACAAAGGTTATACACAGTCTCTACTCGTTTCAGTTCAAACTCATGGTCAGTCTCATATGAGCTTCATTTCTTGGAGATAAAGTTTTTCATTCTATCATCAGAGGTGCTAAAGCTCCATCTTACTCTAAGGGTTGGTGTAGTTAAGGAAATTTCCAAGTGGATCTAGCTCCTGACCTTCAAGTTGGATGAGAAGAAAACAATGGCCCTGGGAAGATGCTTGCTGGGTAAGATGCCGCTGTGCAAGCATAGGGAGCCCAGTTCAGTTCCTAGCTCCTACGTGAGACAACAAACAAAGCCAGCCAGGAGCGCTGAGATGCAAAGCAGTGCTGGCAAGGTAGAGTCGGCAGACCCCAGAGCTCACTGGCCAGTCACTGTCGCCCCATCAGCAAGCCCCAGGTGCCAGAGAGACACAGTCTCCAAAGAAAGAAAGACCAAAAGGTGGACAGCTCCTCAGGAACAGTACCTGAGGCTGTCCTCTAGCCTGCACATGGAAAAACAAAACAAATCCAACACACAGCACAAAATGGCGACAGTAAGAGGGGGAATGGTAAGATTCATAAATTATACTTTCATACTAGAAAGGTGAACTGCCCCGTCAAGTTCTATCTCCACCAAAGTACAGCAGTACTTATTCTGACACCGCTGCCTAGGATCGGTACCTGTCCGTATATGCGACTGGGTCTCTTCCCCCGACAGCTGAGTAAAGCCCATCTCTTGTACTTCACATTGCAGACATGGACGTCATTGCCGTTGCTCTCACCAAACGGGATGCCTGTACCTCCAAACACTAACAGGTTGTTTCCATGCAGCACAACTGGGGAGGAAGAAGTCCACATTCTGCTCATGCACTGCTTTCTGTCGTGTGCTGCCCCATGAACCCAGACCACCTGGGAAGCTCAAACATATCTACTTTAGTGATCTTACTAAGATCACACATAGCTAACGATAGGATTTTGCAAAAGAAATGGCTTAGTTCATACTATATGGATTATCTCACACAGCTCACTGTTAGATATACGATACACAGTCAAAATGCACTTGTAGAACTCACTAAAAAAAAAAAAAAAATGTGTATAGCAATATCAAGTCTACGAACTACAGAATACCATTGCTGTTCAAGACAGCTCAAATACACAGCAGACCAGAGGAAAATGATCTATCATCTTTGTCTTAGAAACACCCCATAGGACTAGAATGGGGGATTAAGGGATGGATCATTCTCTGTCAGAGGAATGATCTTTGTATTTTTGGGGGGGGGGGGGGGTTGAGACAGGATTTCTCTGTGTAGCTCTGGCTGTCCTGGAACTCACTCTGTAGACCAGGCTGGCCTCGAACTCAGAAACCCGCCTGCCTCTGCCTCCCAAGTGCTGGGATTAAAGGCGTGCGCCAGCCACCACTGCCTGGCCTGATCTTTGTATTTTAAACTATAGTTTCTGCTAGTTTAATCCTCTACCAGATAAAAAGTAACACCAATATCATGCAGGCAATTTTGGTATTCTACCTTTATCTTTTCTGTTTGCCACATTATGCGTAACCCTCCCTCTCCCCTTCCCCCCTTCCCTCTGCCCCTCTCATTTCAGTAGCTCCCCAGCTTCCCCACAATCCTTTAAGTCACACAGTGCAGTAGTTAAGAGTCTGCTACAGTGCCGTCAGGAGTTGGATCTAACTCTAGTGAGACTTTAGAAAAGCTAGTTAACCTCCCTAACTTAATTTTCACGACAACCCTGAGGTTGGAACTGTAAATGTTATTTTCTTCTCTCTTTCATTATCACGTCCCTCTCTCTCCTGTCTCCCTCTCTGTGCTAAGTTTGCATCCAGAGCCTGGTGCACTCCACCATTAAGCAATGAGCCCAACTTCCGTATTTAGATGATAAACAGAAACAGAAGTAACAAATATTTGTTTTTTAATTCCTCTGTGTTTATTTCTTTTCAGGAGATAATGTCTTGCTATGTAGCTCATGCTGGCCTCAGAATCACTATGTAACCCAGGCTAGCCGAGAACTCATTGCAACCCTTCTGTCTCAGCCTCCCAAGTGCTGGGATTATAGGTATGCACCACCGTACTGGCAAAAAGAGTTTAAATAGCTTGCAGAGGGTTTCCTAAAAAGAGTTGGGACTCAATCCCAAGCAGTCTGGCTTCAGAGCATGTACTCTCAGCCATGTATTCTCAAGGCCCCTCTGAAACCTCGGGATCTTCATTTGTACAATGGCAATCAATGTAGAAACTTATATCAAAATGATGCTGTAAGGCAGTGAAGTTCTTCATTTAATAGCTATTAATTACTATAGCTGCAACTCTAGCTTTTTCATTTGACTACATTTTTCCTAGGATATATGTAATACTTTATACTGAACCCTGAGATGTTGTTAATCTCACTTTACAGGTAAATAGTTAAAAACTCATCTGGCAATCCAATATTATACAGTTAGATTCAAACCCGGGAACTCAGGGATTCAGAGTCATTACACTATATTATCAGCACAGTGACATACCCATGCAATGACAACGCTTACCATGTTACAGTAGTGTGCATTATTAAAGGACAGTGACACCGAGCTGCCATTTCAGATAGTCCACAAAGTCAAAACTTCAAAACTGCTGGCACTTACGTGACATAGATGCCAATTCCCGGGGCATGTAGCCATCTGTGCCCATCTGGTGCCACACGCCTGTTGCAAAATGATACCTCCAAAGCTCCCTGAAGAGAGGGTAGTCTTCATTATCCGGCCCTCCCGATTCATCATAGTCTGGGTTATACCCTCCAAACACATAGAGGTTGGTATTATCTGCCACACAACGGTGTCCACTGCGGGCTGGGGGTGGTCTGTGGCCTAAAGAAGAAGAGGATGGTTTTCCAAAAGTGTCCCACAGATGAAGAACATAAACAAAATTAGTAACAACCACTTGAACTGCAAAAGGGAGCCAGGGAGGGGTTCCTAACACAGCATGTATGCCATCTACTTAGTTACTTTACGCACTTACACAGACTACTTAAGATTTTAGGGAGTTAGTCTCCATTTTTATTTCCTATGATTTTTAAATTTCAAAGACTAAAAGATTCTTCCCAGGAGAGGTGACACAGCATGATAAACTCAAGGAAATGACTGACGATATGGAATTCAAGAAAAGAAAGAGAGGCCTAGTGCTTCAGAGGCTAAGAGGTCAGAGGTCAGATTTCTTACTCTAGTGGAGAGCACAGGCAAGCTAGATTAAACTGTGACTATTGGAGAAAGCAATCACAAACACGAATGAGTCATGTCTAAGTAAACACATACATGTAAGTATACACTTAAAAAGAAAACTGGCTCTCATGTGCTCAGAGCAAAATTAATTCTTTGAATACCATTCCAAAACTTTTCAAAGAAAATCCTGCATTATCCCAAAGAACAATATATTCTGTTTAAGGTTATTACTAAGAAAAGCTATGTATGAAAAAAATTAAACAAAATGGTCAAAAATTACAAAAAAAACCTGTAAGACCTGACCTCTGAAATACTCCATGATATTGGTAATGACAGTATTTTCTGGATAGGATTCCAGGACCCTTCCCCACAACACCCCCGCCCCCAAAAGGGCAAAGTTTGGTGAACAGGAAAGAAGCAAGTTATAAATTTTAAATATTTTTCTTTATGATAGCAGGAATCAAACGTGCCTTCTGCATGGTGGGCAAGCATTCTGCCACTGAGCTACAGCCACAGAATCTTTCTGAAGTTTCACATCAACTAGCCAGGCCTGTGGCACAAGCCTGTAATCAAATTATTCAGGAGGCTGAGGTAGAAGAACCATAATTTCAGTGCCTGCCTGGGCTCATAACCCAGGGCTTGAACCCTGGGTTCAAGACCACCCTAGGCAGTTTGGGGATATAGCTCAAGTTGGTAGAGGACTTGCCTAGCATATTTAAGGCCCTTGGCTAAATACCTGGTATACAATAAGTAAATGACTAAGTTATATACATTAATTCATTTAAAATAATTTTGAGGTCATTTTAAAGGGAGGAAAAAATCCACTACTTTATATTCTATTATCCTTACAACTTCTTATACCAGTCTACACAAGCCCTTGAATAGTTACAGAACCAAACAAGCTAAGATACAGTACGGACTAGGATGACACTGCATTTGTTACTACCCTAAAGACATCTCCCTTTGCATGTGCTACTGATAATAGTATAATGTTCATTAGTACTTAGGACACTGCTAGACACCTAATAAATATGCTTTACTAATTAGTATTTATTACCAACCTAATAAGACCTTTTGTGTTTTTTTAAGCAAAAACCCTACTTTATATGGTAAACTTTGGAAGAAGAATTAAAATGCTATGCACAGAACTAGAGTAACTGAAAAACAAAGCAACAATGTATCTTTTAGTCACTCTGGTCCTGTCAGTCCTGTGTGCAAATCACTTACAGTTCTTTAAGGCTTGGGTCAAGCATCTCAGAGCCCTCTGATGCTAAACTACTCCCTTTCACTTACTCACTAGGGCTGTTAGCCTCACTGGCCAGCAAGCCTGAAGTCTACGTCAGCTGCAATTTGAGTCTCCAGTGGTAGAGATGCTCTCACGTCTACCATATGCCCCTTTTGGGATCCTCTGGCTCAGCAGCCTCCTGCTCAAATGTTAGGGCAGACCTAAACAGTTATCAAGATGGGAATACTGTCTTTTGTAAATATGAGTCCAATACCAGGCAACTAGAATTCAGGCAACTAGGTATTTACAAATGATCTGTGATTTAGTGTAAGTGAAGAATTAAGTTTCCTTCCGGCACACTGAAAACAGGGGAGTAAGCTGTGCAAGACTGAGAAAGGGCTCCCATGACATTCTGGTTCCTTCATCCAGGACCTGGTGTAGAAGCCACAACCTTTCACTGAATCTGTTTCCTCATCTGTGCTAGGGATAAACCCCACAGATTCGCTATTCTTTTTTTTTTTTAGACAGGGTTTCTCTGTGTAGTCCTCCCTGGCTGTCCTGGAACTCACTCTGTAGACCAGGCTGGCCTCGAACTCAGAAATCCACCTGCCTCTGCCTCCCAAGTACTGGGATTAAAGGCACGCACCACCACTGCCCGAGATTCGCTATTCTTAAATGTTCACTGGCTTACGTGTCTATCTTTCCAGGTGGTAGAGAGCTATTTGAAGGAAGAGAAATGTAGGTGCACTCACTTTTCTGTAACCTAGGGTAAGGCTCACAGAAAACACTGAAAAGTTGAGAATGGAACAGGTTTGTAACTGATTCTTCTCCAGTCATTTCATCTGTTTGTTTTTCTATTGCAAATAGAGTAAAAGTTCCTCAAAGGCAAACAACATGTATAATTATCCTGCATGACCCATCTCACCTGACACAGCCAGAAAAACACGTCTAAAAGTTTCCCTGAGTTTAACTTTAGGCCAAAGTAAACAGTGGCAGGAATGATCTAAACAATGCCCAGCTCTGTGGACTCTGACACAGTATTTCCAAGATAGATGGCGTGGAGCTCAACAGCAGAGCATGTGCTGAGCACGTGTGAGGCCTGGCTTCAGTCTCCAGCACCAAAGCAAGGAAAGGGGGAGAGGGCAAGTGTGATCTAGGGGACAGGACTAGACTGTGTAATGATCTTCACGAGTTACAATCTAGGAATTAGCAAGACAAACTTAAAACAGTTGCTATGCTCACTAGTCAGGAATTAAGACTCTCCTTTTTTTGCTTCTAGGAACCATTAGATAATTCTTAGGTTTTCACATTCTGGGAAACTATGAAAAGAAATACAGTAGCATTCTAGGACTTTCAGTGGATACAGAGCAGAGAACATGTTGCAAGTTTATCACCATCTTTGTGATGAACATAACTCATGCGGATCAAACACTACAGCAAAATGAAAAGATGATTTGACATAAAAATGTATTCATTCATTCATTCTAAGCCCCAAAATTACTGGACAACTGCTGTGAACTGTTATTGTGACAGGTTCTGGGCCAGTGACACTGTCTCTGGGGCTTACAGCCTAGTTCTGCCCAGCATAATGCAGTAATTCCTGGCTACACTTGAAATGTGGCTGGGCCCAACTGAAATTTGTGTTCAAAGATTTAGCATCCCTAAAAGAATGTAAAATTACCAGTTCTATGTTAATGATACGATAAAATGATATAGATTAAGTAAAAAATATTAGCATAATGCCTTGTTTTTCATATGACTGCTATAAAACTTTAAGTTTGTAGCCCCTGTTTCTCTCAGATAGTGCTGAGTTAATCTAACTGCTAACTTCTGTTGTTCTCGTGATCTATTCTTATTAAATGGCTGGGTAAGAGCATCTGATCAGTACCTGATAAATGCTCAACATTCTGTCCAGGAGCCTTTAGAGCTGCACCGAGTAAGTTACTCCTCTCTCCTTAGACCTCCTTCCTACAGTCCCAGCCCAAGAGTGACTCCGAGTATCAGAAACCCATTTCATTTTTTAAAAAAAAATCACAGGAATTTGTCAGAGCAGGAACCAAGTATTGACTTTCATCATGTGGCATATAGCACCAGCTTCTCGAACTCGACAAAATGAAATTTAGTTTTAGTCTAAAGTCTCTGAATCCTCCACCAAGTTTTCTGCTGATACAATCATCCACAGGCTTGGGTTGCCTGCTTCCAAAACTCTCACTAGAAAACAGAGGAGTAGGGTTTCTGAGTGAGCTCAGCAGTAAAGATTCACAGAGCCAAGCCCAAAGACCAGCATCCAACTCCTGGAATGTACATCTCACACATCACACACACATGCACACACACACAAACACACACGCACACGCAATGTAAAAATGTGTGAGTGAGAAATGAAAAATGAACCTACACGCTGAGGTGATCTGAGCATCCAGAGGAGACATTAGCTGTGGGACCTGAACACCCGAGCCAAGCATCTGCTCTAACCTGGGGTAAACAGGAACTATGGTAACTAGGGAAGTGGGCTGGAGTTTGAAGCAGAAACCAGCTAGTTCTCTGAGATTATACAACAGATGACTAGGTCATTTCCAATGTTCACATTATTACAAATAATATTGGAATAAAGTTTCTTCTACATATTCACATGAAAATGTATGAATAAATCTAGAAATAGAACTTCTGAGTCAAAGAAACATGCATTTCAAATATTTATAGATAAAACTATTGTAGAGCTATGTTTTTCCTCCAACAGCTGAACTGGACCAATTTATACTCCTAAATACAGGTATGAAAGTGTATATTTTGTTCTTTTTTGAGACAGGGTCTTAAGTAGCCCAGGATTACCTCAAGCTCTCTGTAGAGCCCAGGATGATTTGAGCTACTGATCCTCCTACTCCTACTTCCAGAATGCTGGGATTACAAATATGGGTCACCATGCCCAATTTCCACAGTGTAGGGGATGAAACTCAGGGCTTTCTGAATGACAAGCAAGTCTGCTACCAACTGAGCTATATACCCTCCCAGCAGCACAATCTTCCTATCTTCCTTTACTGAGGCAGGGCCTGGTATATCGTCTGGGCCAGCCTTTAACTCTGCTGAGGTAGGATCTCACTATATAGTATTGGCTGATCTGAAATACATTCTTTAGACCAGACTAGCCTTAAACTCATAGAAACCTGTTAATGCCTCTTCAGTGCACGGGTTAAAGGCATGTACCACCACATCTAGACAAGCCTCAAACTCTTTTTTTTTTTTTTTTTTAAAGATTTATTTATTTTCTGTATCTTAGTACACTGTAGCTGTCTTCAGACACACCAGAAGAGGTCACCAGATCCCGTTACAGATGGTTGTGAGCCACCATGTGGGTGCTGGGAATTGAACTCAGAACCTCTGGAAGAGCAGTTCGTGCTCTTAACCCCTGAGCCATCTCTCCAGCCCCATGCCTCAAACTCTTGATCTTCTTCCTCTACTTCCCCAGAGTACAGCCCAGAAAAATATTTTTCAAAGATTTATTTTCTGTGTGTATGACTGCCTAAATGTATATATACTATATGCATACCTAGTTACCTAAGGGGGTCAGAAAAAGACATCAGATCCTCTGGAACTGGAGTTATAGACAACTGTGAGCTGCCACGTGGGTGCTGGGAAACAAATTAGGGTCTTAATCAAGTGCTCTTAATCACTGAGCCACCTCTCCAGCCTCCCAGCAAATAAACTTTTTTTTTGTTTATCCTATCCAAGTTTTAGCTGAAATTTAACAGAACAAGGTTGAATAAAAGAGATGATACTGAATAGATTAGTCTTGCTTAATTTTATTCAGTGAGGACTCTGGTCAAATTTCACTTCTAAATTAGACATTTCCTCTTGGTTTTTTGTTAATGGTCTACCAATAAATAAAATAATCACTAGATTTTGTTCCTTATCAGAAAAGGGCATGTATTTAAAATAAAATTTGCATTGAAATGTTACATACAGAAAGGGACACATATAAGGCCACAGTGTGCTACTTTTTTTTTTTTTTCCGAGACAGGGTTTCTCTGAATAGCCCTAGCTGTCCTGGAACTCACTCTGTAGACCAGGCTGGCCTCAAACTCAGAAATCGCCTACCTCTGCCTCCCAAGTGCTGAGATTAAAGGCGTGCACCATCACTGCCCCACTAGTGTGATGCATTTTAACAAAAAAAAAAAAAAGAATGCTTAAATCTTTGTTAAGTTTTTAAAGGCGGGTGTCATACTTTTTATTTGAACCTATTAGTGTAGGTACTACCGACTCCCAGAAGCTTGTCCTTCATGATCACAGCACCCTCCAGTGCACCTCTTTACCTTATTGTGAGCTGCTATATGAACGCTGGGAATCAAACCCGGGCCCTCCACAAGAGCCACCAATGCTTTTAATCTCTGATCCATTTCTCCAACCCCATTAATTTTTCTGTCAATCATAAACTAGTGGTCTCTTTATAGCTTTATTATACATTATCATACCTAAGTGTGCATTCCCAAATAATATTTGAAGTGTATAACAAAATGATACAGCAGCTGGGTGGTGGCACATGCCTTTGTAGCACTTGGGAGGCAGAGGTGGGAGGATCTTTGAGTTCGAGCCCAGCCTGGTCTACAAAGCAAGTTCCAGGACAGCCAGGGCTACACAGAGACACTGTCTTGAAAAACCAAAATAAAAAGATGTAGTACATATTCTCTCTCTCTCTCTCTCTCTCTCTCTCTCTCTCTCTCTCTCTCTCTCTTTTTTAAGACTAGTCAAGTGCAGTAGTGAGAGGGGGGGAAGTGTAGAACAGGAGTTCAATCTGTAACTGACTGTGAACAGTCAATTGAAATAACTCACTACCTTCAGACCAGCCGTGCGTATTCTTTTGGGTTCTTATTTATGACTGTTCTAAGGCTTCCTTTATGTTGTTGTTGAAGATGGTGTCCGTAGCCTGCTCATCTCCACTGTATGAGTGTGCAGCCCAATTTACTCAGTCTGGTTCTGTGAATAGACATTTAGGTGCTTTCAGTCTGTGGCTCTTAATGTTGATATAAACATTTTCATACATGTTTTCAGGTGTACAGGGGGCCACAATGTTGTTGGCTATAAATCTTGAAATTGAATTCCTGAGTCTTAAAGGAAATTCTTATTAGATGAGGCCATAGTTTTCAAAATGGCTAGAATGTTCCCATAGTTACCAAGAGCATGAGAATCCCTCAGTCCCACATGCATGCCAGTACTTGGCACAGTCACTGCTTCCATTGGAATACTTCCTGTTAGTCTACAAACCTATCTCATACTAGAATATACATTTCTCTCATTGCTGATGAAATTGAGCACTTTTAAAAAAATCTTTTTAGATGGGGGTCTCTCTATGTAGTCCTGGCTGTCCTGCAAATCACTATGTAGACAGGCTGTCCTTGAACTCACAGACATCCTCTAGTTTCTACTTCCGAGAATGCTGAGATTAAGGGCATGTGTCACCATGCCCAACCAAGTTGAGCACCTTTTATGTTAGTTGGCCATCTGGAATTTTTCTTTCAGTAAATGCCTACTCCAGACTTTTACACATTCTTATAGAGAGATGTCTTTTATAAATCCTGATTTATATAAATTCATTGTATATGCCTGAAATAAGGATGCTTGCTTTTCACCTATATATTTCAGTCTTACTGAAATTTTGTATTTTTACTAAGATTTATTTTCGCTTATGTATATGTATGCGTTGCATGTGCATTTGTGCGTGTGTGCATGTGTGTAAGGGCATAGGTATGTGTGCATGAAGACCCAAGGCTGACCCCAGGAGCCTCTCTTCCTTCTTCTTGCTGCCTGAGGAAAACTTTCCATCCATTTCTCATCCAGCTAGTCTGATTGGCCGGCTGGCTCTTAGACCTACTACTGCCTCGGCCTTCCCAGAGCTGGAATTACAGGCAGGCTGCTACGGCCCCGGCATTTACACACATTCTGAGGGACCCAACTGGTCCTTAGGCACGTACAGCAAGCACTTTACTCACTAAACAAAAAATTATGAGACTTTTAGCACTAGTTCCAACTGTCTGTTAGTTATAGAATGCAATACATATGTATACACACATATTTATACAATTCCTCTACACTGCTAGAAATCTATGCAGAGTGAATTCTTTAAAGGTGTATGAATTCAATCTCTTAGTAGAGTCTCTACACACTACTTCATATATTCAAATCTTCCTCATTTTGGATTTTTTATGTTACCAGAAGTATCTTTCCAACTAATTTTCCTAAAATGAGCGTACAGCTTAAATTTCAGATCATATTTATTTTGACCCTCCCTACCTTAAGCAGAATTTATCTACAAAGTAATTTCCCGAGAACACTGAACGCAATCAATCATCTTTAGAAACCCTGGGTCAGTCTTGAGTCCAATGAATGAACAGTTAGTTCGCTACTGGATCCCCGAGGACACCGCTCGATAGAAGAGCTTCCTCTCAACCTGCTTCTACCGCGGGCTGCTGCTTCATTTGTTCATCTTAAGTCATCCATATCAAGTTCCCCTTTAGTGTCTGTGAGCCTGACATTAACAAAATGAAAGTCAGACATAATTGTGACACTTTTAATTTAGCAATCTCTGTGAGTTGAGACCACTGTTTCAGGCAAGCCGGAGCTACTTAGTGAGACCCTGTCTTAAATATGAAATAAAGTAAACACTAGTCAAAAAAAATAATCAAACTATGTATGGTGCCTTTAATTCTAGGACTCAGGAGGCAGAGACAGGTGGATTGATGAATTCAAGGCTAGCCTGGTCTGTATGAGTTCCAGGTCAGCAAAGGAGATATCTCAAGACTGAGTCTTAAAAACAAACAAAACAAAACAAAACAAAACAAAAAACCCAGGAGGCCAGGTGTGAGGGATGCCTTTAATTTAAGCACTCAGAAGGCAAAGGCAGGCAGATCTCTGTGTGTTCAAGGCCAGCCACATCTGGAGAGTAGGCTCTAGGCCAGATAGGGCTACATAGTGAAATACTGTTTCAAAACAAACAAACAAAAACAAATTCTCTGGTATCAATCATATATCAAGAACAGCTGTTTTGGACTGTGTTATATTCAGTTTTGTTAATGTAATATAACTCAGTCAATGTAATTCCATTTTTAAGACAGCTCTGTGTACCCAGGCTGTTGTAGAACTCACCATATAGCTGATGTTAACCCTGGTCCTTCTGCCTCCACCTTCTAAGTTCTAGGATACAGGTGTCACACCACGTATAGTTTGCAATTAGCTTTGCCATACTGAGAACTGGGTAGGCAAGCACTTACCCCTGGCTCCTTTCCCCCACATCCACTTGTTTTTAACTACCTTGAAATTCCTCAACAATAAAAACAATAACAGCTAACATTAAATTAAATGTAATTTAAAACTTGGTAAATATTCTCTCTTGCTATTTCTCTCTGTGAATAGGTACTATTATCAACAACCTGGCTTTACAGATAAGGACACTGAGGGAAATAAGAAATAAGCAAGCACTTGCCCAAAGCCACACAGTTGGCAAATGGCAGAGCCTGGATCAGATTCGGGTAATCTGACTCCACACTTCCTTTTTCTGTTGTTTTAAATAGAATTATGATGACACATCATCATTTATCCTCTTTTCATTATCAATGATATTGGAGAACTGAGGAAGGTAAGTGGATACTTTGTTTACTACTTTATGATGGAAATTCAGTGTTTCAGTACACCAGAGCTGTTTTTACCATACCACACTGTTAGTTGGCAGAAACCTCTTTTGAGAAGATGCAGGATCTAGTTACAGACTCTATGAAACTGTTTACAACCAAGGCAAAGGGTTTCCAAAATGAACGGCCTGAAAATATTTTGAAAGACTATTTCTAAAGTATAAATAAGGTGGGGTGTTTTGTTTTGTTTTGTTTTGTTTAAAGAAAATACCCAATGAATTGTTGAGACAGCATTTTCCTGTTCTCAACAGTTGAGGATATACTCAAATTTACACCCATGTTCTTCCCTGACCACAGCTTTGTAATTAGATCTAACTCAACAGACCTCTCACATGCACTGTACTACCAAACAGAGATGAGGGAGTCAGAGCAGCTGTCCCACTGCCCCGCCCCTGTTCTGGCAGAGCTTACAGACTGGGGGGAGGCACACACACGTGAACAGAACTCCGCTGGTGCTGTTACAAGCTGTACACAGAAGGTGATATCAGAACAAAGTGGGGACAGGTCTTCCAAGTTTTCCGGGAGGTAACTGCTAGACTTACTGTTAAAGAGTCAGGTTTTTCTGGAAATACTTCTTAAAAGTGTTAAGGGACAATCAACTAGTGGTTTGCAAATCAATCGAGTTTATTACCGACTCCTAAACTCTGCCCAGTGATTATCCGTGCCATGCCTAGTGACAAGAAGTATGTCACACAGAAAATCTGGAAGTCACTTTTTAAAAAAATTATTTTTATTCAATGTGTATGAGTATTTTGCCTTCAGTATGCATGTGCAGGTGTCTGCCTGGTGCCTACAGAGGTACCACTCTACAACCCAGCCCTGAAAGTCATTCCTTGTTTTTCCCTCCTGCTCTTCAATTAGTGATCAAGTCTCTAATTCAGCACATGCATAATTCAAGTTCCCACCTCCCCGCATCCCTACCCCAGCTGCCTCATTTCAGGCTGTAGCCTTCCTCACCTTGGTAAATGTGATCATTATCTCTTTAGTAGCTGTAAGACCAAGTCTGATCCTGAAAACTCTCCTACAGTGGAACTTGCTCTATCTGGCCCCTTCCAGATTCTGGCTTTCCCACTATGCTAACCTTTCTACAGACCTTTGAAAGCATCTACACAAACACCATATTCATGCTATCTGGCACCTGTGCCTGCAATTTTACCCTTCCCTCGAAAAACCCACTTAAGTTTAAGTAACTTATTCTGAGAAACCAAGTGATACTATTCTTCATCATCTTCCCCATTTGCTGACGAGAAACCTCTCTGTGCTCCACTACCTTATCAGGACACTGTCACAAATAACTTCATTCCAATCACTCTGCAATTGTCTGTTCACCTGGTTCTCTAGGTCTGCATCATCAATCTATCAAGTACAGTAACTGCTACATGGGAAGCCATCCAGAAACTCCGAATGAAGTGATGAATGATGAACAGAGTTAAACCTAAGAAAGCCGATGGGACAATCAGAGATCATGGAGAAAGGACAGAACACTGAGTTTCCACCTTTAATGGGTAGAACTAAGAAAACATGGAAGGGAACAAAATGGACAAAGAGGAGGAAGCAGAAAACATCTAGGATCATACACACAGTGTTGTGACCCAAGGGAAGAGAAACGTTAAGAAGATGCAGGTGGCCGACAGCATCAAACACTGAAACTAGTCAAAGGAGAGAAGACAGACGAGGCCACTGCTTCTAAGGAGGCTAGTGGTGATCCTTACACTCCGAATGCTGAGCCTGCTCCCACCTCAGTCTGCTCAGCATTATCTAGCACCAATTTTCTCAGCCATTCTGAATTTAGGACTTACAAATATCCAATGGTATAATAAAACTTACCTGTGCAGTGTTTTCCCCCCATGATTAATTTTTTTAAAAAAATGGAAACTGTACAGAAAAACAAACAAAAAACACCATCCAGATAGAACCAGATTCGTTTTTACTATTTCTTTTGACATTTTTATAGGATTTTACACAATTTTTAGGGTGTTTTTTTTTGTTTTTGTTTTTTTAATGTTTGAGTGTTTGACTGCAAGTATGTGTACCACATGCACACCTAATGTTTGCAGAAGCCAAAGAAGGGTGTCAGATCCTCTGGAAGTGATATAAGTGCTTGCTAGCCACCACGTGGGTGATGGCAACTGAGTAAGTGTCTTCTGCAAGAGCAGCAAGTGCTCTCATCCTCTGAGCCCTCTCTTCAGTCTCACATAATTGCTTTCTCATTAAACTCTATGTCCTAATTATTTTTCTGGTGGTGGTGGTGGTGGTGGTGGTGACATGGTCTCATGTGGTTCAGGCTCCTTGAACTCACTATGTACCTGGAGACAACCCTGAACTTCTGATCATCTTACCTCCACCTCCCTTTCAAGCGTTAGAATTAAAAGTGGTACCGTGTTTGCCTTTGCTTGCTTTGGTGGTGTTTTGTTTGTTTGTTTTAATTTTATTGTATTTATTTTGTGTAGACGAGAATAGTTTTGCTTTGAGTATATATGGAGGTCAGAGGACAACATGTGGTTGTTTCTTTTCTTTTTCTACCTTGTGGGTCCCAGGGATTGTAGGTTGGTTGTCAAGTCTGCACCATCACCCTGCCCCCATACTGGTTTTATACATGGTGCTGAGGATCAGGGTTTTATATGTGGCTTTGGGCATGCTCAATTAAAGTACCCTACCAACTGAGCTATATATCTGAGCCTTGTTCTGGCTCATTAGACAGAGCTCCACTCAAGGATGGCCTAGAATTCACTATGCAACTCAGGCTGGCCTATACTATAAAAGGACATCCTCCTGCCTCGGCCTCCCAAATTCTGGGATTATAGACCTGAACCACCATGCCTGGCCTTAAATCACTTCTTCTTTCTCCTTCTCCTCCTCTTCCTCTTCTTCTTCCTCCTCCCCCTTCTTCTTCTTTTAAAGATTTATTAATTTATTATATGTAAGTACACTATAGCTGTCTTCAGACACCCCAGAAGAGGGCATCAGTTCTCATTACGGATGGCTGTGAGCCACCATGTGGTTGCTGGGATTTGAACTCAGGACCTTCAGAAGAACAGTCAGTGCTCTTAACCGCTGAGTCGTTTCTCCAGCTCCCTTAAATCACTTCTTAATTGTGCTTATATTTAGAAAGGATATGTACTTAAAATACTACATTGCTTATGAAGCCTAATTTATGCTTATTTCAGACTAAGTTAAATTTCTCAGTTTAAAAAAAACAATAAATTAGCATCTTTCCTTGCTAAGCTACTTATATATATTATTTTTCCATCACATACTACTAAAGTACCTTTGACATTTATCAATAATATTATTTGTGCTGAGAGGCACCTTGCTATCACTTAATTTCTTACCTTGACCCATTCAGGCCTGGTTTTAAGTCTGTTCATGTTCCAGAGTTTGGCTGCTAAAAATACGTTAAAACTAGATATGGAAACATCTATAGCAGCTGTGGAATTTACCTTAGGTGGTCTTTGTTGTTTGTTTTTCGAGAAAGGGTCTTTCTATCTAACCCTGGCTGTTCTGGAACTTGCTATGTGGCTTGGAATTCACTGATCTGCCTGCTTTAAAGTGTATGTTGTTACATGCAGCTTAGGTTTTTTACTTAATCTCTTCAGGTAAAATTAGATGAATGATTTGTAAGTAATTTAATAAGGTCTTAATTGCAACATCAAGCATGCTTGTCTGATAATTTGCTATAGCTAAAAAAACAAAGAAAGAAAAACTGTGAGCTAGACTTTTCAATCCCCTTCAGAGTAACTTTTTACTCAGAACAGTCTACAGCTGATAGAGAAGTAGTCAGTAGAAACAGTGTGAACTCTAAAAAGAGCTGCCCTGTCAAACACGTGAGCAGCTTTAAAGTCGATACATTCTGCTAATGAAGTCCTAGGAGTGTATGAAGCTCACATGTAAGCTTTCTTTTCGCATACTCTTGCCAACATGGACTGCTTTAATCTTCCCACCTAATAAGTACAATATTTTATTATTTTATTTATTGTGTTTGTGACAGTAGTGAATTAATGAAGTTTATATTTACTGGCATTTGTTTTTTAACTTTTTATTACATTTATATATTATTTATTTATAAACTACATGTGTTGTATGTGGGTGTATGCACATGGTGTGCCACTGCTCATGTGTGAAAGTCAGGACAACTTGTTGGAGTAATTTCTGTTTCTACCATGTGGGTCCCAGGGATCACACTCAGGCCGCCAAGCCCGGCAACAAGCACTTTTACCCTCTAAGCCATTTCGCCCTCCCCAACTAGCATTTTTTATGTACTGACTATTTATATGCATTCACTTAGATTTCTAGTAGGTATAGACTACTAGTTTCTGGGAGTTCTTTATATTCAGATTAATAACCTATTATAAATGCTTCTCATAGCTATGTTTTTATTTATGATGTTTGATACAAAGGATTTCATTTATTTCTTCCTTAGAATAACACCCTACACTTCAGGTTTTTGATGTGGTGATGGTGGACTACCACTGATACTGGTGAGGAGATCTACTCTAGTATCTAAGATACATTAAGAGAGTCTAACTTCCCCAAAATTTATCATTACAATTCCAACAGTGGTCAATATAAAACATAAATTTAAAACTAAGGCCTAGACTTTTTTGCTCCAATTTTTGCTGTTAAGACAACTTAAAGAAAACAGTTTTGAATTTAGAAAATCCATTCAAAATTCCCTTCAACCCACAGGAAGCACAGACCTCTTGCTAGTTATCACCCACCTCTCAAGAACCTGTTAGGGATCCTTATGATGGGACAGGACTGAATGAAGCGCCTCCTAACTGGGTCCCATCGTATTTTCTTCTTACCTGTCACCACAATTATCAGCAGTAAGTCAGACACATACAACACATGGCAAATAATACATAGTTACTGTATTATAAAGACAGAAAAACAGGAAACAAAACAATACTTGAATACAGAAGGAAAGTGATATAAGTATCATTTAACTCTGCAAGTTAAAATGACATAATACATAGGCAGTGATGAAAGTCAACCCTACCCCAACAGCACGGTCATGTGCACCCTTTCAAAGCTGTTCAGTAGCATGTGCACTCACATAATCACCAATGCCATCTTGTGGCAAAAACGTACCAGGAATTTTCCAAGCGATTAGAGAGAACAGTCTTTTAAAGCCAATAAAGCCAAAAGGAGCTCCACCCAAAGCACCAGGCACAGAACAGGCTCCTCTACTCAGAGTTTCTGTTACTAGTTACAGAGCAATGGATACTGACCTTTAGTAAGAAACCTGCTGGTCTTAAAAATTAAAACTAGATGACAACCAAGTCAAACAAAACGTTACTATCTGGGCACCTCCATGTAGCATAGAGAGGAGGAGTACATATGCCTCCTAGGAAGCAAATTAGCTCCAAACTAATCCCAATTAAAATTTGTTTTCTTACAAAATAGAAGAAAAATGTAATGGACTCATAGAAGTGTTCAATGGAGCAATTTTCTCTATTCCCAAAGTTTTGATACTTCCCATTAAAATAGCTCGTCAAAAAACACAAACATTGCTTGCAGAGCACATAAAGTTTATAGTATATCATATAATTCCCTCAGCAATCCAGAACTACTCCACACTCATTTTTTTAGGCACCTGCTATGCCTGCATCCCTGTTTTAGGACCTAGAGTTGCAAAAGAAGGATATGACTCATCCTAGCTAGAAGAACTCCTGCTCAGATAAGCAAAGGACTTGTATAAATAATCACATTACGGTAAGGTAAGTGTAACAGGGCTAAAAGGCCCCTCACAGATCTTATCACAGTCAACATGGAAGGAAGGAGGCCGAAGGAAACTGACTGACGGAATGTGAGGGCCCGGCCTAAACACCCCGTCTCCCCACCACATCACACCCACTCTGGTTCCAATTTCCCTAGAAAGAGAATGGGTTTTGCTTTAAGTGATTGGAGATATATTCAGACGATCATCAGAAGGTCTAGCTTGCTTATTCAAACACTTGACATGGAGAAACACAAATTCTGTTTAATACAGTAATATGAATTTCACAATACTGTGGAGAAAAGAGACTTATGGGAAAATTATATATCTGGCAAAATATCTAAAATCTTTTAAGTCTGTGGTTCCCAAATGTTGGTCTCTAGTTCACGCTAGGTTAAAGTAAAAATTCCCAGCCCAATATAATATGAGAAAAATATGGACAAAAAGCTAAAATGTTCTCTTCAAAGGTCTATCCTTTTTTATTGTTAAATATTCTTTACTTTTCTAAGAGAATGATAGAAAATTGCATTGGTTATATTATTACATATCTTGGCTTAGAAAAATAGAAAATTTGCAAACAAAATTTACTCTAAAATATACACACATATACATTTTTAAATATACAGACTAAACCACTGCTTTGAATCAATAAGATACACTCATGAGTCCTACACAGGAAGTCATACTGCCAAAGGACACTAACACACATTATGTATAACCTTCCCTTACTCTCATTTACGTTCCAATTACAAAGACAAGACAGACACACAAAACCACTGAATAGCAATACAAGACAGAATATAACAAGTGGTTAGCTTAAAATCCGACATTTTTATGTATCGAAAGTGTTAAAGTGTACATACCCTTTGACCCAGCTACTCCACTTCTAGGAATCTATTCCTAAAGAAGCAACCACAGATGCATGGGAAGACGCATGGACAAAGGCATTAACTCTGGTAGCATTTATAATGGGAAAAATCATCAACACTTCCAGTGCCCACAAGAGGGAGATGGCTAAGTATGTTAGCTAAACATACTTAAGTACATTCACATGCTACATACCACTTAAAAGTTTATATAAGGTTAGTAACATTAACAAGCATTTACCACATACTGCAAAGGAACCAGTTACAAAGTAGCATTACAGTATGATATAATCTTAGTAAAAAAAAAATATATGATCATGAGAAGTACAAACAAGATTTATATCAAATTTTAGTTGTGATTATCTTTGGGTAGATTTTATAAATGATCTTGGTTTTTTCCCTCTTTGTTCTTGCCTTTATTTTCCAAGTTTTTGAGAATACATTATTTTTGGACTGGAAAAAGACAATACCATATTACTTTAATTTTTGAAAATATAACTTAAAAAAATACTGGAAAGAAACACACCAAACTGTTAACAGTGAGTTATGACTAAGGTTGGAGTACTCTTTTATGTTAGCCAAAAATTTTATGGTATATTATTTATAGAAAATAATATAATCATATGAATTTTCCTTTTGCTTTTTTGAGATAGGACCTCCTTGTGTAGCCTTGGCTGCCCTGGAACTCACTATATAGACCAGGCTGGCCTGGAACTCACAGAGATCCACCTGCCTCTTCCTTGTTTGAATTAAAGATATCTTCTACCACATCTGGCTGCCATGTGAAATTTAAAACTACTTTAGAATATAGAAATAACAAAAAAATTAGTGAATCAAAGCTGTAACCAAAGACCTTTTAGAGGGCTAGGTGTGTCAGTATAGATCACACTTAGCTGGCATGCACAGGACCCTGGGTCAAACCTAAGCACCCACCCCTGTTTTGTTTTATTAGAACTTCTGTTAAACATCTTTGGCATGTTTCTCTCACAGCAACCAACATATTATTTCTGTCACAGATGAAGCTAATGCTAACTTCATGGAAGTTATTCAGTCAAAATGGACGCTGACTTTAGGACCCATGTGCTTTTCTTCACCCAAAGAGCAGAGATGAGAGAGAGGGCAAGGGGGGGGAATGGGGGTGGGGGAAAGAGGAGGAAAAACAGAGAATAAAGGGGAAGGGGAGGAGGGGGAGGAGAGAGCAGAGTAGCATAACAATAACAACGTAACAGTAATGTGCACATGCACTTTTTTTATTTTTACAGAAACACACACCTTTTAAATTTCATAAATTTATTTTTGACCTAATCTTCTATTCATTAAAGTTTACACAAACTTTAAGCTGCTTGTGGTGATAATTAAGCAAACTACCAATCTCCATTAGTGCTTATTTTAAAATAAACCTTCACAAAGAAAAACATAATTTCTCCAATCATTTAACCAATATTTAATCTGCTACCTTAATTTTCTCCTTTTTACAAAATTTGCTTCATCATAATCACTAAAATTAAAACTTTAGCAAGACACAAGCTATCTCAGCTTCTCCCCGATTTCATAAATAACGTCATCTTTTTATAAATCTACACAGGTAGTGCATGCTTTCAATCCCTTGGTTGGCAGAGGCAGGTGGATCTGAGTTCGAGGCCAGTGTGGTCTACAGAATGTGTTCCAGCACAGCCAAGGCTACACAGAGAAACCCTGTCAGGGTTGGGAGGCCTATACAAGAAAGAACAAAACAACAACAAATACCCTAATAGACTAAAACTAAGAGGACCAGTGAGAGATAGAGAGAAGAAAGGGAAAGCTGAGAGAACAGACTCAGAAATCAGTCCGATAACAACCAGGAGTGGGTGAGAGGCAGCTTTACTGGTTTAAACAGCTGAGCTAAGACCACAGAGGCAAGCAGCAGAAAGAGCTGAAATTCTGTAAAACTCACCACATTGGTGGTTGGTGATACATACAAGTTATATTACAGATCAATCCCCCCCCCCCCACCTATTTGTCTCCTTGAGCCAAGTGTTTAAGAAGAGGTATCTGCTCCCAGATGAGACTGGAGGCAATGACCAAGAGTATGCTCCCCGGGTAGAAACAAGATGAGCACTTGGCTCTAAGAAGAGCCCTGTGTGGATATCAGCATTCTGGCAGATTAAGGGCAGACACACTAGAGAATGGTCAGTATCAGGCACACCCCAGCTCACTGTGACGCATCGTGTCCACTCCCCTTCCTACCACAATCAGTGGGACCTGTGCAAAACACAGAGGGAAAGTCACAGCAAGGCTACCAAAGACTCTCAAAGCAGGATGAACCAGCACAAAATCAAGACCCAAACATGGTAAAAGTCAGATGTAAAATGTTAAGATACCAAAGAGAAGTCATCTCTATCAAAACTTGAAGTACTGTTTTTCTTTATTCTTTACAGAAATGAACAAATGAATCTTAAGCTTCATATGGAAATGGAAGGAGCCCAGAACACCCCAACAATCTGAAAAGGGAATTGGAAGACTGACATGACACTTCACTCCCAAACTTACAATGGTACAGTTTAAAACAGAGGGATTGGCATAAGGAAGAACATGCATAAACAAATGATGCCCAGTGAGAACTCATGCTGTGGTGGCATGTGCCTGTAATCCCAGCACTCAGATGGAGGGCAGAGCCAGGAGGATCACCAGGAATTTGAGACCAGTCCAGTCTACATGCAAAGTTCCAGGGCAGCCAAGACTACATAGTCAGATACTGTATCAACAAACAAACAAACAATAAATAAATAAATAAATGTGAGAATTCAGAGTTAAATACAAACATCTATTAATTTTTGAGAAGTGACAAGGATGTTGGCATCAGGACCTCCAAACCGGTGATCACACCCAGGTGACAGTGCAACCTGCATACCTGTTGCCAAGGCAACAGCCACCACATTCCCTGAATCTACTTGGCCAACCTTCCACCTTTACCTGTGTCACTCTCCATATATAAATGGAAGACCCCTCTGATCTCGATCTCTCTCTCTCTCTCTCCTCCTTTTCCTTTCGCAGCTACCTCCCCCCACCCCCAATAACCCCCATGTGGAACTGTTTGGCCTGGTGTGGTTTCTGGAGCCGTGTGACCATCACAACAATCACAACAAGGGAAGTTAACTGATTAAGTCTTACAGGTAACAAGAATCATCTTTCCAACTCACTCTACAATTACATACACTTTTACCTAGCATTTTTTGGGGGGAAGAGACAGGTGGAGATTGTTGTTCTGTATCTTGAGATGGGATTCTCACTCTGTGGCCAGGTTTTAGTTGGCTATGAGTCTCCTCTTCTGCCTCCTGAGGGCTGGGATTATAGACATGCACCACCATGTTCAATCTTTAAACCTAGAATTCTACACTTAATCTCTTTTTCATGTACGAAGAAGGGCATTTTTGGATGTGTAAGGACACAATAAAATTGCTCCCTCAGAAGTCTGAAAAGGGAATCACTCAACATATACATATGGAAAAAAAATAATTAACAGAACATAAGAAAGAGTGACCAGGGAAGCCTCAAAGCTTAGTAGGCATTGGCTGACTGGGAAATAACAAATTACTGACATTCATAAGTGTAATAAGCTTGGGCTAGATAGAGGGAGACCCTCAAAACATATGCATAAAAAGTCAGGGTGTGATGGAGCAGACCTTTAATCCTAGCACCCAACAAGCAGATCTCTGAGTCTGAGACCAGCCTGGTCTACCTAGTGAGTTCCAGGCTAGTCAAGGTTACATAGTGACCCCATATCAAAAAACAAGCAAACAAAACCCCAAACAAGAAACAAACACACACACACACACACACACACACACACACACACACACACACACACACACACGAGACTAGGTACATCTTTTGCTAAAAAGTCCTTGATTTTAGTTTCTCTCAAAACTGACCTAAGGGGCTGGAAAGATGGCTCAGTGGTTAAGGACACATGTTGCTCTTGCGGAGGACCCACAATCAGTTCCCAGCACCCATGTGGTAGCATACAGCCATACGTAATTCTAGTTCCAGGGTACCCAATACCCTCTTCTGACCTACAGGGTTACCTGGCACACAAACGGTGACAAGCATATAGCCAGGTGTACTGGCTAGTTTTATATCAGCTTGATACAAGCTAGTCATCTCAAAGGAGGGAAAGTCAATTGAGAAAACATTTTCATAAGATCCAACTGTAGGCAAGCCTGTAGAGTTTTTTCTGTGTCTGTGTCTGTGTGTGTGTGGGGGGGGAATATGTTTGTGATGTTTGTGTTATGCTGGTGGTCTGTGTTTGTGTGTATATGTACCCCTGGGCTGGTGGTCTGGGCCCCTTAAGAAAGCAGACTGAGCAAGTTCTTCATCAGCTCCTCCATTCAGGTTCCTTCTCTGTTTGACTACACTCAATGATAGACTGTACTGTGGAAATGTAAGTGAAATAAATCCTTCTCTCCCCAAGTTGTTTTTGGTCATATAGTATTTCATCGCAGCAATAGTACCCCTAATGAAGACAGGAGGTAAACACCCATACACATATAATAAATATTTTTAAAGGATTTTTCAAAACTGTGTATCATATCAGAACAAGTACAATTTTAAAAATGGTAGCACTGAATACTGGTGAGCATGCATAGAAACTAGGTCATGTAAACATTGCCAGATGTGGTAACACATAATCCCAGCACTTGGGAGGCAGAGGCAGAATATCTGTAAGTTTGAAGCCAGCATGGTCTACATAGTGAGTTCTAGGACAGCTGGGGCTATATAGTGAGATCCTGTCTCAAGCCCTCTCCTATGAAAAAGCAAAAGCAAAAGCAAAAGCAAGGGGGGGGGGGGGAGAAAGGGTGTTACACAGTCACTTTGAAAAGGACATCACAGCAAGGCTCAACAGGTGCTTACAATGGAATAAGGCAATTATATTCTTAAGCATTTATCCCAAAAAGTGAAATTTCATGTTCACATAAAACATATACACAAAGCTCATGACAAATTTATTCACAATAGTTAAAATATGAAGCAACCCCAATTTCCATCAACGAGTGGTTAAATAAACTGATACATCTATGAAATGTTGACATGCAGAACAACTTGGGTAGGTCAGGAGGGAATTATAAAGGGTAAAATGTACCAGTTTACCAAGGCATTTCCATAGTTAATCTTGAGGTCAGCTTAGTTGGATTTAGAGGTACCTTGGGTGTGTTTGTGAGGCTGTTTTCGGAGAGGAGAAGGTCCACTATGACTGTAGGTGACCAATATTACAGGGTGGGATCCAGATGGAATAAAGAGCAGAAAAGAGACCACTGAACAGGCTGTGGCAGTGTGAATAATAGTGGCCCCCAGAGTCTCATGTACCTGCATGCTTGGCCCCATCTGAAGAACTGCTTGAAAGGACTGGGAGGTGTGAAGGAGGTAGGCCACTGGGGGTGGCCTCTGCGGTCTCAAGAGCTCGGAGCAGGCCCAGGGTCTTTCTGTTACTGCTGCCTGTGAACCAGGGTGTAAAGCTCTCAGCTTCAGGCCCATTCCTGCCTTCACGCTTTTCACCATAATGATAATGAACTAAAGCTCTGAAACTGTAAGCCAGCCTTCAAGAGCTACCCTGGTCCTAAAGTCTCTTCATAGCAGTAACAGTGACTAAGGCACATTCTCCTTGACGGATTGATCCCGCGTACCATGAGTGAGTAGCCAACCCAACATGCTTCTACAACAATATTCCATCTTTGCATGGCCCAGAAACCGTGGAACCAAGGACTATGGACAGAAACATCTCAAGTCATAAGTCATCTCAAGATAACATTTCTCCTTTTGTTTCTCTGGTGGTCATCATAGTAATGAAAAATTAACAGGCGCAGGCGCGCGCGCGCGCACACACACACACAGACACACTCTCTCCCAGAGAAGTAGGGCTATTGCTACCACTTGGCTCTGAAGCGTTTATCCCTGGTTTGCAGGAGGAATTCAGAAGAGTTTGGGATGCATACAACAGAAGTCCTAGAACTACTACAAGCCTAGCTTAATTATGGTAGGAAGTCAAGACCCTGCAGTAGAGACAGCTCAGCAGGCTTCTTCCAAGTAGAAATGAGGACTCTCTTGAAACTGGACATGGGGCCTTGTGTCTTTATCATAGCAAAGAGTTTGTCTATATTTTGCCCGTGACTTAAGGGTGGTAGATTAAATGAACCTAGCAGAGGAATTTTCTGTACCGTCCAGCCTTCAGGCTATGGCATGGGCATTGCTGACTGCTTGTAACTGGGTTTACAGTGAGAACTGGGGATAAAAGTTGAGCAAAACAGTTGACAAGTAGAAAATGTGCAGTTTGGTCAGGAAAAGAAGCATATGTAAGTCAAAACCAATGAAGCTGTGGTTGCTGACAAGAGGAGCCCCTCTAAAAAGCTGTGCATCTTACAAAAGGCCAACTCCAAGGGGAAATGCTTCAAGGGCATCTTGGGCATGGCTGGGCCACACTCAGGACCACCTTTGACAGGCTCAATGATACACAGACTTTGCTTTGAGAAGAAAGCTCTAGAGCTCCATGTTCACACCTGGCTGCCTAGGCAAGTGTTTCTCTGAGTCAGCAGCCCAAGAATGAAGAGATCATAGCAGCAATTATATAAGTGAGACTCTTCCTTAAGCTAAGACCTTGGGGTCATCACATGACACTGGAAGGTTTGTTTGTTTGTTTGTTTGTTTGTTTGAATTTAGAAGGACAGCCAAAGATTACCATGCTTGGGTGACAGTGAGATCACTGCATGCACTTCCATGATTTTTGTTTGTTTGTTTTCCAACAAATCATTCACGTATCTTTTTTTTTTTTTTTTTTTCAAGACAGGGTTTCTCTGTGTAGCCCTGGCTGTCCTGGAACTCACTCTGTAGACCAGGCTGGCCTCGAACTCAGAAATCTGCCTGCCTCTGCCTCCCAAGTGCTGGGATTAAAGGCGTGCGCCACTGCTGCCCAACCTCGTATCACTTTTTAAAAGGTTTTTATTTTTTTATTATGTGTAGGTGTGTGTGCTCGTATGTGGGTGTATGCACGTGAGTGCAGGTACTTGCAGAGGCCAGAGATATTACATCTCTTGAGGCTAGAGTTATAGGTGGTTGTGAGCTGTCACCTAACATGGGTACTGGAAACTTAATTCTGGAAGAGCAGCAAGTGCTCTTAACTGCTGAGCTCTCTGTTCAGCCTTTCAGATGAGACTTTGAACCTGGACTTGTTAGCAATGCTGGAAACAGAAGGAATGGGAAACTCCTAGAGATGTGCTAATGCATTTTGCATCCTAAAATAGACATGAACCCCTTAAGGGGGGAAGGGCAGAGGTGGAAGTGACAAGCTTAAAGAGATGTATCTGATGATAAGCTGACAAGAGGTGGGCTTAGATTTGTGATGCTTAATTGTAACCATCAACCTGACTGAACTGAGAAACACCTAGGAGGGCTGGAGAGTTGTTGGCTCAGTGGTTAAGAGCACTTGTTCTTGCAAAGGACTTAGATTTGATTTCCAACACCTACCTGGAGATTCACCACCTTCTCAGGCACCAGGCATGCATATGGAACACAGACATACACATAGGCAAAATGCTCATACACACAAAATAATAAATCTAAAAAACAAAACAAAAAAACAATTAAGCAAATGAGAGAGGGGGAACCTACCAGACTAGTAAAGCACACCTCTGAGTGCTTCAGAGAAGGCTTCATTCCCAGGAGATTAACTAGGCAGGGGGATAGGGAGGACCCGCCCTGAACGGGATGGCACCATTTTCATAGGTAGGACGGGAGAGCGGCTGAAATAAAGCAGTGATAAAAACCTAACATGTAACACTCCACTCCCCAGTGTTCCCCTGATGAGGTGTCACTCTGAAACTTCACAAGAACAAATTTTGGTTTAATATTGACTTGCTAAATAAATGACTTTCTTTTAAATTTAGGAGAATGAACACTTGAGTATTCTAGCACTTATACAGCATTAGTTTTAAATTTCTGTCTTTTGCTCTTAAAAAAAGAAACTATAAGCCAGGCATGTCAAGGCATTCCTGCAACCAAGAAATCTGAACTCAGGACCAGCACTCAAGAAGCAGAGTCGGGGCTGGAGAGATGACTTAGCAGTTAAGAGCACTGACTGCTCTTCCAGAGGTCCTGAGTTCAATTCAGGACCATCTGTAATGGGGTCTGACGCCATCCTCTGGCGTGTCTGAAGACAGCAGTAGTGCACTCACACACATGAAATAAATAAATCTTAAAAAAAAGGAGGAGGAGGAGGAAGATCCCACGGATCCCAGCCCACAGCAACGAGCACTATTAGAATTTATTTATTTAATCCTCCCCGCAACTCTGTGATATTGATACTACCACGGTTCCCAATTTACAGATGAGGATACTAAGAATAGTGAGATTTGTACAAGAACACTTAAGTACCAAGTGAAAAGTTCGGAATTTCACGGTTTTTTTGTTTTTTGTTTTGTTTGTTTGTTTCTTTTTGCTTGCTTGCTTGCTTGCTTGTTTGTTTGAGACAGACCTCTGCATGAAGCTATAGTTTACCTGGAATCGCTATTATACATCCCAGGCTGGCCTTAAACTCTTTCTGCCTCAGTCTCCCAAGTTCTGGATCACAAGAATTATGCATCACCAAGCCCAGCTAAACCAGTGCACATGAATCTAAATTTCTTTTCTTTTCTTTTCTTTTTCGAGACAGGGTTTCTCTGTGTAGCCCTGGCTGTCCTGGAACTCACTCTGTAGACCAGGCTGGCCTCGAACTCAGAAATCTGCCTGCCTCTGCCTCCCAAGTGCTGGGATTAAAGGCGTGCACCACCACTGCCCGGCTAAATTTCTTTTAATTACTACACAGTCATGCTCTTGATTATAGTTCAGTTTGGCACCTAAACAGATATGTCTAATAAAGGCATTTAATCAATACTTGCTGAATGAAGACTAAGACACTAGTTCTCAGTAAGAGCAGTCTTCTAATCCTCCAAAGGAATTACTCTTCCATGATTCTGATATTAACTCCATTATACTGCGCATTGCCAAATCTCATTAAAAATCGAAACCAGAGTAGGTCACTGTGACTAACAGAATAAGGTAATGTTTTCTATCACAGCAAAATTTCAGGAGTTAAACAAAACAAAGCCTATTAATTAAGAACAACTGTGGTGAGCCTATAGTGGTAGCACAGACCTGTAATTCCAGTACTCATGGAATAAGACAAGACAGTCCCCGATTCAGTATGAGTTTGAGGCCCATCTAGGCTACACAAGACCCTGTCCAGAACAATCAAATGCACCGATAGCCTCAGCGTGAACTCGGATGATGCCCTTATAAATCTTCTAGCTACAGGGTAAGGAGTTGTTGACTACTTACTCTACTCTGCTGTACTTCCCTAAGGATAGCAGCAGCAAACACATCTTTAAGCAGTATACTGAGGCAAAAGCAACTTTCTGCCTGTGGTGCTTTGAGTGAAAAGGGCCCCCAAAGGTGCATAGGGAGTGGCACTTTTAGGAGGTATGGCATGCTGGAGTAGGTGTGGCCTTCTTGTAGGAAGAATGTCACTGGGAGTGGGCTTTGAGGTCTCTTCACGCTGCCTGCAGATCCAGATGTAGAACTCTTAGCTCTTTCTCCAGCACCATGTCTGCCTATGAGCTACCGTATTGATATTGGACTAAACCTCTGAAACTGTAAGCCAACCCTAATTAACTGTTTTCCTTTATAAGAGTTGCTGTGGGACTTCTCTTTTCTCCCTTTGTCTCCATCCCTCCCAATAAACCTCTGCCATGAGGGGGAAAAAAAAAAGAGTTGCTGTGGTCATGTCATGGCGTCTCTTCACAGCAACGGAAACCCTAAGACACTGCCCCTAGACATTGGACATGCTATCCCTCTTCTAAGTTTAACCACAGCTTATATACATTTATACTAAGCACTGTGTTTTCATAATACTCATTTATAAATTATCTCAACTATGTGGGGACTACCAGAGGAATAAACAGGTAAGCAGGCAGAAATGGCTAGTTCTCGGTTTACTGTTGCTGATATTCCTGTTCTTTCCCAACAGCCTGGTGGTCCTTTCTGCTTTACACAGCTTCTCTTGCCTGTTTCAGTAGTTTTCTTTCATTTTCTTATTCCTCCAACATTATTCTTATTTTTATAAAACAAGGCAGGCTATCATAGACATTTCTTCTGTAAATACAAAGTAATCATAGCGTAGTGAGGAACAGCTTCTAATCTTGAGCTAGTCTTTGTCATTTTGGTTTTATTATTCAAGCATCCTTTTTCTGAAAAAAAAAAAGTGGGCTCATTAGGTGAGGAGTTTTTGTCTTTGGGGAAAAGAAAGGGCACAAACAGATATGACACTCATCTACATAAATGACTGATTCTTGGCTAGACTATCCTTGAGAAATAAGCTAAAATTTACATATTTACATATATTAATCAAAAAGTATTATAATTCATAAATCTGTTAGACTGAAGCATCACATCTGAATCTAATAAATACAAAATTCCTGAGAACATTCTGGTTTAAAATAATATCATCATAGTCTTAATGTTTATGAATGTCTGCCAAGATTTCAACATAAAACTCTACCCACATCTGGAGACGTGGCTCAGTGATTAAGAGCACTTGCTGCTCTTCCAGAAGACCTAGGTCCGATTTTAACTCCAGTTTCAAGGAATCTGAGGCCCTCTTCTGGCCTTCTTGAGCAACAGGTAGGCATGTGGTACACATACATACATGCACATCTTTAAAAAAAAATTTAAACTAAAAACCAAACAAAAACAAATAACAACTCTACCTTTTGGCTAGTCTCTCAAACCCCCAAATCCTACAACTCTCAAAGGAATTGCAAATACTTACAGATCCTTATAACTACCTACTACAATGGTTACTGAGACACTAGACTAGAAAAACAAAACAAAAAAGCAGATTAACAGCCTTCTCTCCGTAAGGCTGGAAGAGGGACAGTTCAGTGGTTAGAGTACTAATTGCCCTTGAAGAAGACTGGGGTTTGACTCCCAACACCCAGGTGAAGGCTCACAACCACCTGTAATTCCAGCTGGGGGGTCCAATACCCCCTTCTGGCCTCTGTGGGCATTGCATGCACATGGTGCACAAGACATGCAGGCAGATAAACACACACATAAAATAAAAATAAATAAATCTTAAACTCAGGCTGGAGAAACTAGTTTCCAAAGAACTAAAACCTGGCTCTCTCCTAAGAAGAATGTAACATTTGATAGAGCTCCTGAAGAATATCCATTAGACTCAGCAGTTAATGGAACTACATTCAAAAGAAAAGAGTTCCATTCATAAATCTGTGACTATTTTCAAGGGGGCAATTCAATGGACCTGCACCACATTACAGGGAAGACACTTACCAGGAGGAATAACAGACGTTGCGATCGAATGTATGACAACTTTTTGGAATAAGTAAGACCTGCAAACAATGTGCCAGCTTTTTTTCAAAGTAGTGGACAAGGCATTATTCTAAAAGTCTTAAATGTGTAGACTTCTTAAGGTTCAAGTTAGTAACAACAAAAAATATTAAGAGATTTTTATTGTGGTGCATGTGTAGGTGGGTACATGTTAAAGTGTGTCGGGTACCAGTGGGTACAGTGCACGCATGCCCATGCTGAGGCAGGGATGTCTACCTCAGGCACCGTTCCTTAGCAGTCAACCTTGTTTTGAGATGGCTCTCTCACTGGCACCCAGACTTTCTGTCTGGGATAGGCTGGTTGGTCACAGAGCCTCAAGGATCCTTCTGTCTTTGCCTCCACAGCTCTGGGACTGCAAGTGTGAGCCACCCATCTAGCTTTTCAAGTAGGTTCAGGGGACTCCCACTAAGATTAGGGCTTTTAAAGGAAGGTTTGCTACCATTAGGTTTGCCAAATTAGGGTTCAGTGCTAAGACTTCTAAGGTCTTTTTCAATTTTAACATCTTATGGTTCAAAGAAGTTTCAAAGGAAAGAAAAACTAAAATCTCATTCTAAATATTTATTATGATTTATAAGGTTGATTTCAGAATTTAAAAGCAAAACCCCTGCCTTCATTATAATCTACATTTTTCTGCAAATGAGTCTACAATGAAGTACACACTATAGCTACTAAATCCATTTGCTTGCTTCCCTTTTTGTTGGTGGTGTTTGATTGCTTTTATTACTGATTCTAGGATCTTGTGTACACGAAGTGCATACTTTACTTCACAGCTACAACCTCAGCTCCTGACTTCTTGATTCAGTATCACCTCCATTCTTTTATCTACAGCAAAAATCTGTTTAAAAAATGGATGGGGCTGGAGAGACAGTTCAGCAGTTAAGAACGAATGTTGCTCTTGTCTAGGACCCACATGGCTCATGACCATCCAGTTTTCGGGGATCTGACACTTCTGACCCCCACAGGCTCCAGGCACATGTGGTGTACATGCATACATGCAGGCAAAATATTCAGACACATAATATAAATCTTTAAAGAAAAAAATTTTGATGGGCAATGGTGGTCCATACTTTTAATCTCAGAACTTGAGAGGCAGAAGCAGGTATATCCCTGTGCATCTGAGGCAATTCTCTCTACACAGAGTTCCGAGTCAACCAGGCCTGCATGGTGAGATCCTGTCTCAAAAACAACAAAAGATGGACTAAAGAGATGGCTCAGTGGGTAAAGGTTGACAACTTGCATTTGATCTCTAGGACCTACATGGTAGGAGAGGACTCTTGAAAGACCTCTGACCTCCATACATGAACTGTGGAATGTAATACACACAAACTCACACATAAAAATAAGTAAAATGTAATTTTAAAAAATATTTAATAAGGAAACCAAGCATGGTGGCCTATGCCTGTAATTCCAGCATTTGAGAAGCCAAGGCTGAGTTATGTGGTGTTTCAGGGTCTGTATGATCTTGTCTCAAAAAAGTCTTTATATATATATATCAGATATAACTGGGAATATAGCTTAGTGGTATGTATCACTTGTCCAGCATGCATGAGACCCTGGGTTCAATCTTAGTATCTACACCAACTCCAAAAGCTAGCGTGTAGCCAGGGCTAGGAGTGCATAGCTTATAGTCACAGTGCTGAGAACCGTGAAACAGGAGGCCTGTCTTGAGCTACAGGCCAGTCTGGGCTACATAGGACATTTCAGGCCAGTCTGGGCTATGGAGGAAATTTTGTCTCAAAAAACAAGTTGTAGCCAGGCATGGTGGTGTACATCTTTAGTTCCTGCACTAGGGAGACAGAGGCAGGAAAATATATGAGTTCAAGACCAGCCTGGTCTATGCAGAAGCTCCAGGACAGCCATCCAGGACTACACAGAGAGACCTGGCAAAACAAAACAAAAACAAAACTCAAGGTATTCTGGTTTGAATAAAAATGCTCCCCCAAAGTGCATATATTTGAACATTTGGTCCCCTGTGGGTGGAACTGTTTGGGAAGGGTTAGAAGGTATGGCCTTGTTGAAAGGGTATAACTAGGTATAGGCTTTGACAAAGTTATTAAGACAACCAGGAAGGTAGATTCATGAGAATCAGAAGTTCAAGGTCATTCTCAGCTACACCATGAATTCAAAGCCAACATGAACATAAGATTCTGTCTCAAAACATCAAAAAGTATGAACTATGAGTATGGCCAAAGTAAGCAAGATATCTAGGTCTAGTATGATTTCGGAATGAAGTACTACCCTGAGAAATACCTATTTCTGAGAATAGCACAGTGTGCACACCCCTAATCCAAGTTCCACCAGAGGCTACATAGTTGGATGCCATCTCAGAAAAGTAAACCTATTCTTTTCTTGGAAAGTAGAATGATAAAAGAGAATATGTGCACTAGAGTATTTTTCCCGTAAGCTCAGACAAGTCTCACTAAAACCATAATGTAGGCCGTTTTTGGAGACAGGGTCTCACTATGTGTCTCTGATTGATGTGGACCTCTTCTTGAGGCCCAGGCTGATCTTGAACTCACAGAGATACACTTGTCTGCCTCTGCCTCCTGAGTCTGGGATAAAAGACACACAACATGGCTATTTCAAGTCCCTAAATTTTTTGATAGAGCTTTAAGAAGTTGTCTTTCTTAATAATTTAATATGTAAATATATTTAAAACTAAATATATTTTTCTTTTGAAATTACCAAATTCAGAGTCCACACTAGAAATTCCACAGTCCTGCATGAGATTTGTGTGCATATTTTTAAAAGAATTTGTTTCATGTGAAGCCAAGATATGTATAGTTAGCATTTAATCAATTATACATCTGATTCAAGCTAACAGAGTTGACAGTTTAACGATGAAACCATATGGCAAGAAGTTACTGTGGATAAAAAGGGAAAGAAAAGGCGTCATTCAACTCCAAATTATTTTATCATTTCATTTTCTTGCTAGTCATTATACTTCTCATTTTACTACCTAAGCTTACTCTCAATGATTACATCCTAGATAGCATAAGTCCAGGCTGGATTCTAAATGTGGCAGGAAACCAATGTAGAATTTTGATCTAGGAAGCAATACAAATATAGTTGTGCTTTAGCCAAGATTAATTCTGCTTCAACACATAGGGTAGATCAAAAGACTAACAGTATATATCTATGTCTCTGTGTGTGTGTGTGTGTGTGTGTGTGTGTGTGTGTGTGTGTGTGTGTATAGCTATCCATACACTGCAATTAAAGGCAGTAAAGACCTACTGTGGTGATAGAGTGAACTGGAAGGAACAAGCTGAGGAAGGAGCACAGCACAGCAGTCAAGTAGATGACTTTTAGAATTGCCAGGACCCACAGCCTGACTCTGTAACCTTTGCAGCTTACATGGTCACAGACAAGAGATTTAACCTATGTGCCTCAGTGTTCTTACCTATAAAAAGGGGGACAAAAATAAGTACCTAATTTACCTATTTACACACTAGGTTATGAGTAAATGTTTATAGAAGTACCCAACTAGGGCCGGCAGATGTTGTTTGTTTGATAAAGTACCTACCTACCTAGCATACTCAATTCAATATCTAGCATAGTGACCCACACCCATAATCCCAGCACTTCAGAAGTACAGACAAGAAAATTCAATCAAGGCCATTCTCAATTTAACAAGTTTGAGACCAGCTTCTGATATATGAAACCCTGTCTCAAAACAAACAAACAAAAACAGCTTAGTAAAAAAAGTAAGAGTTAAGGCAGGTAGGTACACACCTTTAATTCCAGTGTTTAGGGGGTCAGAGCCAAGCAGATCTGAGTTCAAGCCAAACTGGTCTAGATAACGAGTTAGTTCCAGGACAGCCAGAGTTACCTACATAATGAGACCCTATCTTGAAAAAACAACAACATAAAAGCAAACATAAACAAAAAGCAAGCAGGAGCCCACCCATGGTGGTACAGACATATACCTCCATCACTCATAAGCTGTCTCAGGAAAGAGATGGGGAAGTGAGGTAAGCCCATCTTAGCTGACTGCCTTGTGCCGATAGACAAACTGATTCTCAAATGTATGTGGAATTTTAAGGGACCCAGAATGGCCAAAATGAACCTTTAAAAGAAGAGTAAAATGGGAAGGCTCATAATTTTTTATTTCAAAACTTATTTCAAAGTACCAATAAATGAAGTAGTATGGTACTGGCATATGAACAGACATACAGATCAGTGGAACGGAACAGAGAGATCAGAATGAGCCTACTTTACCATAATCAAATGATTTTTTTTTGACAAGGGTGACAGGACCATTCAGAAGTGAAAGAAAAGTGCTATAAACAAATGACACTGGAATGACTGGACAGAGCTCGGACAACCTTGACACCAAGTACAGGGACAAACACGAGACCACAAAGCACTAAAGGAAAACACAGGGGTATATCTTTATGACCTTGTAATTGGCAAAGGATCCTTGTATATTGCACCAAAATATGAACAACAAAAGGAAAAAAGTAACTAGACTTCGTCAAAATTTAAAAGATTGGTGTGTGCTTTTAGCAACACAACTAAGAAAATGATAAATTAGGAGGAAATGCACATATGTTAAATTATATAAACAAAGGACTTAAGTCTAAAATATATAAAGAACCCTTAAAACAATAAAAAGACAACCCAATTAAAAACAGGATGGGGCATTTCAATATATAGCTCCCTAACAAGGAAGCAGCCACAGATAAATGGTCAACACGCACATAAAAAGATGCTCGGCACTGTTAGTCATCGAAGGAAAACACATCAAAAGCTACAATGAAGGCATGAAGGTGCGATGCCTACAGCCCAGCCACTGAGGCTGAGGTTGCTTCAGCTCGGGAGTCTAAGACAAGCCAGAACAACATGAAGACCTGGTCAAAAACCAAGAGCATTAAGACTCTATTTCACACATATTAAAGTAGTTGGTATACAGACTCAAAACATGAGATGACAAGTGTTTGGGAAGACGTACAAAGCGGTGGTGGGAATGTAAAATTCCACTTGCTCTGGAAAACTGTCTGGCAATTCATCAGGTGGCTAAACAGATTCCGAGGAGTTACTACACGATTCAGCAATTGTACTCTAGGTATTTACCTAAGAGAAACACATATCTAGACATCTGTACACAGGTATACACACAGCAGCATTACACTTAACAGTCAAAAACTAAAAACAACCTAAGTACGGATCAACAGATGGTTTGGTAAATTAATATAGGAAAGATAAACACAAAACATGGGAGGGGTGAGATGGCTCAGCTGGTAAAGGTGCTTGTTATGATGATCTGCGTCCGATCCCTGGAACCCAGTGGTAGTAAAGAGAACTAACTCCCAAAGGAGTTGTTATTTGACCTCTACATGTACACCTTGGTCCTTGTGTGCCCACACAAATTCACATGCATACACACAAACAAATAAATGTCAATAAATAAATACACGAAGTCAGGGTCAGAAAGATGACTCATGGATTAAAACACTTGCTTCATAATCATTAAGACCAAAGCTCAGGTCCCAGCACCCATATAACATGCCTTAACCCCCCCGCTCCAAGGGGACTGGAGATCGGCGGATTGTTGGAGCTTGCTGCGTCTAGCCTACTTGAGACAAAAGAACCCCCAACTTCTGCTGAGATCCTGCCTTAAACAATAGGGAGAGTGAAAGGGAAGGATATCCAGTGCCCTCTTTCGTCCTCTGTGCATGCACAGATGTACACAACCACACACATGAATAGACAGACATACAAATAAATCAAACTTTAAAGAGGGGGGCACGAGCGAGAGCGAGCAAGTGAGCAGGACTGTGCAGGGCATGCCTTTAATCCTAACACACTGTATTATTCTTGAGCACTAAAGAATAAAATTATGTCATTACCAAGAAAATCAATGGAACTAAGATCATGTTAAAGAACTCAGAGTCAGGTGGTGATAGTGCACGCCTTCAATTCCAGCACTCGGGAGGCACAGGCAAGAGGATCTTTATGAGTTCAAGGCCAGCCTGGACTACAGAGAGAATTCCAGACAGCCTCAGCTACATAGAGAAACCCTGAAGTAAAACAAATAAATAAATAAGGAAAAAAAAGAATAGAAGAGAGAGGGCTCTGAGATTAAGAGAACTGGCTACTCTTCTTTGATCCTGAGTTCAATTCTCAGCAATCACAAAGTGGCTCACAAAAATCTATAATGGGATCTAATGCCCTCTTCTGGCATGCAAGCACACATGCAGAGCACTCATACATTAAAAAAAAAAAAAAGACATGTTCTTTCCTGTATCCCTGGCTGCCCTGGAATCTAGTTTTCTTTTTTTTTTTAAAAAAAAAAGGTGCCAGAAAGATGGCTTGACAACTAAAGGCACTTGGAGCCTGATGACCCAAGTTCCATCCCTAGAACAATCACCGTAAAAGGAGAGTACCGGCTCCTAAAGCTGTCCTCTAACCTCCCCACCTGTGACATGACACATCCGAGCTCACATACATACAAAAATAAGCAAGTGTGAAAAGGGATGGAGTGTTGCAGAAAATGTGAACATCAAGAAATGAATGTAAGAGGCAGGTGGATCTCTGAGTTCAAGGCCAGCCTGGTCTACAGAGCAAGCTCCAGGGCAGCCAGGGCTACACAGAGAAACTCTGTCTCAAACAACAACAACAACAACAAAAAGAAAAAAAGAAAGGAATAGCCTCAAAAGACTGCAGCCACTTCTTTTTTTATCTATTTTAAAGATGTATTTACTTTATGTATATGGGTGTTTTGTCTGCATTATCAGAAGAGGGCACTGGATCCCATAGACTACATTGTGAGTTGATTTGTGGTGCTAGTAATTGAATTCAGGATCTCTGAAAGAATAGCCAGTGCTCTTAACTGTTGAGCCATCTCTCAAGTCCCCTATTTCTTTTTTAAGGATGTGTGTGTGTGTGTGTGTGTCTGTGTGTGTGTGTGTGTGTGTGTGTGTGTGCGCGCGCGCATGCGCGCGCTAGGAACTGAACTACAGACCTCTACAAAAGCAGTGCACACTCTTAAATTCCAAGCCAGCTCTCTGGCTCACTCCCAATACCAAGGACTCAAAACGCTGAGCAAAAAGGTCACTTGAGCCCAAAAAATTGCAACAAGATTACCCTAGGCAATAAAAGTCAGGCATAGTAGTGCACAGCTGTAATCCAGGCACTCAGAAGTAGGCAGAAGGATCAGGAATTCAAAGCCAGCCTCAGCTATGTACGAATTTAAAGCTAACAGGGGATTCATAAGACTCTGACTCAAAAAGAAAACAAAATTAAGATTTTGAGGGCATTAATTAGCTGATTTCATATTCTATGGAAAAATAAGGAAAAACAAACAGGAAAGGAACATGGGGCAACAATACTCAAAGAATGGACTGATCAACAAAGCAAAACAGTAATCCCATTTTATTCAGAAACTAAGTTGGCTACAAACAGAATTTCACATGCAAGAAAATGGTGGGCACCTATGAGGTGCTCAGTGGCAATGCTCAATAGTGGGCAGGCATCCAGAGGGAAGGTAAAGCCCCAGTTCTGCCTCAGTGCTTCCTTAAACGTCTATCTACGTGGACAAATGCATACACACAGAGGTAAAACTAAGAAAGTACCAAGAATAACACAAGAACATCCATTCCAATTTTAGCTAAAGAGTACTGGTGCAAGGATGATCCGTCTTAACCACAAATGATTAGACTCGAGTGGTTCAGATATGGCTGGGTGGCTGAGCGCTCATAGGCTCTTGCCGAGGACCCGAGTTCGGGTCTCAGCGCACACACCCTACAGCGGATGTCCTGTAACTCCCGCTCCTGCCCCGGGGGTCCAGGACCATTTTCTGGACTGCAAGGACACCAGCACTCACATAAACACACACATGAACATCACATAATGTAATGTTTAAAAAGCTTTACTCAAAAAATTTAATAAACTACATAACACTATTTAGTCCTGCTGGAAAAATCTATCTATAAACAAGGTTCAAAGATAAACTGAAAAACCGTGGAAAATATCTGCAATATGTCAACAAGTAGTAAGTACTAGTCTCCTTAGAACATGAGTTCCTATAAATAATGTAGAGCATTTCAATAGAAAAATGAACAGAATCCATAAAGACCATAAGTAACTGAAACAAACCTGGTTCTTTCATTTGCTAAAAAGATGCTGAAGGAAATATTCAGCTGGGTGGAAGAGGGCTAACCCCAGCAGAGGCAGGTGGATCTCTGAGTTCTGGGCCAGCCTGGCCTACAGAGCGAGTTCCAGAAAGCCAAGGCTACACAGAAAAACCCTGTCTTGAAAAACAAAAACAAAACAACAACAAAAAAAGTGATTTATGGTTTCAAAGAGTAGCTTAGTGGTTAAGAGCACTGGCTGCTTTTCCCAAGGACCTGAGTTCAATTCCTGGAACCCATATAGTGGCTCACAACACAATCAATAATTCCAGTTCCAAAGGATCTGATGCTCTCTTCTGATCTCTGAGGGCACCTAGCACACATATGGTACACAGATAAGACACATACATGCAAGGAAAACACCTGTACACATTTTTTTTTAAAGATAAAGTAAAAGTTTAGCCAGGCATAGTGTACATACATGTCTATAATCCCAGCACTTGAGAAGCAGAAGTAGAAGTAGAAGGATTTTCACGCATCCCAAGCCAGTCCGGGCTACACAGTAATGCCTAACTCAAAAGCAAAGAGCTTGTGGGTCGAGGAGGCACACAAGGTTTTAATCCCAGCGCTCAGGAGGCAGAAGCAGGAAGATCTCTGTGAGTTTGAGGCCAGCCTGGTCATATAGTGAGTTCCTGGTCAGCCAGGGCTACAGAGTGAGACCCAGTCTCACAAACAAAAAAAAAAAGTCTAATCTCTGGCCTGGGGTTAAAGCTCCTGGGAAGCATACAAAGCCTGGGTTCTATCCATAGCTATGACAAAGATGGGGAGAGGGTTGGTGTTCCAATAAAGGAACCAAGCAAGAGTCATCAGCAAGTTAACACTGTCATCAGAACATGAACTGACCCTACTTCTACAAAGGGCAATTTAACCGTTTATCAAGGTTTAAATAGTGAGTATCCTTTGACCCAGCAACTGAGCTTCTAGGAATTTACCTGCAAGATAAAGATCCTAAGTGTGAAATTCCTCACATACAGGGAAACTCAAGGCATGCATCACTGTGGCAGGAGACTGCACTTTAAAGACCCTTCTGGCATAGCTAAACCTACAACAGCTCCCAGCACAATGCACTCCTTCTAGGAAAAACAGACAAGAAATGGTCATTATTTGCCACGAAGGAGAGAAGCCAATAGTCACAAAGGCAGAAAGAAAACTTGCCGTCTCCATAATTTTTGTTTTATTGCTTTTTGGGACAAAGTTTCATGTAGCCCAAGATGGCCTCCAATGCAAATGCAGCTATGACATGGAGCCCTGGCCTTCCCACCTATCCCCCTCAGGCTGCTGTCCCAGACACTTACTACCATGTGTGGCTAACCATGTTCTTTTCCACCACTTGAATTTTACATTTATTTAAAACTTTTAAATTAAGATTTCACGATTATTTTTCACCCAGCTTACTGTTAAGTATGTCTTCCTCTGTCGTTTTCTGAGTTAGCAATGATGTTTAACTCTTTTTCCTACTAACACATTTACTTAATTAAATTCACATATTAAAATGTAATACTAACTTGCATTCTGTTCCCCAAGTCTCTTGCTCACTGAGCTCTATCTCTAAATGCTTAATCTACAAAACAGCAGCACCATTCCCTATTTTTTTCCCTAGGTATATAAAGATTATTAATTACTAAACTAAAAACCTAGCCTGTGGGGTAAACACAGCATCACTGTTGAATCCTAGAAAATAGCAGAAAAGGGCCAGCAAGATGGCTTAACAGGTAAACGAGCTTGCTGCCAAATCTAATGGCCCAAGTTCTAGTCCTAGGACCCAAGCAGTAGAATGCAGAAGAAACCTGACTCCCAAAAGCTGCCTTCTGATACCCACATGCACACTGTGGCACATGCATGAGGGAATGAGTGCGTGTACACACACACACACACACACACACACACACACACACACACACACACACACACAAAGTAATTCTGTTTTTAAAGGAAAAAATACTTTAGAAATAAAAAAGGTAGCAGAACAGCAAGGCAATATTCAAATTTCAAAAACACTGTGCTGACACAATATCTGATGTAGTACTTGATACTTTTTTTCTTTTTTTTTTTGGTTTTTCGAGACAAGGTTTTCGCTGTGTAGCCCTGGCTGTCCTGGAACTCACTCTGTAGACTAGGCTGGCCTCGAACTCAGAAATCCGCCTGCCTCTGCCTCCCAAGTGCTGGGATTAAAGGCGTGCGCCACCAGTGCCCGGTGTACTTGATACTTTTAAGGACTCAGTTATTAGCTGTTTGTCCAGAGCCACTGAGGCTATGGAGGACTGAACTACCGCAATCAAGTCTTTATACACATAATGCCAATATATTAATTTAACCTTTTTAAAATTAAAAGAAAAAAAATTTTTTCAAGACAGGGTTTCTCTGTGTAGTCCTGGCTGTCCCAGAACTCACTTCATAGACTGGGCTGGCCTCAAACTCACAGAGATCCACCTGCCTCTGACTCCCAAGTAGTTGAGATTAATGGTATGCACCACCACTGCTCAGCCTAAAAAAAAAAACTTAATTTTATGTGTTCAGATATTTTGCCTGCCTAGATGTTTATACATCACCTATTTTGCCTGGTCCCTGTGGGGGCCACAAAGGACATCAGGTGTCCTGGAAGTGGAGTTACGGATGGCTGGTTATAAGTCACTATGTGGATGCTGGGAACGAAAACCTTCTTCTCTGAAAGAGCAGCCTCCTAACTTCTGAGCCCTCTCTACAATTCCTAGTTAAAACTTGTTACACTGTGGTACATGCATACAGATATAATGTGTATATATGTATATATGTGTATACACACACACACTATACACACACACACACACACACTCACACGGATATAGTACGTCTTTCCCAACAATATTCACACACAAATGCTACGTATACCTTAGGAAAAATGTGTGCTACTAGGAGAGGGTACAGGGAGAAGGGCCATGTCAGAAGGGTGAGAGAAGGCTCTCATGGAAAAAGAATATAACTGAGATCCAGTAAAGGTAAGTTAATAAGAGAAGGAAGCACGAGGGTTCCCCCAGGACAGAAGACAAGGTGCAGTGGCTTCCTGTGGTGAGGGAAGCAGAGCAGAGAGCAGAGAACAAAATGGAGGACCAACCCAAGGCAAGCAGGCAGATGGTGTGGCACCTTTTAGGACACTAAGGGTCTTAGCTTTACTGGGAGAGCAATGAAGCATCAAGAAAGGTCGGGTACAGTGGCATGTGCCTGCATGCTACTACTCTAGAAGCTGACACAGGAGGATGGAAGGTTCAAGGCCAGCCTGGACAAAGGTGAGGCCCTATCTTAAAAACAAAAAAGGTAAAAGAAAAGGGCTGTAAGCAGAGATAGTAAAAGACTTGTATTTTCAAAGGTCAGTGATGTGAATGGGAGGCTCTAGTAGATGTGGGGAGGCTGCCTGGAGAGCCACTGCAGTGGATGAACCTAAAGGACGGCGACAGGAGAATTAGCTACAGCGGAGGCAAACTAAACAGGACTGATGTTGGTGGGGAGCTTAAGGAGACCCTGCTGTCAGATTCCCAGATAGATGGATAAAGGTCCCACCACCAAGCCAGACACAGTAGCACAGACCTTTAATCCCAGCACACAGGAGACTGGAAGATCTCTTTGAGTTTGAAGCCCCCTGGTCTACATGCTATATAGTAAGATTTCTATCTTTTAAATTTTCTCAAAAGACACTATCCCTGAAAGACAATGGGGACACTCCATGAAGACCATGTTGTACGGCTTTGTTTCATAGGGACTGGGCACAAGACAGAAATGTGAAAAAGAAGGAAAAAGGTTCTTCAAGTGTGTGGGATCCTTGGTAAAAAAGGACTGGAAAACAGGAATAGACGTCAAAAAAGTTGGAAAATTAATACACCAAACAAACAAAAGAGGAAGGAAAGATAGGCCTCCAGCGTCAGCCATACACAGACCTACACACTCCTATTCCTAACACTTAAAAGATCTTTAATTATTTCAAAATGGAGTAAAGAGCTATAATATGCAATACCTAGGAGAACAAAGGATTAGTATGAAAGAATTTATTATTTATATCAAAGTATATTATTGAGATTATCTGAAATTTTCTGATCGTGAGAACAAGGGAAAGATAGAGACCGCCTGTGTGGGAAGAAGGGACTGAATGCCAGCCTGGAAAAAAGGAAACAGAGTGAAGACTGATGGCTCCACTTCTCCAATTTTCACAGTTTAAGCACGTTTTATCTTCACCTCTGGACAAATGGCTGTTCTTTTCCTCATGTGCTAAGGGAATGCAGAAATAGTGCCATACTTCAGGCCCTTATTTGAAATCATGGCTTATCCTGCCCTCATGTGGTAGCAAAGAAGAACTGCACCAATATGTTACAGGACCATGAAGTTCATGGTATAATAATTAATCCATGACCAAAGATTGCAGGCAGAAAGCGAACTGGGAATAGTCCTTGCCAAGGCATTTATCTTCTAGGCTAGTAATGCACAAAAACCTAGGGTTTTGTTGTTAACTGGAGATAACAAAAAAAAGATGTCTCCTTTTTTCTTGTTAAAGATCACATATTTAGTTCGAGGCCAGCCTGGTCTACAGAGTGAGTTCCAGGACAGCCAGGGCTACACAGAGAAACCCTGTCTCGAAAAACCAAAAAAAAAACCAAAAAACAAAAAAACACATATTTAGCAATTCCAGGATACCCAGTCTGATACTGTTTTTTTCAAATCCAATTCATGGTATATTTGATATTTACAAATGTCTCAATTTTATTTGAATGGCATGCACAAATGGGCTAATGAACATTTCTGGCACACATCAAAAACCATATCACAAATATTAGTAATTGTCTCTTTGAATAAGTAAAATCCCCTTTGTTATCTTTAAATTAATCAACTGATTTTTTTACTACCTAAGAGAACAAGTCATAATAGTAAACACAATTCAGAAACAATCAGGTTCTCAAAACTATCTAAACAAATATATCATTGATACAATCAATTTAACACTAGTCACACATACACAAAAAAACATGGCGAAGGTCTAATACATCATTCCTGACAATTCTCTTCACGGTGAAAAAAAAAAAAAAAAAAACCACGATTGCCCAGGATAATGATTGGCATTCTGTGCATGATTTAATTCTCTACCTTCCTTTTAACAGACTGAAAATTTGTAAACGTATGCTTTTTACAACTGTTTACACACATATCGATTTGACTTTGGGCTTTTTTATTTTTTTTAAGGCATGTGAACTCAAAGACCAAACCACGAAATTATAGCAATAGGTATATTTTTTTCCAATTTTCAGTTTTGATACCGTGATCACATCATTTCGTTTCTTTATACTCATGATCTTCATTTCCCCCCTTAAAATCTAGACACCATTATCCATTCTGTCTCTGTACATCCCCAAATATTACTGCTTCAACCGTTTCCCTTAATCTTTTTGGTTTTCTTTCCCATATACTCCCTAGCCAACACACACACACACACACACACACACACACACACACACACACTCTTTCACATGCTCATTCCATTTCAAAATACCCAACTCTTACACAGTTGGTTGGCTTTTTTTTTTTTCTTCCAAACAAATTCACTCCTATATTGCTCTTGTTTCCTCTCCTTAATTTGACACTCCTTTTGAAATAATTTCCCATAGCTAAACATCAATGTCTTTCTTTCACAACATCAATCTGCGGAAAAGGAAAAGATTAGGAACCCGGCAAGCGAAACATTTGGGAATGTCAAACAGACAGCAGCCTCTCCTTCGGGAAGAAAATACAACTCTCATCACCGAGCTGTCGACACAGCGAGACTTTTCTTCAGGCGTGCTCCGGTTCCCCTCCTGACCTCAACGCCACCTTCCTGGTGCTCTGCTTCCCTGTCCTCGGCTGTGTGTCCGAGGGGCAGCAGAGCCCGGCGACCGCCACCTTCTCGCCGGCAGCGGCCCCACCACTCACCTGGCAGGTGCGGTCGTCCGGAGAGCTGCACGAATCGGTTGAGCTGTCCGGTGCCCCGACCCCCGCCAGCCGCGCCGGCCCCGCTAACCCCGCTGGCCCCGCCGGCCGCGCCTCCTCCCCGCCGGCGGTTTCGGTCCCAGCCCTGGGCAGCCGACATGGCCCGCTAACGATTGCCGCAGCCCGGTCCCGGCAAGCCCCTGCTCCGGCAGCACGAGCTGAGCCTCCTTCCCGGGCTCCTCAAGAGACCCGGGAGACAGGGGCCGGGGGAGCGCCGGGCTCGCCAGCAACCAATGGCTGGCCGCCTTGGTGACAGAGGACCAATGGGCAGTCTCTTTCTTGGCAGGTGGAGGGAGGCGGAGAGAGACGTGGTAACCATAGCTATAGCTAAAAGAGGTGGGGGGGGAGAAAAGGCATAAGCAGCCGCTCACAGAGAGCATCAATTCCCGGGAGCTAGCCCGCTTCGCCGGGATGCTGGGTGCTCAGACCAGACAGTCGAAGGCCGAGCGGGGAGGCTACGCCTGAGGAGACTCCCAAGAAGGGTCGCTGCTCCGGCATGGTCAATACTCCGGAACTCTGTCCCATAAGCACTGCATTTAGAAGTGTCATATGTACACAATACGTATACTTGGTGTCAGTACATCTGTCTGCAGCTCTGCAGACTGAGACCCGGTCTACGGACTGTTGCCACACACAAAGGGCTCACGGGAGGTGGGGGCGGGGGGAGGAGTCAGTTGAAATCTAAAAAACTCCTGGCTTTCATCATTTGTTTTTGTCTCATAGTGGCACTGCCGGGACCCTTCCCCGGCATAAGCCACGTCAACAGCAAACAGCTTTAAACCTGATTAGAAAATACTGAAAACTGTTCGATCTTAGAGTAATCATAGAAACACAAATGACAATTCCTGTAAGAAAACCTTTCAGGCTTCACATACATCAGTGAATCTTTAAATAACACACGACTTGTGTGTGCCTGCCAAGAAAAAAAAGAAAAAGATACTCTCATAGATGACAGACAATCATGTAAATGTTTTTACTCACAAAACAAAACAAAACTCAATTGTCTTACAACATACACAATTAACGACAGATAATGGAACGGACAATGTGATTTTAAAATGTAAATATCAGAAATTCCCATCGTTTCAAAATTAAACAGAAAATTTGGCTTTGAACTTGGGGAGGCGCAGTGCACAGTGGGAAAATGCTGTTTCCAAATAAGGAAAAACCATAAATTTCTCAAGGGGAAAAAAAAACTTGAAAGATCTAATCTGATGGACTGCTGACCCCCTTGATGTTTCACACATAAGAACCTCACATGTTGGATTTTGTTTTGTTTTGTTTTGTTTTTTGTTTTGTTTTGTTTTGTTTTTAGGATTGGGGTGGAGAAGGAGAAAATGGTGAGACCAGAATATCCTTTGATCTCAGTGAGCAAATTTCATGTCACGTCATCATGAAATTTTTGTTTTGTCCCCACACACAGTTTCTGTAGGAAAAGAAGTATTTTACCTATTATGCATTATAATAAAATGTATTGAAATGTTTGACATCTGAAAAAAGGAAACCCGTGGAGCTAGGGATGGAGGTAGCTCAGTTGCTTAAGTACTTGTCTACCACCAAAGCTGCAGTCCCCTACCACAGTATAAAACTCAGCACAGTGGCACACTCTTGTAATCCCAGAACTGGGGATGGATGGTGACAGGAAGATCAGGTGTTCAAGTCCAGCCTCACTCAGATACATTACAAGTCCAAAGCCAACCTTAGCTGCATAAAATCCTGTCTAACAAACAAACAAACAAACCTAGGACCAAGGGCTAGTAGGACGTGTGCAGAGCACTGGCTGGTCTTCCAGAGGACCTGGGTTCGACTCCTAGTACTCACAGAGCAGCTCAGACCCATCTGTAACTCCAAATCCAGGATCAGACACTCTCTTAGGACCTCCTCCAGGTGCTGGGCATGCAAGTGATGTGCAGACAGATGTACACACAGGCAAAACACCCAGACATATTAAATGAAATTAAATTTAAGAAAAAAAAAAGTCAGGACCAAACAGAAATCCACTGTGATGGTGCTTGCCTGTATCACCAGCCCAGCACCTCACTGGTGTAAGCTCACTGGTGTAAGTAGGAGGCCCATAAATTCAAGTGCCTTGTAATGAGTTTAAAGCCATTCTATGATTTATGAAACTGTCCCCAGCCCCCCCCCCCAAACAAAGTCTGTGGTCCTAAAACAGGAGAGAAAAAAAACCTAATGAGTGTTCATTTTTCTAAAGAATTGTACTCCCATAGCTGGAAGGATGACCCAGCAGTTAAAAGCACTGGCTACTCTTCCAGAAGACCTGGATTTGATTCCCAGTACCCACAAGGCAACTTACAACCACCTGTAATTCCAGTCCCAGAGAGTCTAATTCCCTCTTCTGGCCTCTACGGCACCAGGCACACATGAGGCACACAGACATACATACAAACAAAACACTAATACACATACATTTTTTAAAAAGAATTGTACCAACTGAACAACCCATTCTAATATAAGAAAATTTTCTTTTTTTAAAGGTTTATTCATTTATTTTATGCAGATGAGTACACTGTAGCTGTCTCCAGGCACACCAGAAGAGGACATTGGATCCCATTACAGCAACCCTGGGGTTGCTGGGAGTTGAACCTCTGTTTTTTTTTTTTTGTTTGTTTGTTTTTTTGTTTGTTTGTTTTTTGGTTTTTGTTTTTTTTTTTTGTTTTGTTTTTTTTGTTTTTTTTTTTTATGGTTTTTCGAGACAAGGTTTCTCTGTATAGCCCTGGCTATGCTGGAACTCACTCTGTAGACCAGGCTAGCCTCGAACTCAGAAATCTGCCTGCCTCTGCCTCCCAAGTGCTGGGATTAAAGGCACCACCACTGCCTGGCGGAATTGAACCTTTGGAAGAGCAGTCAGTGCTCTTTAATTGCTGAGCCATCTCTCCAGTGCCAATAAATGTTGTCTTTCTAGGAGAATTCTATATAAACAAGGAATGGTAGGCTACCACCATTTTGCCACCCTTAATGGATTAAAAGATCTTCCCCTTGAATGTCTGCCACCGCTAGCATCATAATGCAGTAGTAGGCTTAAGGGGAAAAAAGCAATGAGAGCCAGTGAAATGGCTCAGTGGGTAAACGCAAAGAGAATGTAGGAGCTGAAAAGTGGGAGGCAGTGCTGTGAGACTCTACTCACTGCACTTCAAATAAATATCAGCTATGGTTGCCTGCACAAGACCAGGCTGATCAACATTCCAGCACAGGTCTGTGTGGAGGGAGGGGGGTCATGAGGCTCTACTTCTAGCTGAGGAACTCTGGACAATTGATGGCTACTGGATGAGGGTCATTTTTCTTCAAGGGTGTGGCTACTGGTAGTTGCTCATGCACCAGTGTATAAACCCACGCCCACACACATGCAGAGAACACCAACTGAACTCAGTAGTTATTTTTTTAAAAATTAAGAGCTATGGTTCAGCAGTTAAGAGTGCTTATTCTAAAGGACCCAGGTTTGATTCACAGCACCCACACCAGACAGTTCACAACTGCCCGTAGTTCAGTTCCTTACACACAGAGTACACATAACTTCATACACACAAAGATAAATAAACCTTTAAAAGGTTGCTGGACATGGTAGTAATTCCAGCCACTTAGAAGGTAGAGGCAGGTGGATCTCTGTGAATGGGAGATAGTCTGATCTATATATGTTCTAGGCCAGCCAGAGATATAAAGTGGGATACTGGATCCAAAGGAAGGAATTGGGGAGGAGGGGTTAGCTGGAGAGATGGCTTGCCAGTTAAAAGCACTGGCTGCTCTTCCGGAACTCTATTCCATTCATGGTACCAACATAGTGGCCCACAACCATCTGTAACTCCAATTCAGGAAATCCAAACCCCTCTCCTGGCCTCTGTGGCCAACAAACATGAACACAGTGCACAGCATACAGCTATACATGCAAACACTGACACATATACATAAAACAAACAAATTGAAGGGGTGGGTGTCAAGACAGGGTTATTGAGTAGCCTTGGAACTTACTCTGTAGACCAGGATGGCCTTGAAATCAGAGATCCACCTGCCTCTCTACCTCCCAAGTGCTGGGACTAAGGGCATGTGCCACCACTGCCCAGTTAAAAAAAGCAAATATTTAATAAAGAAAATTATGTGGAAATAGTTATACAAAAAAAATCCTATGACAGAGCTAGCAAAACAGCCCAGTGACTAAGAGTGATGGCTGGGGATGTGGTAGGGCAGTGTCTTAGTCAGGGTTTCTATTCCTGCACAAACATCATGACCAAGATGCAAGTTGGGGAGGAAAGGGTTTATTCGGCTTACACTTCCAATTGCTGTTCATCACGAAAGGAAGTCAGGACTGGAACTCAAGCAAGTCAGGAAGCAAGCAGAAGCTGATGCAGAGGCCATGGATGAATGCTTCTTTTTTTTTTTTTTTTTTTTTTTTTTTTTTTTTTTTTTTTTTTTTTTTTTTTTTTTTTTTTTTTTTTTGGTTTTTCGAGACAGGGTTTCTCCGTGTAGCCCTGGCTGTCCTGGAACTCACTCTGTAGACCGGGCTGGCCTCCAACTCAGAAATTCACCTGCCTCTGCCTCCCAAGTGCTGGAATTAAAGGCGTGTACCACCACTGCCCGGCGGAGGAATGCTTCTTACAGGCTTGCTCAGCTGGCTTTCTTATAGAACCCAAGACTACCAGCCCACAGATGGTATCACTCACGAGGAGCCCTCCCTCCTTGATCACTAATTGAGAAAATGCCTTACCGCTGGATCTCATGGAGGCATTTTCTCAACTGAAACTCCTTTCTCTGTGATAACTTCAGCTTGTGTCAAGTTGACACACAAAACCAGCCAGTACAGGTGGTGTGGAGAATACTGGAGAAAGGTGACTGATCAGATTAGAAATAGCTAAGAATTGATGCCGGTTGTAGCTGGATGATGGATCCTGAGAGTTCATTGTATTGTTCTCACTCTAGTTTTTAAAACAAAGTTTTAAAGCTGGGTGTGGTAACCCACGCCTTTAGTCCCAGCACTCAGGAAGCAGAAGCAGGTGGATCTCTGTGAGTTTGAGGCCAGCCTGGTCTACAAACAAATTAAACAACAACAATAAAAATGTAGATTTGATTATTTTTTCCCTCATCGAGAGGTTTTTAAGAATAGTTCTCAAAGGAACAATTCTAGATTACATAGTGTAGACCATGAACTTTGGCTGATAATGATGTGTCAACGCTGGTCCATTGATTATAATAAATGAGCCACACACTGGCTGGTGCAGTGTGTTGATGAATGGGGAAACTGCACAGCAGAGACAAGATGGCTGTGAACTCTCTGTACTTTCTATGTAATTCGCTGTGAACTGAAAATCACTCTGAAAAATAAAGAGTCATTCATTCAAAAGTGGGATTTGTGGGAAACTCTGCCTAGGAACTAGCAGGAGCTAGAAAATTCTTCCCTGTAGGTAGAGACAGCCTGTATTACTCAGGGTTCTCTAGAGTCACAGACCTGATAGAATGACTCTCTAGATAAAGGGAACTTATTGGAATGATTTAGTCTGTAGTCCAACTCACCCAACAATGGGCAGCTGGGAATGGGAAGTCCAAGAGTCTAGTTCTCAGTCCCACAAGGTTAGGTGTTTCAGCTGGTCTTCTGTATAAACTGGACTCCTGAAGAGGTAGGTTCCAACAGATGTGCTGGCAAGTAAGTGCAAGCAGGCAGAGAAAAGTAAACCTTCCTTCTTCCACTGTCCTATGTAGGCCGCCAGCAGAAGGTTTTTCCCAAATTAAAGGTGTGTACACCTGGATTTGGAACTTGCTCCACTGATTTAGAACAGTCCCACGCTGGCCTTGAACTCACATCTGCTTGCCTCCGTCTCCTGGGATTAAAGGCATGTACTACCTCACCTGGCCCTAACCTTTTCATGGTCACTATGCCTCAAGATCTGGATCACAGGTGTGCCCTCCATTTCTGGATTGTAGTTTGTGCCACATGTACTCAAGTTGACAACCAGAAATAGCCATGACACAGCCCTACTGTGGAGGACAGAATGAACTACAGAATTTTTAGAGAGAGAGAGAGAGAGCAGGTGAGCCTTAAACATCCTATGTAGCAGAATAATCTTGAACTTCTTACCCTCCTCCTCCCCTTGCCCAGCATCCGTATGCCCGTTTCTACAGTGTGAGCTAGGCAAGCACTCTTCCGGCCACCTACCTACCCTCCCTCTGAGACTTTTAACCCCCCTCTCGTGTTCAGTCAGACATTTGGTCGTTGCCTTATAACTGTAAGAACTTGATGTTGCCGGGCAATGGTGGCACACGCCTTTAATCCCAGCACTTGGGAGGCAGGTGGATTTCTGAGTTCAAGGCCAGCCTGGTCTACAGAGTGAGTTCCAGGACAGCCAGGGCTACACAGAGAAACCCTGTCTCAAAAAACTAAAAACAAAACAAAACAAAACAAAACAAAACAAAACAAAACAAAAGAACTTTATGTTGATCCTCAGAACCCACCTACATAAAAGCCCCACTCCAACCCCCACCTCCCTCATAAGCCAGGCATGATGGCACATGCTGGAAATCCTGGTGCTGGTGAGGCGGAAACAGTTAGTAGTTCCCTGGGACTCACAGACAAGCCAGCCTAACCCATTTGGCAAGTTTTAGGCCATTTAGAGACATCATCCTAAAAAAACAAGGCAGACATCCAAGGTTGACCTCTGGGCTTCACACACATGAATATTTACACATATACTACTCAAGCATGCATACACATACACAAGTCATATGAGCCACAAGGGTTCTAGGGATTGAACTCAAGTTGTCAGGCTTAGCTGCTCTTACTCACTGAAAGACATCTCCCCAGCCTCAGAGTGTGTGTGTGTGTGTGTGTCTGTGTGTGTGTGTGTGTCTGTGTGTCTCTGTGTGTATGTGTGTGTCTGTCTGTGTGTGTCTGTCTGTGTGTATGTGTGTGTGTGTCTGTGTGTCTCTGTATATGTGTGTCTGTCTGTGTGTCTGTGTGTGTCTGTGTGTCTGTGTGTCTCTGTATGTGTGTGTCTGTGTGTGTGTGTCTGTGTGTGTGTGTGTGTTGTATTAAGGCTAAATCAGTGAGATCCAGGTCTAGTGAAAGACCTTACCTAAAACAAGATGGAGACCGAGGAGGACAGCTGACATCAAGCTCTGGCCCACACACCTAGCCATATGTCCATGAGTGTAGCCAGTCTTTACTACTTTGGGAGTTCTTCTTTTTTACTCTGCCTTTTATCCCCCCCCCTCAGTTTTACCCCCTAACACTAGATAGGAGAGAAACAAAGATAGAGGGGAGAAAGGAATTAGGAAAATCCCTAAATCTAATTTTTTTCCTTTTGCTTCTTTGGCCGGGACTACAAACAAATCCAGCCCCACTGAACGATCACCAACCACTGATCCACACCTATCAGGGCCCTAGCGTTTATACACCCTCTAAAAAGTCTGCAGCCTTCCAAACACCACACAATCGCAGAAACTACCTGCAGCTGGCAAAACCACACCTCTGCTAGAGCACCCGGGAAATCACAGTCAGCCTCTGCAGACAGTCCAAAGCAGCCCTACATCCCCACACCTGGGATTAAAATGAAAACACATTCTTATGATAGTTCTCTGTTTTTTAAAGAAACCAAAATTCCAAAATTGTTGTAACACGTGAGTGCGTACACATATATACAACACTATGTACATATACCTGCATCACACCAAAGAAAATAGTAATAGATATGTAGCAAAAGAAAAGACTAATGGGGCTGAAGGGATGGCTCAGTAGTAGACAACACAGGCTCTCCTGCAGAGGACCTGGGGTTGATTCTCGGCACCCACGCATACATCCATTCAGCAGGACACTCATAAATGTAAAATAAATAAATCTAGAGAAAAAAAAGACTAGCAATGCATGCCCACACATATGCAGGCATCTCAGGTGAGTCACACTTAGGTGTCATGTGATTCTGTGGCTTAGGTTCCACGGATCCGAGGCTATAATTAAGATAAGGTTTAAAGATTAAGCAGGTCCCTTGAGCGGGCTCAGAAAGTGAAGGCACTTCCTCCTGCACAAGCCTGGCCACTTTGTTTTGATCCCTGGAATCCTTGAAAAGGTGGAAGGAACTGACTCCACAAGTCACCCTCTGACCTACATCTGTGCTGTGAGACATGTATCCACAGGTACACACCATGGGCACACAGTAATAACAAAAATGTGAGTGAGCTGTGATGCTGTATGCCTTACGTCCTAGCCTTTGGGAGGCAGAGGCAGGTAAACCTCCATGACTTTGAGGCCAACATGGTCTACAAAGTGAGTTCCAAAACAGTCATGACTACACAGTGAGACACTGGCTTGGGGGGGGGGGAGAAAGAGAGAGAGAGAGAGAGAGAGGGAAGGGAGGGAAAGAGAGAGAGAGAGAGAGAGAGGGAGAGGGAGGGAAGGAGGGAGAAAGGAAGGGAAGGAGAGAGGGAGAGAGAGAGAGGTAAAAAAAATAAAGTTTAAGAATTGAGGGCTAGCCGGGCAGTGGTGGCGCACGCCTTTAATCCCAGCACTTGGGAGGCAGAGGCAGGCGGATTTCTGAGTTCGAGGCCAGCCTGGTCTACAGAGTGAGTTCCAGGACAGCCAGGGCTACACAGAGAAACCCTGCCTCGAAAAACAAAACAAAACAAAACAAAACAAAAAAAAAAGAATTGAAGGCTAGAGAGATGGCTCAGTGGTTAAGAGCACTCAGTGTCCTGAGTTCAATTCCCAGCACACGACCATCTGTAATAGGATCCGATGCCCTCTTCTGCTGTGTCTGAAGACAGCAACAATGTACTCATATACATAAAATAAATAAATAAATCTTGAAAAAGAAGAAGAGAAGAAGGAGAAGGAGAAGGAGAAGGAGAAGGAGAAGGAGAAGGAGAAGGAGAAGGAGAAGAAGAAGAAGAAGAAGAAGAAGAAGAAGAAGAAGAAGAAGAAGAAGAAGAAGAAGAAGAAGAAGAAGAAGAATTAAAGATGTAGGGAGCTAGAGAGATGGCTCAGAGGTTAAGAAGTGCTGAGTTCAATTCCTGACAACCACAGGGTAGCTCAAAACCATCTAATTAGATCTGGTGCCGTCTTCTGACCTGCAGGCACACATGCAGGCAGAAGACTGTGTAAATTATAAATGAATAAATCTTTAAAAAAATTAAAGAATTAAAATTAGGTAAAAAATATAGTTTTTATTTCTCCCAAAGGACTTCCTTTTGTAAATGGCATTTTCCCCTGGTTTTTAGAGACAGGGCTTCTCTGTGTAGCCCTGGCTGTCCTGAAACTCACTCGGTAGACTAGGCTGGTCTCGAACTCAAAGATCACCTGCTGAGATTAAAGGTGTGCACTACCACCGGCTCTCTGTAAATGGCATTTTAAGGTATGCTTACCAGCTGCACCATTTATGTTTAGGAATGAGTGGAGTGCTGAAAAATTTTGATATAACAAAGCTCAAGGTCACAGGCATCCCATCTCCGCATACGAAGTTTATTTATTGAAACATTCTTGTTTGAGAAAAACAAGTTGTCTACAGGAAAACCAGCAATATCTCTGAAGGCTGCTTTCAGTTTTGCTAAAATTTCTGGCTCTTGAATGCAAGGCATATAACCAAATTCTGCAGTAAAGGGGCTTCTTTTTTCTTCCTTTGCCCCCTCCTTTTTTGGAAAGAGGGCCTCATGGAACTCTGACTGGACTGGAACTATGGAGACCAGGGGACCTCAAACGTACAGAGATCTGCCTGCTTTTGCACCCACATGCTAGATCCATGGTTTCAAGTTCCAGCGTCTGGGAACAGTGTTGGAGTCAGGGAGCCATACGACGTAAGTTGAGAGAAGAGAGATGGTCCTGCTCTTTGTTCATCGTCCCTGCACACCAGTCTTTCAGCTGGAGCTTTTGGAAGATCCTATGCTCCTATGTCAGGTTCCTTCCTGACAGCCTCATCCACTTGAGTAGTAAGACTGGGTTTCCACGTGATAGTGGTGGCACTCTGGAGGAAGAGGCAGGCAGATCTCTGTGAGTTCAAGGCCAGCCTGATCTACATAGCTGGTTCCAAGGACAGCCAGAGCTACACAAAGAAACCATATGTGAAAAATGGAAACAAGCAAACAAACAAACAAAATCTGGGGTTCACAACCCCCCATCTCTCCTTCTGCTGCTCTATAGAAAAGTGTTCTTAAAAAAAAAAAGATTTAATTTTGTGTGTATAGATGTGTGCCTGAGCATAGGCATGTACACACGTTCATACAGGTGCCTGGAAAAGCAAGAGGAGGGCATCAGATTCCCTGGTATTGGAATTACAGGTGATTATGAGCTACCCAACATGGGTGCCGGAAACCAAACCAAGAGCGCAGAAGCTGGTGGTGCTCTCAACCACTGCCTCACCTCTCCAGCTCCCCACCTCCGCCTTCAACAGAAACTTTTTTTAGGTTTATTTATTTAATGTGTATGAATGTTTTGCCTGCATGTATGTATGTGTACCATGTGCCCTTGAAGGTTGAAAGAAAGTCCTATATTCCCCAAGAACTGGAGAAAGGATAGCTATAAACCACCATGTAGATGCTGGGAACAGAATCCAGGTACTCTGCAAGAACAACAAATGCTCTTAACTGCTTAGTCTTCTCTCCAGACCCACTCCCTTTTAAAATGTAACCTAGGCTGACCCTGAACTTTGCAGGGAGGACTGGCCTGGAGTTCCCAATACTCCTGCCTCTACCCTTGAGAGGCAGAGGCATCAAACATACGGTTTTCTTAAGACTCTAAAGCCAAATTAGGTCCTCAGAGGGCCTTCTCTGGAGCATGTATAGTCATAATTTTTAAATTATAGGATGGGCCCAGGGATGTAGCTCAGTGGTAGAGTGCTTACCTAGCTTGTGTGAGGCTATGGGTTTCATTCCCCAGCACTGACAACATCACCTCTTTTGTTCACTATGTTGTTGACAGTTCCCAGTATATCAAAGCAATAGCTAATAAATGTTTGTTAAAGAGGGGAGGGTGGTGTCAAAGCCATAGACTTCTTCCACTAATAACACAATCCAATCAAGGGTTTCAAATTATATGTTCTCAACTAAACACTGCAGTTTCCTTACCTGGAAAACAATGTAATTTAGAAGAGTCGGTATGACTTTTATTTGTAGGCTGCAATTGAGTCCTTCATCCCTGCTGAATCTGGAGAGACGTTGCCTTTAAAACTCCTTTTTTGTGGTGGCGCATGACTTTTAATCCCAGTATTCCGGAAGCAGAGGCAGAGGCAGGCAGATCTCTTGAATTCCAGGACTGCATAGAAAACTCTATATCAAAAAAGAAAACTCTGCCGGGCACTGGTGGTGCACGCCTTTCATCCCAGCACTTGGGGGCAGAGGCAGGTGGATTTCTGAGTTCAAGGACAGCCTGGTCTACAGAGTGAGTTTCAGGACAGCCAGGGCTGCACAGAGAAACCCTGTCTCGAAAATCCAAAAAAAAGGAAAAGAAAACTCTTTGTTAATCTAAATAATGCTAATTCATCAGACAAGCACATAACCTACATTTAGTTTTATACAATATAGCCACTCTTAAATTCTTTTAGATAACCAGGAAAGGGTGGGACTTGCAGTCACTATTTTGATAGGCCAGGGGGGCGGGACTTAACTCAGAACGTAAGTTCCTGAGCCTAAACACGCTAGGGGACACAACTCCGGAACGGACCAAGATGGCGGCTTCCAGTGAGGGGCAGCTGTTTGCCGCGGGTATTGAAAAGACTTGGGGTGCAGTCGTTCGTTCCCCTGAAGGGACACCCCAGAAAGTTCGGCAGCTGATAGATGAAGGAATTGTCCCAGAAGAGGGAGGCACAGAACCGTGAGTTATCCAGGCTGTGGGCGCTGGGGAACAACGGTCTGGAGCAGGGGGCGGGGAACGCAGCGAGTAACTTCGGTCCGTGACTTGGTGGGTGAGGTTGAATTCTCCTGAGTTCTGAAAAAGGCTAGCCTTCTCTGATTGCTCGGCTTCCGTAGGCTCCGGATGTACCTGACGCCGCATCACTAGCGAAGTTTTGTAATAAACCTTTTTTGAGAGAGAGGACTGTTAGCTGAATAAGCAAACCTGACACTAAAGACGTGGAGTCTCACAGTGTAGCGACCTCTTTACCGAAGAACAGTCTTAAATGTATGAAGCAAATTACACGGGATTATAAATGAAACAATCACACAGTAAATAGTTAACAAGGTAGTAAAATGAAGTTTGTGGTAACATGCCGTTTCCCTCCCTCACTCCTTCCTTTCTTAATTAAATAGTTAATGCTGGGCTGGGAATTAGATAGCCTAGAGTGCACTGAGCTCAAAATTTGGTCCCTAGCACTTTATTAAACTGGTAGTGTATCATACAACTCTAGTCCTTAGAAGGTGGAGGATCTGAAGTTCCCGGCTAATGGGAGGCCCTGTGATAGAGGTGTAGGGAGGAGGGAGTGGAGAAAAAAAAAAAGAGTTAATATCTAGTAGCATGTCTACAATCCATCATAATTTTGAATTAGTGATACCATGAATTCTATTTCAAAATATAGTCAGCCTTAATGTGAATAATTTTTTCTCTTGTGACAAATTTACAAATATTTGTCCTTTTCTTTCTTTTTTAAAATTTATTTGTTTTAATATATGTGAGTACACTGTAGCTGTCTTTGGACACACCAGAAGAAGGCATCAGATCCCATTACAGATGGTTGTGAGCCACCATGTGGTTGCTGGGAATTGAACTCAGGACCTCTGGAAGAACAATCAGTGCTCTTAACCACTGAGCCATGTCTCCAGCCTTTTCTTTTTCTTTGTTGTTGTTATTTGAGACAGGATTTCTCTGTGTAACAGCCCTGGCTCTTGGACCTACCCTGGAACCCACTTTGTAGGCCAGGCTGGGCTGGAACACACAGAAATCCCCTCCCTCTGTATCATGAGTGCTGGGATTAAAGGCCTGTGCCACCACACCCAGCCCAGGTTTGGGCTTTCTTAACCTTGATAATGAAGCCATTGTAAGTTTCTCAAAGATCTTTGAGATAAATGTCATTTAATGCCTATTTAGGTTTAGAGAGTCTTCTGATTTTTTTCTCCCCCCCAAGAATCACATTTTCTTGATTTTTCTCTGTAAATCTTTGAGGAATTGTCTTGGAATAATTTTCTTTCAAGTCACAATTATTGATGCTATCTTATTGGTTTTTTTGGTTTTTTTTTGTTTGTTTGTTTTGTTTGTTTTGTTTTTTTGGGGGGTTTTTTTGGTTTTTTTCAAGACAGGGTTTCTCTGTGTAGCCCTGGCTGTCCTGGAACTCACTCTGTAGACCAAGCTGGCCTCGAACTCAGAAATCCGCCTGCCTCTGCCTCCCAAGTGCTGGGATTAAAGGCGTGCGCCACCACTGCCCGGCTGCTATCTTATTGTTAAATCAGTTTATAGCTGAGCATAGGGGTGCATGCTCATAATGTCAGTACTTGAAAGTTTGAAGATAGGAGATTGCTGTAAATTTTGGATTAGTTTGTTATATATTGTTCCAGGACCAACCTAAGTTACAAAATGAGACCCAGACTCTCAAAACAAAAACAGGGACATTCAGGATGACACAGTAGAAAAGATGTGTGGTGGTGCTAGCAGTACACGCCTTTAATCCCAGCACTTGGAGGCAAAGACAAGCAGATCCCTGAGTTCAGGGCTAGCCTGGTCTACAGAGTGAGTTCCAGGTCAGCCAGGGCTACATTGAGAAACCCTGTTTCAAACAAACAAAATTAGAAAAAAGAAATGGCTCAATAGATGTATTAGTCAGGGTTCTCTAGAGTCACAGAACTTATGGGTAGTCTCTATAAGGGAATTTGTTGATGACTTATAGTCTGTAGACCAACACCCCAACAATGGTCAGCAGCAGTCCAATGATCTAGCAGTTGCTCAGTTCCACAAGGCAAGCAGGCAAAGAAGAGAGAGTCTTCTTCTTCTAATGTCCTTATATGCTAATAGAGAAAGCAGTTGCTGTACACATCTGATGACTTGTGTTCTCTCCCTGGAACTGACTTAAAGGTGGAAGGAAAGAACTGAATCTTGAAAATTGTCCTCTGAACTTCATAGGCATACCATGGCCACTCATACATCACTCACACACACACACACACACACACACACACACACACTAAAACAAATACATAAACAAACAAATAGTTCTTGTCTTAGCAGTTCTCCCTCCTAGTCTAAAATTATTTTCACTGAAAATGAAAGAATGACTTGGCTGGCTTTATATTTGGTTTTCTTTAAATTGTATTTTTTCTGACATTTCTTCTTGAAATGGAAAGATCCTGTCTTTGATTTAAATTTTCTTTTTTAAAGATTTATTTACTTATGTTATGCATATGAGTACACTGTAGCTGTCTTCAGACACAACAGAAGAGTGCATCGGATTCCCTTACAGATGGCTGTGAGCTACCATGTGGTGCTGGAAATTGAACTCAGGACCTCTGGAAGAGCAGTCAGTGCTCTTAACCACTGAGCCATCTCTCCAGCCCATGACTTGAATTTTCTAATTGAGGTAGTGAGAAACAAGGGTCCATGTACATAACAATATCAAAGCTATTCTTTCTCATATTGAGAGTTAAATTTATGGGCCAGCAGGATGGTTTATCAAGTAAAGGTGCTTGCAAACCTGGTGACATGAATTCAAGCCCTGAAACCACACAAAGGTAGAAGAAAAGTCTGATTCCATAAAGTTCTTTGATTTCTATACATGTGCCTGGGCACATGCATTCACATATATATTGAACATACATACATGTACACACCCATATTACCCACAGTGTAATCTCGACACTTAAGAGGCTGAGAAGGAGGATTCCTGTGAATTCCAGGCCAGCCTGGATTATAAAGTGAGACTCCATCTCAAAAAAGAAAAGAATTATTTCTCTAAAGTGGTTTAAATTGTGTTGTTATTCAATACTTAAACCCTTGAAGGCCTTATTTTGTGCTTTCTAAAGTTATGCAAAATATTGTTGGAGAACTGCGAATGAGCTAGGAGAGGCTGGCTAAACTGTAGAGTTGTGACTCCCAGATCGAAGAACTTAGGGCTTATTGAGTTTATGAAGTCATGGGATATATTAAGCAGAGGAAATGGCTTGACTGAAATGATTTTTAGAAACTTAAAATCTAGTTCAGGTTTGATATGTGATGTGTGTGCAATAGCTAGGCTCAGAAGATTTAAGCAGAGTGGTACAGAGATCACCAAAGGTCCTACTTGGTTTCAGAAAGGACACACCTGCCACATTCCAGTCAGTCGATGGATCGCCTCAAGCAGAACAGCCTCCATTGGAGTCTACAAGCAAAGAAGCCTTTTTTCACAGAGTGGAAACTTTTTCTATATCCTTTTCAGTTTGTGTAAGTGGTTCCACCTGCTGCAGATCTGTTACTGTAGAGGCACCACTATACTATACTATAGCAGTGTAGTAGGGCATGGTACTGCTTACTCTGATCTTTTGTTTTGTATGTGTGGGGGTTTTGCCTGTATGCTTGTGAACCATGTGCAGAAGAGAGCATCAGATCCCCTGGGATGGGTTACTGCTGGTTGTTACCCACCGTGCGAGTGCTAGCAGTTGAACTGCAAGAGTAGCCAGAGCTCGTAACTGTTGAGCCGCCTCTCCAGCTCCTTACTCTGATCTTTTTTTTTTTTATTTTTATTTTATTTATTTATTTATTTATTTATTTATTTTTTTGGTTTTTCGAGACAGGGTTTCTCTGTGTAGCCCTGGCTGTCCTGGAACTCACTCTGTAGACCAGGCTGGCCCCGAACTCAGAAATCCGCCTGCCTCTGCCTCCCAAGTGCTGGGATTAAAGGCGTGCGCCACCACTGCCTGGCCTATCTGATCTTTTAAACCAAGGAATTAGTATTGGTAAGAACTTTTTTCTGAAAATTAGCACCATAGTATATTATCCTGCAAAGTATCAGTTGAGGGATAGATCAAATCTTTTGTTGTTTGTTTGTTTGTTTCTGGGTTTGGGTTTTTTATTTGGTTTGGGTTTGGGATTAAAGGTGTGCACAGCCACCACCTGGCTTGGTTTGGTTTGGTTTGCTTTGAAACAGGGCCTGGAACCTCCATCCCTAGCCCAGCTTCATACTGGCAGTTCACCTGCCTTGGTCTCAAGTGCTGGGGTGGTAGGTGGGAGCCACCATGCCCAGCTGACTTTTTTTTTTTTAAGATTTATTTGATTTATTTCAGTATATGAGTACATTGTAGCTGTCTTCACACACACCAGAAGAGGGCGCCGGATCCCATTACAGATGGTTGTGAGCCGCCACATGATTGCTGGGAATTGAACTCAGGACCTCTGGAAGAGCAGTCAGTGCTCTTAACCACTGAGCCATCTCTCCAGCCCCCAGCTGTTCTTTTTACAGAAGGAAAAAAACCTGTAAATCTTGAAAGAAGGGGTAGCCTCTAATGCTTGTGTGTAGTATGTTTTCACATGTATTCCTACCTTGGATCTTTAATGCCTGTGAAAATAGTATTTTTACTGCCACGCGTTTTTGGTTTGGTTTGGTGGAGGGCAGTGGTAGGAATTGAACCTACTGCCTCGTGTATGCCGGGCTGACACTCTCCCACTATTTTGCCAGCCTTGTTAAACTCACTTTACAGATGAGAGCATATAGGTTATATGGCGTGCCCAAGACATCCTGCTAGCAAGTAGAGGAGCCAGGACAACTGTGATGCTACTGAAAGTGTGTGACAGCGCACCCCTCCCCCTATGCGGCTCCTCCCATATCCCTACCAGACAGGGTTTCTCTGTTTTAACTCTGGCTGTCCTGGAATTCACTCTGTAGGCCAGGCTGTCTTAGAACTCAGAGATCCGCCAGCTTCCACCTCCCTCTTGCTAGGATTAAAGGCGTGCACTGCCACTGCCTGGCTCGTAGATCCCTCTGTGTGTTAGTCACTGTTGCCTGACAAACTGCTCTAAGATGCAGTGCTCTAAACAGCTGTTATCACAGACACTGTGGGTTATATATCCAGACACAGTAGTTTTGGTTTGTTGTTGTTGCTGGTGGTGGTGGTTTGTTTTATTTTTAATTTATGCATTTGCTTGTTGTGTATGCCTTTGGGGGTTGGGGGTTGGGGGTTGCCCAAGGAGGCCAGAGGAAGGTAGCAGATCTAGGACCAGAGTTACAGGCCTCCAGACATGTGTTCTGGGATCCAAACTTGGGTCCTCTGGAAAAGCAGCCACAGGTGCTCCTGTGGCTCCTGAGTCTCTCTCCAGCCGTGTGTGTGTGTGTGTGTGTGTGTGTGTGTGTGTGTGTGTGTGTGTGTGTGTGTATGTTTTTCTAGGCAGGTTCTTAACCACATAGCCCAAGCTGACATGGAATTCATTATATAGCCCTGGCTGGCTTTGAAGTCATGATCTTCCTGCCTTTGCTTCTCTGATGTGGGGATTACAAGTGCCTTGGTTCCTTATTGCATGGGCTTTTTCGGAACAGTTCACAACTTGGAAGCTGGCTTCCGAAACAGTGAACAAGCAAAACAACAAGGTGAAAGCCAGATGATTTTTTTTTTTAAAGATTTATTTATGTTATTTATATGAGCACACTGTAATTGTCTTCAGACACACCAGAAGAGGGCATCAGATATCATTACAGATGGTCGTGAGCCACCCTGTTGTTACTGGGAATTGAACTCAGGACCTCTGGAAGAGTAGGCAGTGCTCTTAGCGCTGAGCCATCTCTCCAGCCCAGCCATATTTTTTTTTTTTGTTAAATGTTTTGTTTTGTTTTGTTTTTGAGATAGGGTCTCACTATTTTAGCTCTGGCTGTCCTGGAACTCATTCTGTAGACCAGGCTAGCCCTAAATTCAGAGATCTGCCTGCCTTTGCTTCCCAAGTACTGGGATTTGAGGTGTGCATTTCCATGTTTGGCATTAAATGTTCTTTTTAAAGTTAACTTTTTATTATGTTTACTTATTTAGTATGTGTGCTTTGATATATATTTGGAAGTCAGAACAACTTGTGTGAGTTGGGAGTCTTTCTCTCCTTCCATCATGTCGGTCCCACGGTAAGCAGATAATTAGGCTTAGCAGCAGACACTTTTACCCACTGAACCATCCCACTGGCCCCGACTCATTTTTATAACCTAATCCCAGAAGATAGCCCATAATCTGATTATTAAAACGTTACCAGACTAGCTCATGTTCATGAGGGGACATAGTACTAGAAAGCAGGGACTACGGGAATTACCAGTTGCCTATTCTGCTCTTGTAAGCCTTTAGCAAAGTACTTTGAAAATACTAATTTAACATATAGTCCATCATAATTAAACTTGCGATAGAGAATGGTGAAGATTCTTTTCTTTTTGCCTTATTAGAAAGTAAGGGGATATGGTAAATTAGGAGAACATGGACAAGTGTAGAAATACCTCAGCCTTTTTGACTTTCTGGACCTTTGTTGCTAAGGTGTATCCGATCCAGGGCTTTCACCAGTGCTCTCAATCCCAAGTATTTCAAATTAAATGCAAGCAGACAGCTTCTGTATTCTGCCACAGAGACAGTAATAAAAGAAGTTTTACATTGTGTTTTTTAAAGATGGGTTCTCAATACGGAGAAATATAGAAGTGTGGCTCTCAGTCTTTAAGAGTATTTGCTGCCAAAGCGGAAAAAAAAGAAAAAAAATAGAAGAAGGGGAAAAAAAAAAAAAACAAACACAACAGGAAGATGGTGACGCACGCCTTTAATCCTAGGGCTCAGGAGGCAGAGACAGGTGGATCTCTGAGTTTGAGGCCAGCCTGGTCAACAGAGCAAGTTCCAGGACAGCCAGGGCTATGAAGAGACCCTAACTCAAATAAAATACCAAAGAAAGAAAGAGTACTTGCTGCTCAGGCACCTCACAGTTACCTGTTAACTCCAGCCACAGGGATCCAGCCCAATTCCTCTGGCCTGGGAGGCACTAGCACTCACGTGTACATGCCCATTACTGACCTGTGCATAGACACGTGATTAAAAACATTTTCTTTCTTTATTTGAGATAGTTTCTCTATTATGTAGACCTGGGTATATTGGAACTCCTTATAGACCAGGCTGGCCTCAGACTCGGAGATCTTCCTGCCTCTGCCTTTCAGATATTTGGGATTAAGGGTGTACACCAGCATGCTCAACTTTAAATTACATTTTTCTTTTTAAAAGCTAGATTCTCACTGTGTTGTGCAGGATAGTCCTATCCTTGTGGGCCCAAGTTGTCCATCTGTTCAGCCTTTGTAGTAGCTAGAACAATTGGCATGCTATAAAACATTTGAGTCTTCCTAGACAAAAAGTTCATAATTTTTCCCCTCTGCTTATTACTCACGACTAGTATCCTGCAAAATTTGTACTTTAAAAATGGCCATGAAGCTGGAGAGATGGCTCAGTAGTAAAGAACCCTGACGCCTCTTCAGAGGCCTGAGTTTGAAGCCCGGCCTACATGGCAGTTTACACCCATCTTTAACACCAGTAATAGGGCATACGGTGCCTTCTGGACGCTGCATGCACACGGTGTGCAAACACACATGCAGCCAGAACACACAATGTAAATCTTAAAGGAAAATAAAAAGTGATCTTCAGCAGCTGCACTAATGGCTCACGCCTTCAATCTAGAAGGGTTTCAGGAGTTTGAGGCCTGCCTGGCTACAGATTGAACTCTGCTCCAAAACCAACACTGAGAGGCTGGGAGAAGACTGTAGGTGAAACAGTTGCCGCATAAGCGTGAAGACCAGACTTGAGATCCCAGAACCCACATAAAAGCTGGTGGAAATGGCAGGGTACCTCTAATCCCAGTGCTCAGGAAGCAGAAACGGGACCCATGGAGCTAGCCAGCCACATGAATGTTCACGCACCATAGGTCTCACATGTGTGCCTGGTATCCACAGAAGTTATAAGAGCCCCTGGAACTGGAGTTACAGATGGTTTTTGAGCTACCGTGTGGGTATTGGGAACTGAACCTGAGTCCTTTGTAAGAGCATCAAGTGCACTTAGCCTCTGAGCTATCTGTCCAGCCCCCACCAGACTAGCTAAAATGGCAAACTCCAGGTTCAAAGAGACACTTCTGCCTCAATATATAAAGTGGTCAACAGTTGAGGAAGATACCCAATGTGAACCTCAGGCTTCCACACACATGTGTGCCCCTATACATGCAAATGTACACATATGCATGTCTACAGTACACACACAGGAAAACTAAAAGACTTTGCCATTTTCTTTACTGTCTGCTTTTAATGAGTGTATTCCTATATTTATTAAGAATGTGTTCAAGTTTTAATTGTGCTTGGTTTTCATATACATGGTTTTCTTAACATGAATACTCTTTGAAATGGGCAGGGAAGCCCCCTGAGCTGTCTCCACTTGTATGCGCAAAATATGGTTGGATCACAGTTGAGTGTGATATGCTCAAATGCTCCAGCTGCCAAGCTTTCCTCTGTGCCAGTTTGCAGCCCACTTTTGATTTTGGCAGATGTAAGTATTATGTCCAGATTACATTTTTCTTCACCTTCGAAGGTACACTGGAGCTGGTGACATAGCCAGTGCTGGGTAAAGCACTTGCCTAGTATGTGTAGGAGGGTGGACTGGCCGTCTCTCAGCAGTAATGTGCTGTTTTATGTGTGACACGGTGACGTTGCAGTGGTCTTCGCCCTCTGGCCTCAGTTCTCTGCAGGACTTGATTTTGTGTATCTAGATCGACAGCAGTATGTTAACTTTTCAATCCAAAATTTGGACTTCAGAGCAAAGAACACATTCCGAAGGCCCAAGATTTGGAAATCTCTACCTTCCAAGTTGCACAGCATACCTTCTTTGCACTAACAAAGGATCTTTGCTTTTAGAGACAGGGTTTCTTTGAGTGCTAGGATTAAAAGTGTATACCACCACACCTGGCCTGTTTTCATATTTTTTAAGGTATCCTAATTATTTAAATGTGCGTGTGGTTAGGTTTGGTCTCTAAAAGATTCTTGTCTTTTTTTTTTTAATTTGGAGTCTTCATAGTGTATAATAACTGTTACCTCTCATGCTTTCAGACAAGGAGCGATGTGCTGAGCTCAAGAAATCCCTGTGCAGTGCCCATGAGAAGTTCTGTTTTTGGCCGGACAGCCCCTCTCCAGGTATACAGTCTAGGGATTTCCATTTACCATTTCTCCTGGTTCATCGTGTTTCTAATAGTGTCCATTTTCCTGTAAACACCAAATCTTTGAAGTTGCTTTTTCTTTTTGTGCTTTTCAAGACTTGTGCTTATTAACGTCTCCAGGTGCCTTTGTCCCACCAGCTCTTGAGAGAGAGAGAGAGTACGTGAACACATATTGAGAGGGTAAACTTAGGAAGGCTTTTCCCTCCTTCCCACTGTGTGGGGCCCAGGGATTGAACCCAAGGTCAATTTGGTAGTGTATATCTTTACTCACTGGCCCTCAGCTGTAATTTTTTTTTTTTTTTTTTTTTGGTTTTTCGAGACAGGGTTTCTCTGTGTAGCCCTGGCTGTTCTGGAACTCACTCTGTAGACCAGGCTGGCCTCGAACTCAGAAATCCGCCTGCCTCTGCCTCCCAAGTGCTGGGATTAAAGGCGTGTGCCACCACTGCCCAGCTAGGGCTGAATATTTTGAAGATGGAATTTTTAAGTGTTCTCCTGCTCAACTGGCACATCTCTGCTAAGTAAACAGTTTAACAGCAGAGCCCTCTGGTGGGGAATCTCTCCAAGTCCAGGAACAAACTTCCTCAGACCCGAGGTTTCCTAACAGTGCTAGCTGTTCATGTATGTTGCGACTACTAGTCAGTACGGTCTAGGTGTGTTGTTTTGTTTTTAGTAGGATGGCTCGAACTGATTCCAAGGTCACTGTGGCTAGGAATATTCCATGACCAACAAAACCTATCAGAAGTGACTAAATTTCTCTCTCCTGATGAAATTTTTAAAGTGAAAGTGACTGTAAAACAGGGATTTTCCGTCTCCGACCTGTGTTCCTTTCCTCTGTATAATATAGCACGACTCAGTCCTGTGCGGATTTGAGGTTATCTCTGGCCAGTCACCTAGACTCTTTTTAGGATGTGTCCAGAGAGCTGTTGGTGGTTCCCAGCTCTTGTTATTATATGCTTTGTTTTCTAGATCCATTCACAACTGGACTCTCCTTGGAGAACTTCTAATTCCTATCTAGACCTCATTTTCAACTCCCTCATCAGCATTTCTGCTTAATTTTATAAGAGGTACCTGGCACTCAGCAGTGCAAAGCCTTGACCTTCCCATCCAGTTACTACTGCCAGAGATCTGCAAGTTGTTTTAATATCTTTTATGCTTTTCTTTTTTAAAAAATTCCTGTGACTTATTTACATGTATGGGTGTTTGCCTGCATGTGTGTCTATACACTCTGTGTATTAAGTGTCCTCAGAGGCCAGAGGAGGGTGCCAGATCCCCTGTGACTGGAGTTACAGACAGTTGTTTGCTGTCATGACCTGGTTTCTGGAAGAACAGCCAGTGCTCCTAACTACTGAGCCATCTGTCCAGCCCTTTTTTTTTTTTTTCTTTTTGATACTTTATTTACATTTCCAATGTTTCCCCTTTTCTGGGTCTCCTCTTTGGAAGCCCCGTATCCCCTCCCCATCCCCGCCTCTATGAGGGAATTCCACCTCCCACCCACCCACCCACCCATCCCCATATTCCCACCTTGACATTCCCCTTTACTGGGGCCTCTAACACCCTCAGGCCTAAGGGCCTCTCCTCTCTCCCTGATGGCCATCGAGGTCGTCCTCTGCCACATATGTGGTCTGAACCATGGGTCCATAGATGTGTATTCTTTGGTTGGTGGTCCAAACTCC
>CM052700.1:104624505-104653807 GCA_028551405.1 Uromys caudimaculatus
ATGAAGCTGGCCTTGAACTCAGAAATCTATCAACATCTGTCTCTGCCTCACAAGAGCTGTAATTAAAGGCATGTACCAGGACCAAGCTGGAGAGATGGCTCAGTGCTTTAGAGCACGTGTTGCTCTTACAGAGGATCTGGGCTCAGCTCCTAGCACTCACATGGTGGCTCACAACCATCTGTGACTCAAGTTCCAGAAGCTCTTGCTTCCTCTTCTGACTTCCACAGGCACCAGGCATGCACGTGGTGTACATAACAGACATGCAGGCAAGATGCTCATATACATAAAAATAAAACACATAAAACTCAAAATGTTTTTTTTAGAAAGACATGTCACCACATCTGGCTACTGTTTTCTTGTCTTTCTCTCCTTCCTTCCTTTCCTCCCTCCCTTCCTTCCCTTTTGGTTGTTGTTTATTTTGTTCATTTTTTAAATATTTTATGTGTATGTGTGTGTACCTAAGTGTACGTAGGGATACTCCATGTGTGCAGGAACCCTGGGAGGTCAGAACAGGCGCCAGATCCCCTGACACTGAAGTTACAGACAACTGTGACCCATAACATGGGTGCTGGGAACCAAACCCTAGTCCTCTGCAAGATCCAGCCATAATCACTCCTTTGGTTGGTTGGTTGGTTGGTTGGTTGGTTGGTTGGTTGGTTGGTTGGTTTGGATTTTTCAAGACAAGGTCTTACTATGTAGCTCTGGCTGTCTTAGAACTCACTATGTAGACCAGGCTGGGCTTGAACTCACAGAGATCCTTCTGCCTCTGCCTCCTGAGTGCTAGGATTAAAAGGCATGTGCCACTCATTATATCCAGCTAGGTTTTGGTTTTGTTATGTTTTTTTTGAAGCAGGGTCTTTTTTATAGCTCAGATTGTCCACGGTGTAGTCTGCCTTGACTCACTATGCAGCCAGGATGGCCTTGACTTCTTGGTAATCTCTGCTGTAACCTCCCAAGTGCTGGAATTACGGGAGTGAGCTAGCATGCATAGCCTTAGATGTTTTTTCTTATCATTACCAACTTTGTCCTTAGTCCTCCTCCAGCTTTCAGATATAGCTTTCAATAGTATCATCTGTTAGATCACTTTTATTTAGAAAAAGGAATACCTATACTTATTTATACTCCAAGGCCTAATTTCCTATCCCTACTGAGTACTGAGATTGCAGGCATGTGCAACCATGAACTGGCTGATTAGTACAGTTTTTATGGTAATTTTTCTAATATTTATTACTAACAAATTAAATCTCTTTACGTATTTTAAGTGACAGTTACAAATTTACTAGGGCTGAATAATTTTTTTGTTTTGTTTTGGTTTTTCGAGACAGGGTTTCTCTATGTAGCCCTGGCTGTCCTGGAACTCACTCTGTAGATCAGGCTGGCCTCGAACTCAGAAATCCACCTGCCTCTGCCTCCCAAGTGCTGGGATTAAAGGCGTATACTACCACTGCACGGCTACGGCTGAATATTTTGAAGATACACATAGGCCCAATATACAAATAGATTAATTGTAAAGCATATTTAAGTTTATTGTAAAACTTGTTGGTGCCCTGCTCTTTAATTAACCAGATTAGGAGGACTTTTTCTTTCCCCATCTTTTTAATGTAATATCTCACTTCCTAAATGTATTTCCCCAGCACTAGTGGGCACAAGAGGATTGTTGTACGTTTGGGGCCAGTCTGAGCTACAATATGAAGATCTATTTCAGACACAGCCTTACAGCTGTTTTTCTGTGTTTTGTTTTGAAGAATAACTTACTGAATTCCCTACAAGGGAAAAGGGCACTGGGAACTAACTAAGGTGCTTATGCTTGGTTTTAGATTTTGAAAAAGAGTCTGCCGGGCCGTGGTAGCGCCGGGCCTTGGTGGTGCCCGCCTTTAATCCCAGCACTCGGGAGGCAGAGACAGGCGGATTTCTGAGTTTGAGGCCAGCCTGGTCTACAGAGTGAGTTCCAGGACAGCCAGGGCTACACAGAGAAACCCTGTCTCGAAAGAAAGAAAGAAAGAAAGAAAGAAAGAAAGAAAGAAAGAAAGAAAGAAAGAAAGAAAGAAAGAAAGAAAGAAAGAAAGAAGGAAAGAAGGAAAGAAGGAAAGAAGGAAAGAAGGAAAGAAGGAAAGAAGGAAAGAAGGAAAGAAGGAAAGAAGGAAAGAAGGAAAGAAAGAAAGAAAGAAAGAAAGAAAGAAAGAAAGAAAGAAAGAAAGAAAGAAAGAAAAAGAAGGAAGGAAGGAAGGAAAAGAAGGAAGGAAGGAAGGAAAGAAGGAAAGAGAGAGAGAGGAAAGGAAAGAAAAAAGGAAAGGAAAGGAAAGGAAAAGAAAAGAAAAGAAAAGAAAAGAAAAAGAGTAGAAAAGAAAAGAGAAGAGAAGAGAAGAGAAGAGAAAAGAAAAGAGAAAAAGAAAAGAAAAGAAAAAGAGTCTTGACATGTAGTTCTGGCAGGTTGGCCTAGAGCTTACTGTGTAGACTAGACTGTCTTGAACTTGGCACAGTGTAAGTTCAGGGATTGTAGGTGCACATCTCTCTGCTGGCTGTATCATTCTTAGTTTGGTGGTGGTGGTGGGTTTTGGTTTTTTGTTTGTTTGTTTGTTTTGAAAGTCTCATGTAAGTCAGACTGTCTCTGAACTTGAGCTAGTCCTCCTGCCTCAACTTCCGGAGCACTCAAATTACAAGTGTACACCTCTCTACCCATCTTGTATTTTTATTCTTTTCTTTTTAAATTTTTTATTGATTATTTGTAAGATTTATATGTATGGATGTTTTGCCTGCATGCATACCTGTTTACCATGTATGTGCCTAGTGCCCATAGAGGCCAAAAAGGGCATTAGATCCTCTGAACTAGAGTTACAGACAGTTAGGAGCCAGTGTGAGCTCAGGAACAAAACTCAGGTGTCCTGCAAGCTCCAGCCCCATGCCTGGCTTTTTACATGGGAACCAGAGGTCCAAATCCAGGCCTCGTGCTGGCACAGCGGGTACTTTACTACTTGAGCCAACTTCCCAGCCCATAACTTTTTATGTCGTCTTTTGAGATTATAATATAATAACATTTGCTCTTTCCCATTCCTCCCTCCCACCCTTCCCATGTTCCCTCCTTGCTCTCTCTCAAATTCATGGCCTCTTTTTCTCTAATTGTTGGTACATGCATGCATGTATGTATTCCTAAATATATAATGCAACCTGCTCAGTCTGTATAATGTTACTTTTGTGTCTATGCTTTCAGATCTGACCATTTGCTATTGTTTAACAGTTAATGTGCTCTTCCCTGGGAAAGATTATTTCTCCTGTTCTCAGCATTCCTTAGTTGCCTGTAGTTAGTTCTTTGTGGAGGTTGAGACTTCCTGATCTTTCCCCCTTCTTTGTTAGATGTCTGTTGGTGTTGTCCTCGATTTTGTTTAGGCAGCCATGTTGGTGAGACTTAATGGGTGTATTTTCTCTGAGGTTTATAGGAGACAGAATCCCACAGCAAATTTCTGTTCTTCTTTCTTTTGCAATCCTCTCCTCCCTCTTCAGAAGTGATCCCTGAGCCTTAGGAATAGTGTTGTAGACGTATCAGTTGGGAATGGGCTCCCCAACTCTGCATCCCGATAGTGTGTTTTTTCTGTCTGTTGCAGAGCGTTTCCTTGAGGAAGGTGAGATCAGCACTTCTCTGTGGTATGAGGACAAGTAGTGAGAATATAGTTGGATTTTGTTAAATGGCAGTTGTAGGTTCCCAGAGAAACCCTGATTAGGGGGAGGGTGGAGAAGAGGGTAGCTCTCCCCTCACAGGTAAGGACCTGATTTCCATTCCTAGCCTTACTAGGGGGGAAAAAACGATGGGCTAAAAATTGATAATTACTGAAGTTGTTGACAGGTGAACTCTTCACCCCTACGTCTAGACAGTCTTGTTCTTCAGTGTTCATACACCTCAGCACTCTCTGCATTGTTTAGAAGCTCCCTCCCCCTTTCCCAGCAGGTATCAATTACAAGTAGCTTCCTGGTTAGGAGTGGGACTTTATGTCCACTTCTTAGAGGTGGATTTTGTCTGGTTTGAACCTGTTCAGGTCTCTGAGTTCACATGGTTTTTTTTTAATATCCTCGGAGAGCAGATAGGTAAGATGTAGCTAGTAGAGTCTCCTGGTATCATGGCGGGTTTGCCACCAGAGGAATCAGACTCTGATAAGGTTCACAAGATTAGGTTTTAGTTGATGCACCCAGAAATTAAGTTATTATTGTTTCTGAACTAAGTTTGTGTTGCGTTTTCCTTCACACGGCGCCCCGTCTGGGTTCCAGAGAGAAAGGTACAGAGGCAAAGTGTGGGTTTGCCTGATGTGCACCACAGAGACCAAGGGAGTATTGAAGCTTGGGGCTGGCGTGGTAGCAACTTGCCAGTGGGAACCTAGCGAGATGGGTGGAGAAATCGTGGAGCTCTGAGTCAGAGCTCCATGAGTTGAAAGCAGGTCAGCCACCGCCCACCAGTGCATGGCTGGCCAGCCCGCCGGGGTTGAGAGAACCTGGGAGTAGAGCGGGGACACGTGTGATACATTCCTTCTTTTTTAATACTTCCCGCTACAGGGCCATTTTACATATTTCTACTTGCTATGTTCATGTTCTTTATTTCTTCCTCCCAGCTAACTCCCAGTTTATTTTCCCACAGATAGATTTGGGATGTTGCCACTGGGTGAGCCTGCTGTTCTTGTCAGCGAGTTCCTGGACAGGTTTCAAAGCCTTTGTCATTTGGACCTCCAGCTTCCTTCCCTGAGGCCAGAGGACTTGAAAACTATGGTGAGTGTTTGGCTAGATTGCAGCCCTCCAGCTTTTGCAGTAATCCTTCATTTGACTGACACAGGATGCAGGGCTTTATGAAGGGAATTACTTCTCTCTCTTTTGACTTCAGTTTCTCCCAGAAAGGCAGTAGTGGATGGTGTGAGTAAATGATTTCTATTTAAACAATTAGATAGGGATCTTTACATAAGTTTTTTGAAACAGGGTCTCACTGTGTAACTCTGGCTGACTTACAACTTATTATGTGAACCAGGTTGCCCTGGAACTCACAGAGATTCACCTTCCTCTACCTACAGAGTGCTGGGATTAAAGGCCTGTGCCCTGCATCTGGCTCTACAAATTCAATTTTATTTTGATTTGTTACTCAAACTGCTCATTGTATATCATTTTCCAGGCTGTGACAGGACAAGACACTCTCCTTTGATGAATAGAACTGGAGTTATGCTCCAGTTCCTCTCTCAAGTTGTGCATTTCCTGTCATTTTCCCAGCCCGTGAGTCTTTTGAGCATTGTAGGCAGCAAAAACTGATCATTTGCTTCTCTGAGTTGGCACTGTTAGGGCTCTTAGCACAAGCAGTTCACCTCTGTTCTGATAAGTGTCAGCCTGACCTTCACCAAGGCAGACACACGCACACATACACACACACACACACACATACACACACACACACACACACACACACATACACGCACACACACACACACACACACACACACAGATATTCACACACACACACACAGTATTCACAGTGCCTGATTATCCACAGGCCAAAGATGAAGGCTGCCAGGTCTGTTCTGTCAAAAGTAAATTCAGGGTTAGGCCAAGACATAAATAGTAGTCTGTATTGTTTGGGTCTGAAGGTCACAGGTTTCAGATCAAGTCTACAATTGGCAAATTAAGAGCCCATCTAATACTTAGAGGGAAGACTGCTACATTTTTTCAGCCAGCAATTTGGGAAACTTATGTGACACCTTAGTCCTGCCCTAGAACATGTCTTTCCAATGAAGATGCTGCCTCAGAGTCACGGTATTCCCCAGTGTGTTACTGTGTGTTTTCTTTCTATGGAGGCTGAAACTTGGAGTTGATTTTTAACCTCGGTTCCTTTGCAGTGCTTGACAGAAGACAAGGTCAGTGCTCTGCTGCACCTGCTGGAAGATGAGCTTGAGTATCAAACTGATGACAGAAAGTCTACAAGCAAGTTAGGTTCAGACATCCAAGTCCACGCCACTGCCTGTGTTCTCTCTCTGTGTGGCTGGGCATGTAGGTTAGTGAGTGTTACCCCGGTTACCATGGTACACTTAACCATGATCCGGTCACTGTCCCTATTTACAAACCACCTGTGTCCTATGAGAAAACAAAAGGAGAAATTGGAGTAGGGGGAGAGATAGAGAAGTGGATAAGAAACAGCAGCCAACCAGAATAAATACTAAAGGCACAATGGTGTTCACGGCTGCGTTTTTCCTCCTGCAGCCTCCTCCCAGCTGGGAACTTCTGTTCCCATAAACAGTGCAGCTCTTTCCAAACATGGAGGGAAAATAATGTCCTATTTTTAGAAAGGAAGAAAGCTAAGCTTAATTGATAAAATCCCCCAGAGGAGACATCAGCTGGTGGCCTGGCCCCATGTTGGCATTTCCATTCTGCCTTAGTTTGGTGTTGACTTTTAAGGAAGAAGACTGTCAGAGCCAGTCTTGGTTTAAAGGTTTGCCATTTCCACTTATGTGTGTGGTAGTGGTGGCGGCAGTCGTAGCCATGCATATGCTGTGGTGGGAGTTGGGAGGTCAGAGGGCACTGGAGGAGTCAGTTCTCCTGCTCTACCACGAGGGTTCTGGGGATGAAACCCAGGCTCTCCATTGGGCTTGGCGGCAAGCAGCTTGCCCTGCCGAGCCATCTTCCTGGCCTTTAGTTTATTTTAAAAAAAGAAAGATTTGTTGATATATGTTCGTCTGTGTCTGTATGAGTGTATTTCACATAAGTGCAGGTACCCTCAAAGACCAAAAGAGGGCTTGAGCATTCTAGGTGACTGTGAGCTTCCCAATGTGAGTGCTGAAATCCAAACTTGTGTCCTGGAGGAGGAGCATGTGGCCCTAACCTTTGTCTCTCCAGGCCTTTCCCTGCCCACACACCATTTTCTCTAAAAGGCTTTCTTAGTGCTGGATTGTGGGGGAGGGTGTGCCGTCCCTGTAACCACAGTGCTTGGGAGGATTTATCATGAATTTGAGGCCGCCCTGGGCTACAGAGTGAAACCCCATCTCATACAAACAAGTAAATAAATGTGCCTTCTTTGGTAGATTAAGAAAAGGGTTTTAAGAGGATAAGGAGTTTATAAAACATACTTCACAATATCCTTGCCAGCAAGAACATACCAAGACCCTTGGACCTCTTTGAGAAAGTACTGTGGGAGTTGGTGAAGGTCAGGTCCTCAGAGGAAGGCTCTGAAGAGTTCATGGTTCTAGCCCTCTGGCTGCTGCAGAGACGGCTTGCTGAGTTAAAACAGAAACCATTACACACAGTCACGTGGAAATGTCACCTTTGGAAACACCCTTTTTTTCCCCCATTCCTTCCTAGTTCTTTGGAACCCACACAGCTGTCCCTGATAACGTGTTACCAGTGTATGAGGAAGGTCGGTCTCTGGGGCTTTCAGCAGATTGAATCGTCCATGACAGATCTGGAGGCTTCCTTTGGCCTGATTAGCTCCCCCATTCCAGGTGTGGAGGGTCGGCCTGAGCACTTTCCTCTGGTGCCTGAATCTCCTAGGCGGATGATGACCCGAAGCCAAGATGCTACAGTTTCTCCAAGCTCTGAGCAGGTATGAGCTTCTTCAGGGTGACAGTGTAACAGCAGGTTGGAAGTTGGTGGTAGGCTTTACTTTCAACCCTGTCAGGAAGACTGTCCTATCACGTTTCCCTTCACAGATGGAGAAGCTAAATTTGTTATGGAAGCTAAGTATAGAACTACAATATTCTTTGAAGATCTTAGTTATGTCTTCAGTTGAGATTCTAAATTTATATTACAAATTCTAAAATACTACGTTTCACACGCTAGGAGTACTCGGGCTAAAACTGTTAGCATCATTCATATGCTTCCATTTCCTTCAGTCTGAAAAAAGTCCTGGTCCCATTGTTTCCCGAACCCGGAGTTGGGAGTCTTCCGGTTCTGTTGACCGGCCTGAGCTAGAGGCAGCCAGTCCTACCACCAGGAGCCGCCCAGTGACCCGAAGCATGGGAACCGGAGATTCTGCTGGCTTGGAAGTTCCCTCGAGCCCTCTCCGGAGAGCCAAGCGAGCTCGCCTCTGCTCTTCCAGCAGCTCGGTGAGTCTACCTTTGTAGGAGCCATGATGACACAAATAGCAGAGGTGTATCAGGGAGAAGCAGGCACAAGCCCTCCCGGGATTCTGGCCAAAAGTGGACTTAGTGAGTTTAAAGATGGAACACGGTTCATTACCTGTAATCCCAACACTTGAGAGGTGGAGACAGGATCACAAGTGGCCAGCCTCTACTACTTCTGAGTTCAAGACCAGATTGTGTGACATGGGATCTCATCTCAAACAAAAAGCAGGCTGCTGAGATAGCTCAATAGGTAAAGGTGCTGCACAGCCTGAAGCGCATTCCTGCACACATACACGTGCAAGCACACATGAGATAAACTTGACATACCACATCTGGTGGGTAGTTTGTATTGAGTTTGTGCTTGTTCTTAATATTTGACACAAGGTGCCTGTGTAGACCAAGCTGGCCTCAAACTCAGAGATCTGCCTTCCTCTGTTTCCTAAACTGGGATTAAAGGCCAGCACACCCAGCTGCTTTAGGTTTAGTTGATGTTGTTGTTTTAGGTTTTTTAGATTAATGTACAAACTTACGGGTTTCATGTGGCATTTCCATTTTCTGTTTTGTTGGTCCGCCTTTCTTCCTCCCTCGGGTATCCTCCTGCCCTCCTCTACAGTCCCCATCTTCCCAGGCTTCTCTACTGCTTTGTATCTGTGTTTCACAGGGGTTTTTATTTGGTTGGTTGGTTGTATTTTGGTTTGGTTTGATTTGGGTTTTATTTTGATTTGTTGTTGTTTTCCTGGTTTTTTGAGATGGGGTTTCTCTATGTTAATAGCCTTGGCTGGCCTCGAATTCAAAGAGATCCTCCTGCCTTTGCCTCCTGGGTGCTGGGATTAAAAGCGTGTCCTACCACTGCAAGGTTTGATGTTTGTTTTCTTGATGTTAGCCGTTCTGACTAGGGCGAGATGGAACATCAAGGCAGTTCTGATTTGCATTTCCTGCTGGCTGAGGATGTTGGAAACATTTTTAAAAAATTTGTTGGCTCTTTTTTTTTTTTTTTTTTTTTTTTTGAGAACTGTCTGCCCCATTTATTGATTGGAAACTTTGGTTTAGGTTTTTGGGGTTTCTTTTTTGCAGTTCTTTATATATTGTAGGTATACGTTCTAGCTACAGTGCATCGCACAGACTCTCTCCCGTTCTCAGGCTACCTTCACTCTGCTCATACTCTGATTTGTTCTGCTGAAGCCTTTAATACAGTGCAGTGTCGGTTCTCAGGGTTGTTTCCTGTGCTGTCCGGAGCTTTTCAGTTTGAATAGCTAGTGTGGACACAGCTCTGATCCCAGCACTCTAGAAGCTGAGGAGGATGGCAAATTCAAGGCCATCCTGGGCTGCACACAGACCCTGAGCCTATCTCAGAAGGGGGCGGGGTTAGAGACTGAGAGGAAAATGAGAGGACAGTGTAAGAGTTACTTGGGAGGCTGAGGCAGGAAGGTGACCAGCCTTGGCTACATAGCATGGTTTCTACATCAAAACAACAGAAATAAAATAGTAAAGAAGAAAGAGCTACAAGTGTAGGCAGCCGTGTGATTCTGTTTGTTTGGTTTTTTTGGAGTTTTTTGTTTGTTTGTTTTTTCGAGACAGGGTTTCTCTGTGTAGCCCTGGCTGTCCTGGAACTCACTCTGTAGACCAGGCTGGCCTCGAACTCAGAAATCCACCTGCCTCTGCCTCCCAAGTGCTGGGATTAAAGGTGTGTGCCACCACTGCCCGGCAGCTGTGTGATTCTGAGCTTGGGTAGCTATAGTGCTTCTCACCAGACCTAGCATCTATACTTAATAACACTGTCTCTTCTTCTCCCTCAGGACACCTCTCCCCGAAGCTTCTTTGACCCCACCTCTCAGCACAGAGATTGGTGCCCTTGGGTGAATATCACACTCGTCAAAGAAATCAGGGAGAATGGGAAAACAGAAGTGGATGCCTGTACCCCAGCAGAGCCAGGCTGGAAGGCAGCGTTGACCATCCTGTTGGCCCACAAGCGTTCTAACCAGCCAGTTGAGACAGACTCCATGGTGAGATGGCCCTTGCCCAGCGTGTGTGTGCAGCACTTGTTGTCTGTGAGCTGAGCAGCAGAGGCTGGCCCTGTAGTTAGTACCTGTCTGTTTTCAGCTCTCCTAAGTCAAGTCTGGTTTCAGGAGTTAAACACAGAAGTGGTTCGGTCTTTCTGACCTGCTCAGCATATGACATTCCACGATATCCTGGTAAATTCTTTGTTCCTCCAGCTGAAATGACCACAGTAGGGATGGACTACAGACAGAGTAGGCAAGAGGACAGCTGCCATCAGTCTCTGTCACTTCTTAGCTGTTGGCAGCTCTGTCCCCTGATACCAAACCATGCCTTTATTTCTCAAGTCTTCATGTTTCTTTACTCCTCCGTAGCCTGGGCACGTGCTCTGGCCAATGTTAGCTGTCACACTCAGGACTGCCACTGTTACAGGACTGAAGAAATGCAAAGCCATCAGAGCCATCTGGGATAACGAGAGTGAAAGCGAGAGGGCAGACAAAGGAATCCAGAGAACTGGCTTTGTGTTTCTTTCCAGGCTCAGCTCCATATTTGCCTCATAGCCTCCCATAAATGTAGCTGTTTCTGACCCCTATGCTTTTCACAGACTAAAGCAGATAGATACTTTCCTCTTTGGCTTCCCAAATTCGTGGTGGTCAGGTCACAGGATTTCCACCAGAGGGAGCTGTAATTATACCAGAAGCCCAATAGAGATATCATTAGTACCCTTGAGAAGTAGAGGAGAGCCAGGCAGTGGTGGCGCACACCTTTAATCCCAGCACTTGGGAGGCAGAGGCAGGCGGATTTCTGAGTTCGAGGCCAGCCTGGTCTACAGAGTGAGTTCCAGGACAGCCAGGGCTACACAGAGAAACCCTGTCTCGAAAAACCAAAAAAAAAAAAAAAGTAGAGGAGAGGTTTCCAAAGTTTGTCCATTCATTCATTCATTCATTCATTCATTCATTTAAAAATATTTAGGCCAGGGGCTACCTTGATGGATTAGTAAGGGAGCTAGCTTGCTGCTAAACCTGAGGACTTAAGTTCAGTACCCAGAACCCAAGCCAGGAAGGAGAGAACTGACTGCAGGAAGTTGAACACATGCCTACATTGGTATTCATGCACATACACCTGCACACACTAAGTAAATAAATCTATAAACACATTGATACATAAATGTTTAATGTTTAGATAGATACGGTAGTACAGACTTGTGCCAGCACTCAGTAGACTTAGCAAAAGGATCACAACCTAGAGGCCAGCCTGGCCAATATAGGAGACCCAGTCTCCAAAACAACAAAATGGGGATTTGAGATATAATAAGGTATATAAAGACAAATAGTTGACCCACCACACAAACTGGAAATGTTAAATCTGTCTCTGTCCACAAATTCAGGAAGTAATGTTTTGGTTAGCCTGTTTGTTTGCTGTTTGTTTTTAATAAGATGCTTCTCTGTTGTCAGCCATGGTAACACACACTTTTGTTTTTTTGTTTGATTTTTGTTTTTTGTTTTTCGAGACAGGGTTTCTCTGTTTAGCCCTGGCTGTCCTGGAACTCGCTCTGTAGACCAGGCTGGCCTCGAACTCAGAAATCCGCCTGCGTCTGCCTCCCAAGTGCTGGGATTAAAGGCGTGTGCCACCACTGCCCAGCGGTAACACACACCTTTAATCCTAGCACTCTAGGATCGAAAGCAGGCAGATCTTTGTGAGTCAGAGGCCAGTGTGGTCTACATAGTGAGTTCCAGGACAATCAGGGCTGAATGTGTGCTTTGTGAATGCCTAGGAATTACAGATGGTTGTGAGCCACCATGTGGGTGCTAAAAATTGAATCCAGTTTTTCTGCAAGAGCAATAAGTGATCTTAGCCAGATCTTTAGCCCCATGTGTTTTGTTTTATTTTAAAGGTTTATTTTTAAGTATATGTAGGGCTCTGCGCGCATGCATGTGTGCCTGCTGCGTGTGCATGCCTGCATGAGTGTGTGTGCACATGAATGCTGGAGCTAGAGTTATAGATCGTTGTAAGCCACCTGATGTATGTGCTACAAACCAAACTTGGGACCTCTGGAAGAGCAGTTAAGTGCTCTTAACCACTGAGCCATCTCTCCAGCCCTCTTGTTTTATTTCTCAAACTTTGATGATACAGTTACTCCAGCTGGGGACCACTTAAATCATTTCGTGTGGGAAATAACTAGGTCCAGTTAAACATCCTGGGTAAAAGCCAGAGCAGAGCATGTGCTGCACTCAGAATTGGGTCAGGAGTGCTCTTGTCACAAAGATGAGGACAGGTGCAGATACGCCGAGGGACAATATGAGCGAGGCTTTGGAAGCTCAGAGTGTCGGCAGTGACCAAAATAGGCTTCTTGATTGTGTTTGACTTCAGCTGTGCATTATGTATATATATCATAACATAAAATAAGTTTTTATTCAGTCATACATACCAAGGCAGCCCAAAAGCTATACCTATTTCTTGTCTCTATGAAAGAATATAATTCTAATAATAAGCTTTTCTACCTACAGAGTCTCTCTGAAAAGTCAAGGAAGGTGTTCCGAATATTCCGACAGTGGGAGTCTTTATCCTCACCCTGAAAATGCTCCAGACAGAACGATTGAGGTTGACTTGTTGAAAAATAAGTCTGAGTTCTCTTTGGTCAGCTGATGCTGCATTTCTTCATTCTGGTTTAATTGCAAGTGCAAAGGCCTGCCATTTGCATGATGAAGAGGAGACCCGATTGCCATGTGGGATGTGGACAGGGTAAGATACAGCAGGCCCAGCTCTGTCAGGGGACTGCAAGGTTATGAACCAGCCCCAAGACTTCAGGGTTAGGACACCCATGCAGCGGCTTTGGTTTGGGCACAGTGTCCTGAGCATGTAGCTCAGGAATGTGACAGTATTTGTTAATAAAGTGTTTGCTAAGATTCCTGCTGCTAGAGAATTGTTTTCTCCCTCCCTGGTTCCCCAGGGGGAGTTTTCATAAGATTTAGCTGCGCTTTGTCATTGGGCCTTAGAAAGAAGCAGTATAGAGCTATTGCTTAGTCATCCTCAAGGGGAAATTCCTGCAATAGTAATATGCCAGCCATACTTTGCCTCAGTGAATATCACTAAGAAATATGACTTCTTTAGTATAGATTATGTCCAGCAAAATTAATCCCTAATATCACTTAACTAGTCTATATTCAAAGTTTGTAATTAGGGGGCTGGAGGTGTGGCCTGATGGTTAAACATGTGTTTGGCATGGACAGGTATAAGTCCCCCCAGATTGATTGATTGATTGATTGATTGATTGATTTCTATTTTTTAGAAAAGATTAATTTATTTTATGTATATGAGTACACTGTAGCTGTCTTCAGACACACCAGAAGAGGGCATTACAGATGGTTGTGTGCCACCGTGTGGTTGCTGGGAATTGAACTCAGGACCCCTGGAAGAGCAGTCAGTGTTTTGTTGTTGTTGTTTTGGTCTTTTTTTTTTTTTTTTTTTTTTTTTTTTTGGTTTTTCGAAACAGGGTTTCTCTGTGTAGCCCTGGCTGTCTGGCCTCGAACTCAGAAATCCACCTGCCTGTGCCTCCCAAGTGCTGGGATGAAAGGTGTGTGCCATCACTGCCCAGTGCAGTCAGTCAGTGTTCTTAACCGCTGAGCCATCTCTCCAGCCCGACCCCAGATTTGTTTTTTTGTTTTTCGAGACAGGGTTTCTCTGTGTCCCTGGCTGTCCTGGAACTCACTCTGTAGACCAGGCTGGCCTTGAACTCAGAAATCCGCCTGCCTCTGCCTCCCAAGTGCTGGGATTAAAGGCGTGCACCGCCACTGCCCAGCCCATCCCCAGATTTCTAATTGTTCCAGATATGATTCACATATGATTTGTCTAGCCTCGAAGGCTCTAGGAAAAGTAAAATAGGAACTTAAGCCAACATAGTGGCTCACACCTGTTCTCCAGTACTTGAAGGCTAAAGCAGGAGGATTATTAGGAGTTTAAGGCTAAGCCGGGCAGTGATGGAGTACACCTTTAATCCCAGCACTCGAGAGGCAGAGGCAGGCAGATTTCTGAGTTTGAGGCCAGCCTGGTCTACAGAGTGAGTTCCAGGACAGCCAGGGCTACACAGAGAAACCCTGTCTCGAAAAAAAAGGATTTTTAAAAAAAAAAAAAAAAAAAAGGAGTTTACGGCTAGACTGAGCAAAAAAAAAAAAAAGGAAAGAAAGAGAAAAAAAGGCCAGATAATGGTGGACTACATCTTTAACTCTAGCACTCAGGAGGCAGAGGCAGGCAGATCTCTGAGTTTGGGGCCAGCCTGGTCTACAGAGTGAGTTCCAGGACAGCTTAGAGTACACAAAAACCCTGTCTCAGAGGGGAGGGGCCGTGGGGAGGGGGGCACTATCAGATGGGATTGGAGAGAAAGTCCAGGGAAGTATAGTGCTGAGTTCTACATGACTTGGTCTTGGAAAATTGACTGGAGCAATGAGGGAGTGAAGGAAAAGCAACCACATAGAATGTGTAGGGAGAACCTGGGACCCCGTGGGCTGCTCACACTGTGATGGAGCAGCCCCGCAACAGAACAGCCTCAGCACATTTGTTACGTATGGTGGGGGAAGAGTAGCCAGCCTCGGTAGGTCTCGCTAATGAGCAGTCTCAGTCAACAGGAGAAGGAAGCTGCAGTTTTTGCACATACTGCCAACATCCACACAGACCAGAGGAGCCTTCGCCACCCCCATGGGTCTGAGGCACTGGGGGTCGTTAGCATGTTTGTATTCACTCGGGACTTCGCCCAAGGCTTCTTCAGTTCCTCACAAGACAGACTGGAGCAGGAGCTGGGTTCCAGGAGGACAGAAAAGGGAGCTTACCTTTCTTGGCTTTAATTCCAACACAGTGAAATACATAGCACACAATGGGTACTCAATTGTTTAAAATGATGTTTGAACCAGAGGTGGTGGTGCACAACTTTAATCCCAGCACTTGGGAGGCAGAGGCAGGTGGATTTCTGAGTTTGAGGCCAGCCTATTCTACAGAGTGAGTTCCAGGACAGCCAGGACCACACAGAAAAGCCCTGTACGGGGAGAAGGGAGGAAATGTTTAAACCAAATGTAATAGGACACACCTATTACTCCAGAGACTTGGGGGCCAGGTATTATAGAAGTGGGAAGAGAAGAGAGGGCTGTGGCAGTAGCTCAGAAGAAAACACATCAGCTGAGGTGTAGCTCAGTGGTAGAGTGCTTGCCTAGTAGTACACTTGAGACCTAGTACTTCAAACAAAAGCAGCAACAGTGGACACGGCAAATGAGCTCAGTGTTGGGCACAGTCCAGAAAGCTCGGGTATTCTGGGGCTGGCCTTGCTTTGAGACAGGTGGGTCAGATGGAGTCTTTGAGTTTGACTCTGTGGGGAAGAGAGGCTGTAGGAGAAGTTTTGAGTAGAGAGATGCCCTTCGTTCCCAGGAAGTGAATGCTGGTGCTGCCAAACACTGAATTGAGACAAGGCAGGGTCAGAGAAGGTGAGGGCAGTGGGCACGATTTGATAGAAGTGTCACGTGATCAGTTTGGATGTGAAAAGGGGAGTGGTGAGAAACTTGGGAGAAACTGTCATTAAAAAGCTTGCCACAAAAAACAGAAGGAACTGAATTAGGATTCCCAACACCCACACAAAAGCAGGGGCGTTGATGTTGGTGACGTGGAAACAGGAAGACCCTGGCTGGCTGGCGCAACTGCATCATTTATCTCCAAGTTCTGTGAGAGCCCGTTTCAGAAGAATAAGATGGCAACCCTCTGACCTCCGCATACATACACACCACACACACAGACACGCACACAGGCCAAGGCAGTTGTGAATCAAAGATGACCTTGAGGATGTGGTCCAACAAATCATGATTGCTCAAGTGTTGAGGAATGACAGTCATTTACTATTGCTGAGAGACCCTGAGGTACAGACCTCAGGTCAGTGCAAACTGGGATCCTTCCACCTCCTCTCAAGTGTTGGAAAGACAGACCTGAACCCCACTCTTTTACATTTAGCATAGTGACTTCTGTTCTGTGGTTAGATTCCTGTCTAAATAAACATGGTGTTCTGAAGTCCAGGGTGGAGGATTCAGTGCTGGTGAAAACCTGAGATGTGGGAAGCCATGTAAAGTGAAGCACGTGTTCCTGTTACCGTGAGCATGTGGGGGTCCCACCCTGTGGAGTCAGTCCTCTCCACGCCCCTTTAGCTGGGTTCTAGGAATCAGTCTTGGGTTTCTAGCTCCTCTGACTCCTGAGCCATCTCACTGGCTCTGGTGTTTTATTTGTTTACTTCCTGGCTTGCATTTTATGGTTTTCCACCAACTGTTGTGTTTAATGGGTGTTTTGTCTGCATGTGTATTTAGGTACCACAGGCATGCCCGTTGCCAGATGAGGGTGTCTGATTCCCTGGAACTGTGAGCTCCGTGTGAGCACTAGGAACCACCGAGCCATTCCTAAAGTTTCTCTGTCCCTCTGTTGTTTTTTTTTTTGTTTTTTTTCTTTTGTTTGAAATTTTAAACCAGTCTGGGCTGGTTTTCCTATATAACTGGGATGATCTTGAACTTCTGAGCCTTCTGCTTCAGCTTCCTAAGTGCTAGGACTACAGGAATGTACCCCACACCTGGCTGATTTGATTTATAGTTTTGTGTGTGTATGTGTGCATATCCATGCGTGTGACTGTACATATATGTGTTTGTGTGTGTAGAGGACATAGGACAACCCTGGATGTCACTTTACGGAACTCAGTCTACCTTCTTTGAGCCTGGGTCTTATCAATAAGGCTAGACTAACTGCCAGCCCGCTCCAGGGTCCTCTGTCCTATCTCCCCAGAGCTGGGATCACAAGCACACACCTGCACCCAGCAGTGAGTTTTAGGGGAATCAAATTCCAGTCCTTTTGCTTATCACAAACCCACTTTGCTATCTGATCTATTTCCCCAAACACTTCCACCTTTTTTGAGAACAGGCTCTGGTTCTCCCTAATAACCTGGACTAACCTTAAATTCAAGATCCTGCCTTAGAGTGCTGGGTTACAGGCATAGCCACCACACCTGGCTTGAATAATTTTTTTTAATGTCCCATTAAAAGGTAATTCTTTATTTTTATTTATTTAGTGCTGTGGTTTGAGTGGTTTTTTTCTCTCACCCAAACATGTTGAGAGTAGGAGACGTTTCACTGAAGGGTGTTGGGGCTGGCGATGTAGCTCAGTTGAAGAGTACTTGCTTAGCATGCATAAGGCCCCGAGTCTGGTTTTCTAGCATTGCATAAAACAGACATGTGGTGCAATCCTATATCCAGCACTTGAGAGGTGGAGGCAGGAGGATCAGGGTTTCAAGGCTACTTAGAGAACTCCAGACCATCCTGGGCTACGTGAAACCATGTCTCAAACAGCAAAGCCATGTGCTGGAGATGCTTTAGTGAGAAGGGCCTGCCAGGCCTGGTGACCTGAGGCCAAGCCTCAGAGAACTGAGTTCTTTTCACGTTCTGTATCCTCCGCACATGGATGGTGCTATATGCTTATTTCACACATACATGTACACAAAATAAAATGATTTTTAACAAAACAAAATTTTTTTAAAAAAGGTTAAGCTCTTTGGGATCACTCTTGCTCCCTCTCACAGTCAGTGATATTATCTCCCACCGGAAATGCTGGCTGTGCTCTTAGCCCTCCAGAGCCGTGGGTTACAAGCCTTTCTTCTCTCTTTCCTCCTCTTCCTCTTCTTCTTCTTCTTCTTCTTCTTCTTCTTCTTCTTCTTCTTCTTCTTCTTCTTCTTCTTCTTCTTGTTCTTCTTGTTCTTCTTCTTCCTCCTCCTTTTTTTTTTTTTTTTTTTTTTTAGATCCCCTGTCTCTGCTTCCCGAGTGCTAGAATTAAAGGCATGTGCCGCTACCACATGACCAATGGTTTCTTTCTTTATTAAGTACCCAGTCTTGGGTGTTTTGTAACAGCAACACACAACAGACTAACATATTTATTACCCACTAAAATAGTCTATAAGATTTCCCACATTGTATATTATATATTATATTTATTATATTTATTATATTATATTGGGCAAGCTTATGGAATGATGGCTAACCTCTGTCTTCTCCTGGGAAACAGTTCCCAACTCCCTCTTCTTTGTTTACCCGGTTTGTACCTTTCACTGTCCATAGTCCTAGCAAGAGTCAAGGTCATCCAGACCCTTTCATCTCTCCATCCTCCCAGCCCTGCGGTTGTCCTAAAAGGATTTGTCCCTGAGGCCTCTAGGATTCTGTTTGGCAGAGGTTAGAAGACTGAAGCTCAAAGATATTTAATACCTAGCTCTGTCATAGCTGGAGTGTGGCAGACAGTGACACTCCAGTCCCTCCCTCCCGGCCTTCTGTTCTTTCCATTGCCCTACAGCCGGGAATAACTCAGGCCTTGTGATTCTGTGACTTTCCTTTCCCAAGCCCGAAACAGAGCTCTGCCTCTCCTGGTAGAAAGGAAGGTCGTGGTGCCAGGGCTCATAAAACACTAGTTTCCTAGCTCTTTTTAGATTTTAGCCAATTTTAATACACTCACCAAGTGGGACATTATCTTCAGGGGCTTTCCACATTTGGTCATTGCACCCATAGACAATTGGGACTTCTCAACCAACTCTTGAATCTTTTCTGCCCAGTTCCATCTTAGCAACAAAAACAGCTGCTTGTGCAGCCTGACCACCAGCAAGAGCTCAGGCACTTCCTCCTCCTCAGGTTTTCCTGCCTATTTTTAGTTCCGTCCCTATTCTGAGTTTTCTTTGGCTTTGTATAGCTGTCATCTGGTCGGCTGACCCATGCCTTTAGAAGAGAATGTTACACTTGAGCCCTTCAATGAGAGCCCATTCTTTCCGTCTTTAGCCCATGTTCTCTTTTCGGTGCCTCCCTGGCTAAATTGATTCATGTAGCTGAAGCCAATAGAGGATCAGGAGACCATGCACTGGCCTCTGGGTAAGGCGGTTAGGTCACAGAGATTGAGGGTCAGAGGGTCCTAATCCATTTATTGCCCTTCTTGTCCTTGATGCTCTGAGCTATCTTTCTAGCCTATCAGTGGGCTGTAGAGACAGTCGGCAGCAATCAGGGATAGAAGTGAAATCAAAATGCCTACAAAGGACTCCAAGGAAGGCCTTCACTGCCCTCAGGAAGAAGTCAAGACCAGAGACCAAAAAAAAAAATTTTAAAAGCCTTTTTTCAAAGTCTGTTCAATTCCAGGCCAGTCCTGTTTAGCCCACTGAGAGCCAATAGAAAGGAAGGTGCTCTGTAACGCCTACAAGTGAGGCAGATCTATGGCCATTTTGAGAGCAAAGGCTGTGGCTGCGACGTGCTTCTCATGCAGTGTGAGGGAGGTGGGAATGGAGAGCAGTGCTCAGCAGGAGGACCTTGGAAAACTGATTTTACTCCAGGTTTTCAGGCACTGGCCTAGATTCATCATTAAAGCTCCGTATAATCACCATTCCAGTTTTACAAATGAGGATAAACATAAATTAATACTTTGCTCAAGGTCACCGGCCAGTGAGGGCCAACATTCACGTTTGGAATATCTGTTTCCAAAGTCTTAACCATTGTCTGCTTCCCAACCAAGGTTCCACAAAAGACAAGACATATGCATGACAATATTTATATATTGCTACTTGAAGTAAATGGAAAATAACCTAGACATCCGGTAACTGATTATAGAATACAACGTGGGAGACTATAACTTAAATCATTGAAATAATTATTGTGAGGGCCAGGGAAGGGCTCAGTGGTTAAAAGCACTTCTTGATATCAGAGAGGGCCCAGGTTCAGTTTTCAGTACCCACATGGTCCATAACCCCAGTTCTAGAGAACCAGATACCCTCTTCTGGCCATCTCTCACACCAGGTATGCATGTGGTACATAAACATACCTGCAGGACAAACATACGCTGAAAATGGATCTAAAAAGTATTGTCATTTCTGAGTTCGAGGCCAGCCTGGTCTACAGAGTGAGTTCCAGGACAGCCAGGGCTACACAGAGAAACCCTATCTCGGAAAGAAAAAAAAAAGTATTGTTGTCATTCATAGTGGCAGGTGCATTTAATCTCAACTTTCGGGAGGTAGAGTCAGGTGAAGCTGTTTGTACTGAGGCTAGTCTGTTCTACATAGTTTCAGGCTGGCTCTACATAGCGAGACCCTATGTTACAAAAGAACTATTATTGTAATGTAGTTTATTCATATAGTGGAATGATAACTCTTGTGTTTAAGTTGCTCCTTTTCTAATGTGGGCCAAAAACAGATGTGTAACTCGAGTGATCTGTCTTCTGTAGGTAACTAGACATCCAGGAAAATGAGACTTATGAGGTAGTAAATGGCTAGAAAACCTTCCCTTCATGAGGGCCATAGCATCTGCCCACTTTCCAAAAACTTAGGTACTTAGTCCCGTTCAGACTCAAGGTCAGGTTAGCCTTAGTGTCAAGCTGTAATACTAGCAGTACCCACTGGAGCCACTAGGTGCCGCCAGTGCTTCACATTGAACTACAGTTTGCCTTTCAAACAACCACTGCCCCGCCCCCCTCCAACCCCCCCACCCATCACTGGTGGGTAGGTCCTGGGCCACACTCCCCTTTCCAAATGACTCACCCTCATTTCTGCATCATTCTTTTGGTTTTGGTTTTGTTCTGAGAAGAGGTCTCAGTTTGTAGCCTTGTCTGGTCTGGAATTCTGTCAGTGGTTCTCAACCTTAATGCTGTGGTCCTTTTAATACATGTGGTGATTTTCATAACTAACTAATTTTGCTTTTTTTTTTTTTTTTTTTTTTTTGGTTTTTCAAGACAGGGTTTCTCTGTATAGCCCTGACTGTCCTGGAACTCACTCTGTAGACCAGGCTGGCCTCAAACTCAGAAATCCGCCTGTCTCTGCCTCCCAAGTGCTGGGATTAAAGGCGTGTGCCACCACTGCCCAGCGAATTTTGCTATTCTTATGAATGGTAATGTAAATATCAGTATCTGGTGGTCTTACTCGATTCCTGTGAAAGGGTCGCTTGACAACCCCTCCCACCTCCATGGGTTGCAGCCCACAGGTTGAGAACCACTGTTCTGTTTAGACTAGATTGGCCATGGACACAGAGACCCATCTCTGTGTGCCTCCCCAGTGCTGGTACTGAAGGCAGACACTACCTCGCCGGCCTCGCCGCAGCATCTGGCTTTGTCTTGTCTAATTCACTGCTGGAAGCTGGAGCTGCCTGGTTGTCACAGACTAGTCCAGTGATAGGAAAGTGGGCGGCATGGAGGTAGGTGGGTGCTCAGAGAGGGAAAGAGAGTGGATTTAATGAAGATCCAGAGAAGTGGAGGATGCCCTCCTTAAAGCTCAGGGCTAATCGCTTAGATCCAGCATTAGAGACATGAAGAAATGCCTAAAACCCAGTTTGACTGGGAAGCCTGAAGAGAAAAACACAGAAGAAAATGAGCCATTGGCAGCCACCTTGGTACACATGGCTGCACCGAAGCCAGTCCTATCAAGGTGTCACCAACACTTGGGCTGAGTCACTCCAAACCCAACCCACAAAGATAAGCCAGTAACAAAACCTGGAGGACATGTCCACGAGGCCATGGGCCAGAGCAGTGTCATCATGGCCACCGTGCAGCTCAGGCCCAGCAGGTGACCCTTTCCCTGTGAGCATTCCAGAGCATGTGACTAATGCTCATCAACCCTGATTCATGGCAGCACTGTACACAAAGAGGTCTTTATTGGCCCTTGATCAAGTGGGGAAACTGAGGAATGGAGTGGGGAAGCAGCTTTGCCCCATGAGTCAGTGGTACCAGGTCATAAGTTCATTACCACCCTGTCAGATGCCTATGAAGCTACCCTTAACAATCAGAGGTAAACAGGGCTGTCCAGGGCCAGAGAAGGGAGGGACTTCCATCCAGTGCGCTTTCCAGGCCTGTAGAGCCATGGAACTAGAGAAAGAGTTGCAAAGACTATGGCCTGACTCCCCTGCATTCCATACTGAGGAACCTGAAGGTCAGAGTGGGAAGTGACAGCCAAGGTGGAACAGAGGTGGTGGCCAGCCCAGAGTCAGTTACGATCTAGCCATCTGGACTCAAAAACTGATGTACTTGTTATCAGTCTGTTTTCTGAGCCAGCTCCTCAGGGCCTCTGATTCTTTATATGTAAAAGGGGCAGTAGTCGTCAGTGTCCATGCCAAAGGGCTGCTTGAGAGCCAAAGGACCTAATGTTTGTTATGCGGTTGCTAAGCAATCCTGGGCTGCACACCTGGCCACTCGTGTCTCCCGGCTATTGACTTGGGTCTAAGGAAAGGAATGGGTGTTGGGCTCAGGCAAAACCCACCCCAGAATTTCTTCTTTGTTCATTCTTGCTGTGGTTACAGTTCTCTCCGTCATCAGCAGAGGTGCTGCTACTTCAGCTCTATGCTCGGCTTTAGAAGCACGAGGAAGCATCTTGGGCAACAGAACACAAACTGAGATAACCACATTCTTGCCAGCCTCCTCCAGCCGTGGCTCAGGGCCCAGCAGGCCACCCTTAGGAGATGGTGCTAAGATGACAACAGGCGAGCTAATTATAGGCTCAGAGGCTGGGCTGTGAATACTGCTTGTTTGGCCTGCACAGCTTACCTGAGTCATCTATCCTGAGGCCACTTGAGCCTGGACCTCGACTAGCAGGCCACTGGGAGTTTGGAGCACCTCCCCTGTGCTCGGTCTGGTCAGCTGCAGCACTTCCTGTCTGTTTTCCCCACAGAAAGCCAGTTGAGGCAGATTAGCACCACAGATGGAGCTTCCAACTGAGCAAGGAGCCTGGCTGGGACCTGATCAGAGGTCAAAAGGCCTAGGGCCTACTGTGAGATGAACACAGAGCTGGGGTCCCGGAGTCTCTGGAAAATCACTTCACAGGTCAAACTAGAAGGCAGAGAACAAACGAACTGGGCAGTAGCCACCTCTCCACCACACCGTCGTCCACACCTCCATTTTCTCCCTGAGCCTCACTGGTCCACAGGGGCGCAGGCTCTCCTGCCCCTTTGTGGTCAGCTGTGATCTGGGCTCAGTTCCCATAAGCTTAGCCCAGGGGTTTTTCAAAGTAAAATGGGGACAAATGTGGGTGCTGTTTTTCAAAAATCAGTCTTAAAATCACAATAGGGTTAGAAAACACTTTTTTTTTTTTTTTCGAGACAGGGTTTCTCTGTGTAGCCCTGGCTGTCCTGGAACTCACTCTGTAGACCAGACTGGCCTCAAACTCAGAAATCCACCTGCCTCTGCCTCCCAAGTGCTGGGATTAAAGGTGTGAGCCACCACTGCCCAGTTTAGAAAACACTTTGTAAGGCGTTAAAAATGAGAATAAAGAACAAGAAAGTTCCCTGAGGGGTTTCCATAGCAGGGCTGTCTGTACACTGCTGGCAAGGGGAACCTCAGAAGGCCAAAATGGAAAGCTGTGAAGCCTGACTTGGGAAGCAGAGGCAGGGGGATCAGGAGTTCAAGGTTAGCTTTGGATAAGTGGTAAGTTTAAAGCCAGCATGGGCTACATGAGATCCTGCTTTAACTAAATAATAAGGCAAAGGGGCCATGAGTGGGATAGGACAAGAAAGGGAACTGATGTGGGTGCTGTTTTGTTTTGCTTCTGTTTTGGAGAGGGAGGGAGTATGTGTATGTGAGGTCAAAGTTCCTCTTTAGCAGGAGTCACAGGAAGTGAGTTCTCTAACATAGGTGCCTGGAATTGAACTCAGGTCCTCTGGAAGAGTAATACTTGTTCTTAACTACTAAGTCATCTTTTCAGCCCAACTTTTTTTATTTTAAAAAAATGTGTGTATCCAAGCAGTGGTGGCTTACGCCTTTAATCCCAGCACTTGGGAGGCAGAGGCAGGCCGGTTTCTGAGTTCGAGGCCAGCCTGATCTACAGAGTGAGTTCCAGGACAGCCAGGGCTACACAGAGTAACCCTGTCTCAAAAAAACAAAACAAACAAACAAACAAACAAACAAAAGTGTGTATGATTGGAGGAGTCTAGAGGACAACTTTGGAGTTGATTCTGTCTATCTACCTTTAGGTGAGTCCCAGGAGGCAAGTTTGGGTTGTCAGAATAGTAGCCATCTCACCAGCCTGTTCTCTTGTTTGTTGGGTTTCTTTCTCCCTGTTTTATTTTATCTATATCTCTATCTATCTATCCATCTATCTATCTATTTTGAGACTGGGTTTCTCTGTAGCCCTGACTGTCTCGGAACTCACTCTATAGACCAGGCTGGCCTGGAACGCAGAGTGCTGGGACTAAAGGTGCACAGCTCTGCCTTTTTTTTTTTTTTTTTTTTTTTTGGACAGGGTCTTGCTATATAAACCTGGCTGGCCTGCAGCTTGCTACGTAGACAAGGCTAGACTTAAACTCAGAGATTCTGCCTCCCGAGCCTCCCACATGCTGGGGTTAAAGGCTGGTGCTACTTCACCCTGCTTTGTGTTTTGGTATTCAAGGCAGATTCTCTTGTCGCCCAGGTCAGTCTTCCTGCCTCTACCCTGCAAGTGCTGGGACCACAGGTATGTACCACCATGCTTGACTGGAGCAGTGTTTTAAGGGAGCCATCCTACTGGGGTAGGAGTGAAGCTGTCTGCTCCTCAGGAGAGCCTTGCCTGGTCTCCCTCTTTCTCTCTCTCTCTGCAACTCCTACACCATTAGAGAGTTGGTGACCTCCTCTACCATCTGAGCCTCAGTGCTCCTGTTGCTACCCACAGCCCCTTCATGAAGTGATTACAGGCCGCCCCCCTGGGGGGAGGGAGAGGCAGGAGGGTGGAGAGAGACCTAGTTCTGGCCTTGCTGACTAAAAGGATGACCTCAGTGTCATAATGACTGGCTTTCTGGTTAAGCTGCCAACCTGGGTGCCTCCCCACTCTGGCCTTTAAGATAGCTTCACACAGGATATTGTGTTGGTTGGCAGAGAGCAATTGGACTCCTGTAGTAGACATCTGTCAGGAGATGGTCCAGCCTCAGCCTCAACCCCACCCCATTAAACAGAGCTTGAGATGGACCTCCCCAGGACAAAACCTTTTTTTGTTTGGTTGGTTGGTTGGTTGGTTGCTTGGTTTGTCTAGACAGGGTTTGTCTGTGTAGCCCCAGCTGTCCTGGAACACTTCTCTGTAGACCAGGCTGACTTCAAACTCAGAGATTGCTTGTCTCTCCTGAGTGTTGGGATTAAAGTTATGGTGGCCTGGCTCCAGGACAGAACCTGGAACCTGTGACTCAAGAAGACTTTTATCACTCTATAATCTGGGGAAAATCAGGGCACTGAGTACGACTTTGTACATGAAAACACTATGCCAGTTTAAAAGTGAGACTGGCAGTGTATGCCATCCTTCTCCGCACTCCGGGTCAATGTAATGAGCTCCTTGTAAGCCTGTGGACCTGAGGTCTGTGTCCAGATCTCAATATGGGTTGCAGGGCACCCTGCTCAGCTTTGGGCTTTTTTCCGTGATAAGCCATTCTGACTGGAAGCATCCTGGGGAGGAAAGGCTTTATTCATCTTATATCTCCATCTCTGAGGAAAATCAGGCAGGAACTTGAGACAGGAACTGAAGCAGAGGTCATGAAGGAGCACTGTTTACTGCCTTGCTCTCCCTGGCTTGCTTAGCTGCTTTTATTGTACAACCCAGGCCCATCTGCCCCTGGATGGCATCGTCCTCAGTGGGCTGGGCCCTCCTCCATCATTAGCAGTCAAGAAAATGCCCCCACAGACATGCCCACAGGCAAGTCCGGTGGAGTCACTTCCTCATTTCAGAGTTCTTCCAGGTGTGTCAAGTTGACAAGCAAGATTAGCCACCACACTGTCACAACCAAATCAAAAGCTATAGGTCAAGAGGAGAAGACAGGTGACTGGGAAAACAAAGATTCCCAGGAAGAAAGCCCCAAGGAATCAGGCTGAGAAGCAAGCCATGGACCAGGAAGTGACTCGGGATGTCTGAAGCTGTACATCAGGAGGTGACAGGCCTTTCTCACTGGGATCAGGGGCTCTAGGCTCTTGAGACTGTACCCACCTTTGGACCACTGACCCAGCAGTAACCAGGAGAGATTGCAGATTGTCACAGATGTCAGAGCTGCCATTAATGCTGCTGACCAGGTCAAGGATTGTAGGCAAGAAAGACAAGCCTTTGAGAAATCTGATTTGTGCCCCTCCAACTACCCAAGCAGAAATTTAGTGCCATGGAGGTGACAGTGGGGACATCCTACATTGGGTTTCAAATTCCTGATTCTCCTCAGCCTTGGAAGTGCTGAGATTACAAGAGCCACCGTGCCTTTTGATATTTTGAGGAATACCAAACGGGGCTTTCCATGTGTTCTTGGATATCTCAGTGGTGGCCAGTCATCATGAGGCAGTTTACAGCAGCGGCCCTAATTTTAGCTCCTACTGGCTGACCTTGCACACCCCCAAGCCACTGGGGAGTCAAAGCTGCCATGTTTCCAGAAGTTCCAAGGAGCAGTGCTCCCTGTCTGTATGGTGATGACCCCTCCCCAATTTAGTGCCAAGCTTGTCAGTGGCCTCAAAGTCATATGAACAGTTGGGCTAGCTTATGATCCTACACTACAAGGTATGTCCAACCTACAGCAAAGGTCTCATGTACCTCAGGATAGCTATGAGTCACACAGAATTGTAAAATTACTTAAAACATTATGAGATTTTTAAATTTTTATTTATTTTTATTTTATGTACATTGGTGTTTTGCCTGCATGCATGTCCTTATAAGGGTGTCCAATCTTAGAATTATAGACAGTTGTGAGCTGCTATGTGGGTGCTGGGATGCGAACCCTGGTCCTTTGGAAGAGTAGCCAGTGTTCTTAGGGACTGAGCCATCTCTCCAGCCTTGAGATTTTTTTCTTTTAATTTTGCAACTCAGTTTTCTGATTCATGAACTTTATAGGGAACATCATGTCATAATGTCAAAACACTGGGACACCTGGCTGACACTGAACTGAGGCCAAGAACCTGGAGAGGACCAGACACCTGCCTACTCAGCTCTCCCTCCTTCCATGGATACCTACCCACTAGGCTCTCCCTCTGCCGCCAGGGTCCTTCCGCCTGTTTCCTTTGGCACCTAACAGCAGTTTTTGTTGAGTGGAGCCGGGGCAGGCACATGTGCCACCTCTATCTTAAGAAGCTGCTCATCTGTGTTCCATTATCAGCAACATCAATCTTAGTGCTTTTCCCTCAAAACACAAGAACTGTGTGTCCTAGAGGTAAATGGCAGTTTGTACTGGAACAGGATTCTGATGAGCAGTCTGTCTTGATCTTCGTTGGGGCACATTGAGAATCTGAGGACTGAGTTTCTTAAGAGCATAGCGTCACATCAGGGTACAAAGAATAAGCCAAATTGAGCGTGGACAGAGGTGACTGTGTGAGCATGATGACCTTTGACCTCTCAGAACTCAGCTGCCTGGTCAGCCATGTCCTCTGCATCCCTACACATAACCAGCATTCAGCACATGCCTGCCCCAGAAGGGGCCTCAGAAGGTGTGTGTTAATTATGTGAACAAATGCCGGGCAGTGGTGGCGCATGCCTTTAACCCCAGCACTTGGGAGGCAGAGGCAGGCGGATTTCTGAGTTTGAGGCCAGCCTGGTCTACAGAGTGAGTTCCAGGACAGCCAGGGCTATACAGAGAAACCCTGTCTCAAAAAACCAAAAAAAAAAAAAAAAATTATGTGAACAAATAATATGTTTACAGTTACCTGCAAGAGTCTGGGGACATAGTTTGTGGTACAGCCCTGACATTGGATGACAAACTCCATTCTGCTCATTTCAAGGAACTACTTTGAGGGACTGGAGGTGTAGTTCAGTGGAACACTGAGTGTTGACCATGTGCAAGGTACCAGGTCTGATTCCCCCAACACACACACACACACACACACAGACATACACCACAACCAAAACAACAACAATAAAATCCTACTTTGAGGCCCAGCAGTACTGGAGCACATCTTTGATCCTAGGACTCAGGAGACAGAGGCAGGTGGATCTCTGTGAGTTCGAGGCCAGCCTGGTCTACAGAATGAGTTCCAGGACAGCCAGGGATACACAGAGGAAACCCTGTCTCAAAAAAATAAAATAAAATAAAAAAAGGAAGGAAGGAAAAAAAAGAAAAAAGCCCTACTTTGAAAGGGCCCCAGATGTCAGGAATGACAGTGTGTGGCTTTCACCTGTAACCTCAGTACTTGTGAGGCTTGAGGCAGGAGGATCATGAATTTGAATTCAACCCGGGGATACTACATAACAGAAAGTCTGGATCTTTTTTTTTTTTTTTTTTTTTTTTTTAAGATTTATTTATTTTTATGTGAGCACACTGTTACTGTCTTAAGACACACCAGAAGAAGGCATCTGATCCCATTACAGATGGTTGTGAGCCACCATGTGGTTGTAAGGATTTGAACTCATGACCTCTGGAAGAGCAGTCAGTGCTCTTAACTCCTGAGACATCTCTCCAAACCCTTCTGGATCATTTTTTGGTGGGAGAAAAACAGAAAGAAAAGAAATGAAAGAGGAGGGGAGGTGATCTGGAAGGCTACCCCCTACAGCTGAGAAGTATCCAAGTCAAGTAGGAAGTAGATGGCAAAACCAGCTTAAGGTTGGGAAGGGAAAATTTGGAGTGAGTTTAGGCAAAGAAATGGTGAAAGCTATGTGCCCAGCAAGTGTGTGGCCAGCTTTATTAACAGGGCTTTCTTTTAAAGACTTCTTAATTGTAGTGTGTGTGTGTGTGTGTGTGTGTGTGTGTGTGTGTGTGTGTGTTGCCTGCATAAATACCTGCCTGGTGCCTGCAGAGACCAGAAGAAGGCTTTGGACACTCTGAAACTGCTATTTGGATCATTGTGAGCCATTGGACCATGTGGTTGCTGGGAATTGAACCCAGGTCCTCTGCAAAACCAACAAGGGCTCTTAACCACTAAGCCATCTCTGGAGCCCATTAACAATAATTTTTTTTTACATAAATTTCTGTGCCTTCTTTCCATCTCTCTTGATATTCTCAACGCAGGACAGGTAAGGGAGAGAACTATATGCAAATACTACCGTTTCTTCTTTTAAAATAAGGGTGAATAAACTTGATGGAGCTTTCTAAGTGTGTGTTGGGAACTCGGAGGGGCATGCATGTGAGTGTGTAGATGAGAGGAGGGGTCAGGTGTCCTCCATCATTTCTAAGTGTGTGTTGGGAACTCGGAGGGGCATGCATGTGCGTGTGTAGATGAGAGGAGGGGTCAGGTGTCCTCCATCATTTCTAAGTGTGTGTTGGGAACTCGGAGGGGCATGCATGTGCGTGTGTAGATGAGAGGAGGGG
>CM052700.1:104654307-104690521 GCA_028551405.1 Uromys caudimaculatus
CCCGCCCGCCCCCCCGCCCCCCCCCCCCCCCCCCCCCCCCCCCCCCCCCCCCCCCCCCCCCCCCCCCCCCCCCCCCAGGACCTTGTGACAGACAGGACTAGAACACACTGAGGCTTCCCAGTGAGGACCTTGCCACCCTCTGACAAGCTGTTCTTTGTGTTCTCCCTAAGACTTCTAACCTTTTCCCTTTTTATAGCCCAGGCTTGTTTGGCTCACCACTCTTTCTCCCAGATTCCTGGACATCCTGTTGTCACCTCAAACTTAGCAGAAGCCACATCCCATTTTCTGTCTATGCTGTCATAGTTACAGTGGTTACAAAGGTGACAACTTTTATACTCCCACTGAGTCATCTCTCCAGCCTTCTTCTCATTTTTTCCAGTAGAATCTCACTGGATAGGTGTGGCTGGCCATGAACTCTCTCTCTTTTTTTTTTTTTTTTTGGTTTTTCGAGACAGGGTTTCTCTGTGTAGCCCTGGCTGTCCTGGAACTCACTCTGTAGACCAGGCTGGCCTTGAACTCAGAAATCCACCTGCCTCTGCCTCCCAAGTTGACCATGAACTCTCAATCCTCCTGCCTCAGCAGCTCCATACTGGGATTGTCTGTTTTGTTTTAACAGCTTTTATGAGACAGCTGATCTTCGTAAACACACTGAACAGAGCCTCAATCTAGTGACTTGTAAATGTTCCTTTGTGTCCCACTCCATATCTCACTGGTGTCCATCCCTTCGGGACTCAGCGCCACTCCCAACTTCAAAGCAGCTTACAGCTCTGAACTCTATAGGATTTGCTGTCAGTGACGCAGGCACAGCTGTTTTCTGCTCACGTGTCAGCTGACAATGCTATTCTACCACAGTGGTCAAAAAATGTGGACTCTGGGGCTGAGCATTATGGTGTGTCTGTGATCCCAGCTCAGCGGGCTGAGTCAGGAGGATTGTCATGAGTTCAGGGACAGCTTGAGTTACATAGTATCAGGCTAGCCAAGACATCTTCTTATTTATAAATAAATAAATAAATAAATAAATAAATAAATAAATAAATAAATAAATAAATAAATGGGGGCTGGAGAGATGGCTCAGTGGTTAAGAGCACTGACTGCTCTTCCAAAGGTCCTGAGTTCAAATCCCAGCAACCACATGGTGGCTCACAACCATCTGTAATGAGATCTGATGCCCTCTTCTGAAAACAGCTACAGTGTACTTACATATAATAAATAAATAAATCTATAAAAATAAATAAATAAATAAATAAAATAAATAAATAAATAGCCAGGCAGTGTTGGCGCACGCCTTTAATCCCAGCACTTGGGAGGCAGAGGCAGGTAGATTTCTGAGTTCGAGGCCAGCCTGGTCTACAGAGTGAGTTCCAGGACAGCCAGGGCTACACAGAGAAACCCTGTCTCAAAAAACCAAAACCAAACAAACAAACAAAAAAACCCAGAAGGACTTGAGCATACAATCTCACATGACCTAGAAACTGTTTCCAAGTGTGTGCCCGAAAGAATTGAAGGCAGAACAGGGTATGGGGGCACATGTAACCCTAGTTCTTGGGAGGCTGAGGCAGGGTGATTGTGAGATCCAGGCCAGCCTGGATTGCAGAGTGAGACCTTGTCCCTTAGGAACACTCCAAACATGGTGACATGCTTCTATAAGTCTCAGAATTCAGGAGGTGGAGGCAGAAGGACCCGTTCAAGAGCACCCTGAGCCGTAGAGTAAACTGAAGACCATCCTGTGTTATGAAAGAACTTGCCCCAGAAAGAAATGAAACAAAATTCGAGTCTGATGCAGACTGGCAGGAAAACCAAGCCAGATATGATTTATTTTATTTATTTATTTATTTTTGAGACAGGATCTCACTCTGGCTAGCTGTGGCTGGCCTGGAACTAAGAGAGATCCACCTGTCTCTGCCTCCTGAGTGCTAGGATCAAAGGTGTGAATGAACACAGGTAGCCCCACAAATGTTAATGTGTATGACTGTGATTCTATTTATTTGAAGGAGGAAGAAGGGAGGGAGGGAGAGACAGAGAGGGAGGGAAGGAAAGCAGGAGGGAAAGACAGAAAGGGAGGGAGAGAGAGGGAAGGAGGGCTAGGAGAGAGAGACAGAGAGGATAGAAACTCGTGAGGGTGTAGGAAGTGGAAATAATGGAGTAAGTGAAGGAGTTTCTGTCAGATGCTGTGAAATTTGCAGCAATGGCTGCCGCTGGTGCCACTGCTTGGCCGTGATGAGCAACACTGTATGTACTTAACCATTACTTAATTTTACAAGTAAAATGGTTGCATTGGCAACATTTCTTTAGGTGTATTCTACTACAATTTGACAGTCCCTTCCCCAAGAAAGGAGTCACCCAGCAGTGTGGGAGATGGGCAGTATGGACCACGTATCGTCTCTCACACTGCTGGGCTGTCCTGGCCCACACTTAATCGATGACACATGGGCTCACCTTGATCCAAAGCCTGGACCTCCAGATCCAGAGGCATGATCCTGTTTGAGCAGCTTCAGGGGACCAGCCCCAGGGGAAGTGACTCATAGAAGTCAAATTCCCTCGCGGTGGCCAGCCAGTTCTCCAGATGTGCATTCTTGGAAAACTTTATGGAAAAACAACTGTGCTCTAAACATTGCTTAAAGAGCGGCAGAGGGCAGGAGTAAGGGAACTTTGGCCACTGGTAGCACTGGGCTGTAACTCTGGGTTCCCTTGTCCTCTGTAAGAATGACTTTTGCAGGAGTATACACTGATCTGGATACCTACCCACTGGGGAGCAAACCCTGGAACGCATGCTGACTAGCATTGCTTTGTTTTCCGTGTCGCTGGTAGATCGTCTGAACATTTACCCATTTATTTGAAATTTTCAGTCCTAGGAATCAAACCCAGGAGCTTTTATATGCTAGTCAAGTATTCTGCCACTGAGCGAATATTCACAATCCCCAACCTCCATATGCCTTTATCTTGGTAAGACATTCATCTATCCGTTTTGTATTTTTGTTTGTTTATTTTTTTTTGTTTTTGAGGCAGGGTCTCATTTTGTAGTCCAGGTTACCCTAGAACTCAGAATCCTCCTGCCTCAGCTTCCCAAGTGCTAGGATTGCAGGCATGCATGCTAGGACACTTGTTAGTCAAATTCTAAAACTGCTGTTCACTTGTAAGCCCGCTGTATTCTAGGTGTAGCTCTCCTCCTTGAAATTCTAGAAGATTTCCCAAGCCTACAGCACTAGCAGCACAGCGACTGGCTGATTTCAGGGGGGAATCCATGCCCTAAGCCTTTTTCTTTTTCTTTTGCTAGGAAGGTAACCTTGTCCAAGTTGTGAGGACACCACCCGACAGCTATATGCTGGCTACAGGACTCCATTGCTGCTTACAGGCCCTGGTATCGCTTATTGTGTCCTGCCCATTCCTTCAACAAGCATTATTCCGGCAGCTGCTCCGGGCTAGTCATGTGTGAGGTACTAAGGATACAGCAGTGGACCGGACAGGCCTCTCCTCAGAGCAGATAGCCGAGTGGGCAGGGTGACTAGAAGCAGAGCGAGACAGTGCAGGGCTGGAACTCAACATTCAGGTGGCAGGCTGCTTGCCTAGCATGCAGGAAGCCCTGGGCCAGGGCCCAGTGTGGCAGCATAAAGGGGTGTGATGGCAGATGCCTATAACCCCAGCAATTGAGATGGGGGGCAAGAGGATCAGAAGTTCCAGAGCCATCCTCCTCAGCTGCACAGCAAGTTTGAAGCCGGTCACAACTATGGGAGAGTCTGTCTCTAGTTAGTTAGTTGGGCTGGTTTTGGTTTGGTTTTGTTTTGTTTTGTTGATCACGGTTTCTCTGTGTAGCCCTGGCTGTACTGGAACTCACTCTGTAGACCAGGTTGGCCTCAAACTCAGAGATCCACCTGCCTCTGCCTCCCAAGTGCTGAGGTTAAAGGTGTGTGCCACCACTGCCCAGCTGAGATTCTGTCTTTAAAGTTTAGAATTTAAAATGGAAGCTTACAAAGGAGTACTTGCGTTTACACAAGAGCTGGGAAGATAGTCAGCAAAGTGCCTAAGAGTGGAGTTTGATCCCTAAGAATCTATATTAAAATGCTAGACATTTTAATATAGAGCACAGTTTTTATAATCCTAGCACTAGGGAGGTGGAGGTAGGGGGATCTCTGCGGTTCATTGGCTGGCCAGCCTTACCTGAGCTCTAAACCAAAAAAAGAGATTCTGTCTTAGAAAGCAAAATGAGCTGGGAAAGTGGTGTTGCACACCTTTAATCCCAGAGCTCGGGAGGCAGAGGCAGGCAGATCTCTGACTTTGAGCTAGCCTGGTCTAGGGAGGTGAGTGAATGTGTACATTCATGCATACAACATGTTACTTGAGATCAAACCTCTCCCACCCCACTAACAAGGCTCCCTCTATTCTCGGAAGGTTTTATTTGTCTTTATAGTCCCGTCCCGTCCCCCGTCCGCCCCTGAGATAGCTACTGGCACAGTCGTGAATCTCCTCAGAAGTGGCACTGCCGACTGGTTGACTTTGGCTCTGATTTGCAGGAAAAGGTGTCCCTGGTTAAAGTCTGGCAAGTCACCCATGTGGTAGAGCTAGGAAGTGACATTGTTGTACAGGGCTGGCCTAATGCTGCTTGTGTTCTGATGCTCATCTGAGGCCCCCAAGACTGGTTACCCCAAAGATGAGAAGAGCCCCCAGCTAATTGTGACTGGTAAATAAAGATGCCAACAGCCAATAGTTGGGCAGAATAAACGTAGATGGGGTTGAGGTTTCTGAGGCTCAGGGAGAAAGGACCTCAAGGAGAAGAGGAGGAGGAGGAGGAGGAGGAGGAGGAGGAGGAGGAGGAGGAGGAGGACGACGACGAAGAAGAAGAGGAGAAGGAGGAAGAAGAGGAGAGGAGGAAGAGGAGGGAGAAGAGGAGAAGGAGGAAGAAGAGGAGAGGAGGAAGAGGAGGGAGAAGAGGAGAAGGAGGAAGAAGAGGAGAGGAGGAAGAGGAGGAGGAAGAGGAGGGAGAAGAGGAGAAGGAGGAAGAAGAGGAGGAAGAAGAGGAGGAGGAGGCGGAGGAGGAGGAGGAGGAGGAGGAGGAGGAGGAGGGAGAAACCACCGTAGAATAAAAGAAGAAAGTGAAGGAGAGGAGAAAGGAGAAGCTGCCATGGGTTAGTTGAGCCATAAAAACATGTCCCGAGGACCGCCCAATTGGAGTTAAGAGTCAGGTACAACAGAGAAAATAGTAATAACTCTAGGTTATCAATAGGAAAGTAGATTTTAGCAGCATGGGGGATAGGCAGCCGCCCAGCTACTGTGCTGCTTAAGGCATATTGTAAATATAAAGGCTGTGTGTGTGTGTGTGTGTGTGTGTGTGTGTGTGTGTGTGTGTGTATCTTTCATCCAGAAACTCAATAACTAAAGGTAGGGTAGGAGATCTGGGCTCAGGATATTTTAATATTTACTAATACACATTGTGGGCAAATGAACAATAAATAAGCAGCCCTCTCTGGGGGCTAATTATTGTCTTGTATGAAAACTGCTTCTGCCGGGCAGTGGTGGCGCACGCCTTTAATCCCAGCACTTGGGAGGCAGAGGCAGGCGGATTTCTAAGTTTGAGGCCAGCCTGGTCTACAGAGTGAGTTCCAGGACAGCCAGGGCTATACAGAGAAACCCTGTTTTGAAAAAAAAAGAAAGAAAGAAAGAAAGAAAGAAAGAAAGAAAGAAAGAAAGAAAGAAAGAAAGAAAAGAAAGAAAAGAAAGAAAAGAAAGAAAAGAAAGAAAAGAAAGAAAAGAAAGAAAAGAAAGAAAAGAAAGAAAAGAAAGAAAAGAAAGAAAAGAAAGAAAAGAAAAAAAGAAAAAGAAATAAAGAAAACTGCTTCTGGAGGCAACTGCAACTCTGGAGAGCCAAGAACCTTTGGAGGGACACCAGTTAAAAAGAGCCATGCTGAGGGGTGTGAGGCATGGCGGGCTCATCTCTGTCCAAGCCAGGGACTTCCCATGATCCTGTTTTTCATCTATAAAACAATCTTACCATTTCTAGCTAGGAACTCCCAGGAGGAGGAAGGAGCCTCTGGCTGAGTCTTCCTGGCCGATCGCATCTGTCAAATCACATTTAAGGATGGTATAGTGCCAGGGTGATCAGCGCAGCTGTGGGTTCCCACATCTGGATTCAGATCCAAGTTCTGTCCCTCAATAGTCAACCAAATGCAGGTGACTCAGCTTCTGTGTATGCAGGTGTACAGAATGCGCTCATGTCTGGAGGCCAGAGGTCAGCTTGGGATGTTATTCCTCAGGTACTAGCTACCTTGTTATTACTCTTTTTTATTATTTTGTGTATGCACGCAGTGGGCCCATGTGTCAGGTATTCATGACAACCACCTTTACCCATTGAACCATATCCCTGGCCCTAACATAGGTTTGGTTTTGTTTTGTTTTGGTTTTTCGAGACAGGGTTTCTCTGTGTAGCCCTGGCTGTCCTGGAACTCACTCTGTAGACCAGGCTGGCCTCGAAGTCAGAAATCCACCTGCCTCTGCCTCCCGAGTGCTGGGATTAAAGGCGTGCGCCACCACTGCCCAGCTCCTAACATAGGTTTTGTTGTTAATTTTGCTGTTTCTTTATTTTGACAGGGTCTCACCGTGTAACTCTAGCTGTCCTGGAACTCACTATGTTGACCAGGCTGGCCTGGAACTCACAGAGATCTACCTGTTTCTGCCTCCTGGGTGCTGGGACTAGTATATACATATACATATATGTCATATATGTAATATACACATCTACATACACACATATACATATATATATGCACAGGGTTTCTCAGCAGTCTAGAGTCCACTGGTTCCACTAGACTTGCCAGTGAATCCCAGGAATCTACCTGCCAGTGCTGGGATTACAAGTGCACACCACCATGCCAGCTCTTTTACATGGGTTCTAGAGAACCTGTGTAAAGCCCATGAACTCAGGACCTCATGCTTGCTTGACAAGCATGTCCCCAGATTGTTCTGAACATAAACAATCTCAGGTGTGACTTCCTTGAGGCCATTCTTTAAGGTAAGAAAATTCAGCTGGGTGGTGGTGGCACATGCCTTTAGTCCTAGCACTCAGGAGGCAGAGGCAGATGAATCTTTGAGTTCAAGGCCAGCCAGGATACACAGCCAGGGATACACAGAGAAACTCTGTCTTGAAAAACCATGGGTGTGGGGTTGGGGGTGGGGGCTGGAGAGAGGGCTCAGTGGTTAAGAGCACTGACTGCTCTTCCAGAGGTCCTGAGTTCAATTCCGAGCAACCACATGGTGGCTTACAACATCCAATGCCTTCTTCTGGTGTGTCTGAAGACAGCAACAGTGTATTCACATACATGAAATAAATAAATAGATCAAAAAAAAAAAAAAAAAAAAAAAAAGAAAGAAAGAAAAGAAAAGAAAAAGAAAAACCAAGGGGAAAAAGGTGGGAAATCCAGCATGTGTGTGAGGAACCGTAATGTACGGAGAGCAGTGCATGGCTCGCAGGGTTGATCCAGAAAGGAATGAGCAGTTCTTCAACCATAGTTTTGGTGCTTAGGAGGAATCATAGATGCACTTCTGTTTGTTATGGTACCTGCCATGGGAAGATGGTACATGTCCAGAACAAGTTGTTCTAGAACCTAGTATGGTGGCACATCCTGTTATCCCAGCACTTGGGAGAGTGAGGTAGAGGACTACATATAGTGAGTTCAAGGCCAGTCTGGGCTATATAGCAAGACTGTCTTTAAAAACACACAAAAAAGCGGGGCAGTGGTGGCGCACCCCTTTAATCCCAGCACTTGGGAGGTAGAGACAGGCGGATTTCTGAGTTCGAGGCCAGCCCGGTCTACAGAGTGAGTTCCAGGACAGCCAGGGCTACACAGAGAAACCCTGTCTCGAAAAACGAAAGAAAGAAAGAAAGAAAGAAAGAAAGAAAGAAAGAAAGAAAGAAAGAAAGAAAGAAAGAAAGAAAGAAAGAAAGAAAGATTCATTCATGAATGAAGCACATGCGTACACACACACACAGACACACACACACACAGACACACACACACACACACACGCAGACAACAATCCTTCCTTGTGGGTACACTCCTTGTAATAATGCCTGCCCTTCTGCTGTGTTCCCCACAGCTAAGAGACCCAGTTCTCCCTGACTCTCACACTCCCTGGCAGGCAGACAGCAGGGGGTGTGGGCAGCAGGGTGAGTAAGGCCTGGGGTGAGTGCAGGAAACACAGGGCCCTTTATTTTAAGCATTTGCCTCAGCTGTTCCTTGAGAACTGTACACTAGGGATTTAAAATAGACAGAGCCCTTCTGGTGACCAGTGCAAGGTAGCAAACCAGCTGGTGCCAGGACCACCCAATCCTGAGCTGTCTTAGGCCAGCAGTGGCCTTGTTCTGGGGTCATAAGTGGGGGCTGGCTGCCTAAGTGTAGGAGCTCTGGGGGTGGTGCTCAGGGCTAAGGTTCTGGGCGGGGAGAGTACCTCAGAGGTCTGTCACTAGAGAGAACCTCAACAGCCTGTACAGCTAGCTTCTTGCTGGGTTGGACCTATTTTTAGGCCCTGTGGTAAGTTGGGTTGTCTCTGTTCTCAACAACCAAGTTGCCAGCAAGACTTTCAGCAGTACAGCCATGTCTGTCTCCCTGTCAAAACTGCTGGAAGGACAGAAAACAGAGGCCCAGGCCCAGCTGCTTCTCAAAGGAAAGGATTTGGCCAGAGCAGCGAGCTCAGTTGGTAAAGCTTAGAGATCCTGAGGACCTGAGTTCTGCTCTCTAACCACATAAAAGCCAGGGAGCTGGAGAGATGGCTCAGCCATCAAAAGCATGCACTGGCTATTCTTCCAGAGGACCCAGATTTGATCCCTAGCACCCATACGGTGGCTCACAACCATCCAGTACGAGGTGAGCCAACATCTCTTCTGCCTGGTGCACAGATATACATTCAGGCAAAACACCTGTTGACATAAAAATATAAAATAAAAAAGCAGACATGACTACACAGACTGTAATCCCAGAGATGGGGGAAGGGCAGAGTCAGGTGGATCCCTGGAGCTTACTGGCCAGCCAACTTAGCAGAACAAATGAGTTTAGTGAGTCACCGTGTCTCAAAAAATGAGACAGCAGGCAACTGAAGAAGATATGACATCTACTTCTGGCTTCTACATGTGTGTACTCCCATTCATACAAACCCACTGGAACAGACACACATACTATACACACTGTGCACTCCCTAAACAGAGTACATACCCACCACATGCTGCACACACATGCACACATACTCCATACACACACTGGACACATGCTCCATACACTGCATACATACACACTGCATACACAGACACACACACACAGAGCAGCTTTTACTCCATCCTGAGGTAAGAGCCTGCCCATGCATGATCTGGTGATCTGGTTCAGACCACACAGTGACGTTCTGCCCACACAGAGGGGGTCACTGTCCTCCCCACACAGGCCCAGGAAAAACTTCGTCCTTCCCTTCCTCAGCCTTCCTCAGGTCAGACTCTTCCCCAGCAGGCAGGCCCTGGTGACTTTCAGAGTCACCTGGTGACTTGTTAAAACACAAGGGCTGAGTTCGAGGCCAGCCTGGTCTACAGAGTGAGTTCCAGGACAGCCAGGGCTACACAGAGAAACCCTGTCTCCAAAAAACAAAAACAAAAACAATCCCCCCCCCAAAAAAAACCCCACAAGGGCCTGGGCCCCACTTTAAACCCATTACATCAGAGTCTATGAGGTGGATCCAGGCATCTGAAAATTTTAAACAGGGTTCCAGATGATGCTGATTCACTCCAAACTCTGGAGTTCTGACTGAAGTCCTGATCAGTGGTGTCTTCTTGATCATCATTTCCTTGTTTGATTGAAACTGGAAACCCCAGAGGCTCAGGCTGGAGCCAACATAATGTGTGACTCTCTATAAAACAGACTCTAGAACACACACACACACACACACACACACACACACACACACACACACACACACACACAGACTCTAGATCATCGAAATTTAAGAACTGGCTTCTCATTTACCCAGGGACTAGAATTTCTTGTATTATCAGATCCTGCTTTTTAAATCTAAATTCTAATCAAGATCAGCGGGAGGAATGTGCTCAGGAGAGGTGGCCCACTGGCACTGCTGTTTATGTAAGAGTCTATTCTTAGGTACTGGGGCTACAGCAAGGAATGGTCTAGACTGTTCCTGCCCTCATGGAGTTGATGTCTTGATGAGAGAGACAGCTAATAAGTGAGTATACAAGTAAATAGACTCATTTCTTTCTTTTTTCTTTTTCTTTTTTTTTTGGTTTTTCGAGACAGGGTTTCTCTGTGTAGCCCTGGCTGTCCTGGAACTCACTCTGTAGACCAGGCTGGCCTCAAATTCAGAAAGCCACCTGCCTCTACCTCCCATGTGCTGGGATTAAAGGCGTGCGTCACCACTGCCCTGCAGACTCATTTCTGACAGGAACTGAATCAGTGAATTGACGTTCTTAAATGCAAGTAACAGACAGTCACAATGCACTGGCTAAAGTTACAAGGGTAATTTATTTATTTTTTACCCTATTGGTGGAATGATCGTGTCTCTTCAATATTCATATGTCGCAATTCTAACTCCTAGGACCTAAGGCATGGCTATATTTGGAGTAGAGTGCTTCACCTAGCATACTTGAAGCTCTGGACTCAACCCTGGGCACAGCAGAAACCAAATGTGGTGGCACACCTGTGATCCAGCACACAGGCATCAGAGGCAGGAGAATTAGAAGTTCAAGGTCATCGACAATCCTCAGCTATATATTAAATTTAACTTCATTGTGGGCTATATGAACCCAGAAAGAGAGGGGAGGGGAAGGGAGGAGAGGGGAGGGAAGGGATAGGAGGAGAGGGGGGAGGGAGAACAGAGGGGAGGGGAGGAGGACAGAAGGAAATGGAAGGGACAGAGAGGCCAGGCTGGGGAGATGGCTCATCAGATAAAAATGCTGGATACACGAGCCTGCAACCTGAGTGGATTCCCAGAACCCATATAAAAGCAAGAAGTAGCTTGTGTCTGTAGACCCAACTGTCCTATGCAAGATGGGGGCAGTAACAGCAGAATCACAAGACTGTTCAGACAGCTAGCCTGGAGTTAGAGGTGAAGTGGCAGACAGCAAGAAAGACCCTACCATAAACAAGGTGAAGGTGAGATGACTGTCACCTGATGCTGTCCTCTGACCTCCGCACACATGCTGAGGCACGTGTACGCCCTTACACACAAACACAAGTAAAGAAATATTTTAGCCGGACAGTGGTGGTGCACGCCTTTAATCCCAGCACTCGGGAGGCAAAGGCAGGTGGATTTCTGAGTTTGAGGCCAGCCTGGTCTATAGAGTGAGTTCCAGGACAGCCAGGGCTACACAGAGAAACTCTGTCTCAAAAAAACCAAAAAAAAAAAAAAAAAAAAAGAAATAAAAACAGACAAGAAAGGTTTCTTGCTCTGTATCACCTTTCTAGAAAATTAAAAAATCTCCCTAGAAGCCCTTCAATAGATTCTCCTCACATACCATAGAAAGTAATGCCCTGGAGGAAGGGGTAGGGCGGGATACTTGGGAGGGTTAGGGGATTGGAAGGGTTGGAGACACACACACAGACACACAGACACACACATACACCCCTTTAATCCCAGCACTCCCGAGGCAGAGGAGGTGGATCTCTGAGTTCGAGGCCAGCCTGGTCTACAGAGGGAGTTTCAGGACAGCCAGGGCTACACAGAGAAACCCTGTCTGAGGGGGAGGGGAGAGAGAGAGAGGGGTGTGTGTGTGTGTGTGTGTGTGTGTGTGTGTGTGTGTGTGTGTGTGTACTTTGATGTGCTCAGCCACTAATGAAGAGGCTGCCAAACACCAATCAGAATTTATTCCCACGGTGAGTGGGACAGGGAAGAGCAACCCAAACAAACAAACTGGGTCGGATGAGCTGGAGGAAGGGGAAACGGCTGCTGGGAAGGCAGCCAGCAGAGTCTGCTAGAGTGTCCTGCTGAGAACCAAAACAGGCGGATGTGACAACACGAGGGGTGGTGACTGGAAGGGGCCGGTGTTAGCGAGGTGGGGAAAGGCTCTGGGAAACTGATGTTTTGGCTGCTGCCCAACTGAAGTTGAAGAGTCAGCAGGCAAAATGTGAAGCAAAGCATTCCAAACAACAAAGACCCTGAAGTAGGAGCAAGTGTAAGGATCCCAGCCTCAGAAGGGAGTAGCTCTGAACTCTCTGTGATAACACCTTCCTTCCCTCCTTCTACCCATTCTCTGCCTCAGTCTGCCCACCTGAAAAATGGGGCTGAAGAGTAATTATCTCCCGCGATGGTGTAACCGAGTCACCATCAGGGTAGATGCTACTCTGGCTCCTGTCATAAGCATGTCAGTAAGTCTAGGAAACTGTGGACTGATGGGACAGGCTTTCTCTTCCTTGAATGATGGGGAAACTGCATCTGAAGCCTGTCCAGAAATCCTGGTGAGCAAGTACCACAGAGCATCGGACTTTCCAATGAGAGACAACCTACAATGCTTGAAGCAGAATGTTAAGTCTCAAGCCGGAGACTAAGCGGCTGAGGTGCCTATTAACATATCAAAGGTTCTCCTAGCATCCTTGGGTTCCCACTTGTTACAAGGTCCTCCTGGTTAGCATACCCTGTCCCCTACCCTGAGCTCTCCAGCTGGGGTGGGGTGAGGGGGCTGGGCTCCCTTCCCTATATAGTCAGGCCATTTTGGCTACACTGGCCCTTTTTTGGCCTTATGCTTGCCACTCGAGGTCATCTCTCCACACATGGCCCTGCTCAATGAAGGTCATGTTGATCTGGACTCTCCTAGATGTCTGTTTTCTCCCTTATATCTGTAATAGAAACCCCGACCCCTTAGGAGTGGTCATGTCCTCCTTTTTTATTTATTTATATTTATTTTTTAATTTACATTCATTCATCTGGTCCTGAAATAGCTACAGAGACCCTTATCTCAGGAGCGTGGAGAAGCATGTGGAGAAGCATGTGCCTGGGCCCTCTAGGAAGGGACATGGTCGTGCTTGCTCATCCACGTCAGCTTCCTCTCACCTCACTTCCGCCTGCGCAAGGAGAGGGGAGATGGTGGAAACTGACACCAATCTGTTGGCACAACTGAGGGGCAAGAGAGAGAGAGAGATGTGGCCTGCTTGGATGGCAGGCTGAACGAGCTGGTGGCAGTCATCTGTCTGCTGCTCTTCTTCTTTCTCCCTCTCCTTCCTTCCTTCCCTCCTTGCTCACTTTTTCTTTGAATGCTGGGTAATGCTGCTCAGGTTGGAACCCGAGGGCTTCATGCTAGGCAAACATCACCACTAAGCTACACCAGCAGTCTTGTTTTTCTTTCTTACTGGATAATAGATCTTTAAGTCTTGTGTAGTGATGTGTGCCTATAATCCCAGCACCCAGGAAACAAGGCAAAATTCTGGAGCATGAGTCTCAAACTCAGAAGTAATGGCATATGCTTATCTATAATTCCAGTATTTGGGAGGCTGAAACAGGAGGCTCACTGCCCGTGTTGGCTGACAGATGGGAGTTGTAGGATGCAGTGAAACCCCAGGTCAAATTTACTAAGTAAATAGATGAAACTGTGAAGGTAGCAGCTCAGTGGCAGAGCACTTAGCTAGCTGGCACAGGTCCTGGGTCCAACATCACACATAGGCACATACCGAAGTACATGCATATGTAAAAAGTATAAAGAAAGTAGATGGGGGCACTGGAGAAATGGCTCCGTGGTTAAGAGCACGGACTGCTCTTCTAGAGGTCCTGAGTTCAATTCCCAGCAATCATGGTAGCTCACAAACATCTGAAATGGGATCTGATGACCTCTTCTAGTGTGTCTGAAGATAGCTACAGTGTACTCATATACATAGTATAAATAAATAATTCTTTTTTTAAAAAAGACAAATTCAAGTTTTAAAAAAAAAAAAAAAGAGGGGGCTGGAGAGATGGCTCAGTGGTTAAGAGCACTGCCTGCTCTTCCAGAGGTCTGAGTACAATTCTCAGCAACAACATGGTGGCTCACAACCATCTATAATGGGATCTGATGCTCTCTTCTGGTGTGTCTGAAGAAGATAGATAGATGGAGCCAGGTGTGGCAGTGTATGCTTGCAGCCCCAGGACTTGGGAAGGGTGAAGTCTGCTGAAAGTTAGATGTCAGTCTAGACTGCACAGTGTGAGGCTCTTTCTCACAAAAATGGAAAGAGAAAAGAAAGGAGAGAAGGAGGAAACTGGAGGGGAGTCGTTCCCACAGGGTCCCAAGGTTGAGGAAAACAGAATACACCTGATTAAAGAGCGCCCAGAACTGTCGAAGGCACCAGGGTCCATGCGTTGAATGCAGAGGCAGGCAGATCTCTGAGTTCAAGGTCAGCCTTCTTCATAATGAGTTCCAGGCCCTGCCTCAAAAAAAAAAAAAAGTTTTGCTATTGTGTTCTCTCTCAGGACAGAACGTACACAGATAATCGTTTTGATTCTCTGTGCTGCTGAAACAAAGCATGGGACACTGGGTGGCCGTTTCTTTCTCATGACTCTGGGAGTTGGGAAGTCCCAAAGGACTGGGTCTGATGTCTGCTGAGAGCCTTCGTCTGTCTCTTCACATAGTGGAATGCATCAGGACAAGAAGGGACAAAACATTTCATCTCCATGTACAGATGAGCAAAGACAGCTAACTCATGCTTGCAAGCCTTGTCATGGAAGTATTAATTCACTTGTGAAGGCAGAGCCCTCACCATCCAGCCATGCTCAACAGGACCCCAGCCAACCCCACCCAGTGGAAAGGATTTCAGAGGGAAGAGAAACATTGAAACTACGCAAATTTCTCTTTGTAGTCCTGGCTGCAGACCAGGCTGGCCTCGAACTCAGAAGTCTGCCTGGCCCTGCCCTTCCACCCCCACCACCCCCCACACCCCAACCCTACTTTAATTTTTAAAAGATTATCTGTGTATTTATTTAATGCGTCTGAGAGTTTCATCTGAACTTATGTCTTTGCAGCGCTTACATGCAGTGCCTGGGTAGGCCTGGAAGAGCAAAGCTTCAGAGCCTCTGACCCTGGATACAGGCGGTTATTCTGAGGCAGGTCCTTGACCTCAACGTGTAGTTAGGGATGACCTTGAACTCCTGCTCCTCTTGCTCCCCCTTATCTTTGGGCTCACTCCTCTTTTTATTTATTTCTAATTTTTGGCCTTTTTGATAGAGGGTCTCATACTATAGAACTCAATCATTCAGCTTTAGCTTCTCAAATCTGTGGTTGAAGGCTTGTACAACCAGGCCTGGATCCAATGGCAACTCAATTGGGGGGGGGGGGCAGGATTAATTGTAGGGACAATTTTGGAATTTTGGTTTCTTTAAAGAACACGGAAATATTAAAATGTTTTGTTTTAATTTCAGGTGTGGGGATATGGAGCTGCTTCACAGTAGCTGATTATGATTTGCCTCATGCTCTCTCTAGCAGGGCATGGTTTTGCCAGCTGCAGATAGTTTCTGCAATTGTGTGACATTTGGAAATCTGGGGATTTTTCAGAGGGTATATAAAGGCTAACACCCCAAGCGGCAGAGTGAGTTGTTGATTGGTTGTCTGGGTTTGTTAAGTATTGTATGTAGCCAGGCAGTGGTGGCGCACGCCTTTAATCCCAGCACTTGGGAGGCAGAGGCAGGTGGATTTCTGAGTTCGAGGCCAGCCTGGTCTACAGAGTGAGTTCCAGGACAGCCAGGGCTACACAAAGAAACCCTGTCTCGAAAAAAAAACCGAAGGAAGGAAGGAAGGAAGGAAGGAAGGAAGGAAGGAAGGAAGGAAGGAAGGAAGGAAGGAAGGAAGGAAGGAAAATAAAAGAAAGGGGTGAAAAGTAGAAGAGAAAAAGAACCCACAAAGTAGCTAAACACAAACTACAGCTAATGAAGTTCAAACTGATCTCAGATTCAATGTGCGGCTGGGACTAGTGTTGAACACTACCTACCTACCTGTCCGCAGTCTCAGTTTTCTGTGTGCTAGCATTACACATGTGCCTTATCATAGGATTACAGGTGTGCCCCATCATGCCTAGCTGTTCTAACTCCCGAGTCAATCTTTCAGTTTCCGCCTCCACCGATAATTGGCTCAGTCTCTCAGTCTGCCAGTTTCAACATTCCCAGCAGAGAAATCTGACTGGCTCATTGTCCTGGTTTGGTTTCTGTTGCTGTGATAAAACCCGGAACAAAACCAACTTGGGGGTTGGGGAGGGTGTACTTCATCTTAGAGGTTACAGTTCAAAAGAACTCAGGGCAGAAGCTTGAAGCAGAGAGCAAACATGGAGGGACACTACTTGCTGGTTTGTTCCCAGACTTATGTTTGTTTTTTTTAAAGATTTATTTTTTATTTATATGAGTACACTGCAGCTGTCTTCAGACACACACTAGAAGAGTGCATCGGACTCTATTACAGATGGTTGTGAGCCACCATGTGGTTGCTGGGAATTGAACTCAGGACCTCTGGAAGAGCAGTCAGTGCTCTTAACCACTGAGCCATCTCTCCAGCCCCAGACTTACGTCTTTCTTTCCTTCCTTCCTTCCTTCCTTCCTTCCTTCCTTCCTTCCTTCCTTCCTTCCTTCCTTCCTTCCTTCCTTCCTTCCTTTCTTAGAGACAAGGTTTCTTTGTGTAGCTTTGGCTGTCCTAGAACTCACTCAGTAGACCAGGCTGGACTCGAACTCACAGAGATCTGCCTATCTCTGCCTCCCAAGTGCTGGGATTGCAGTATGGGCGACCACCAGGCTTCAACTACCTTTCTTATACAGCCCAGGCCCACAATGGACTGGACCTTCCTATATCAATCAGAAATCAAAAAATACCTCAGACTGGGCAGTGGTGGCACACGCCTTTAATCCCAGCACTTGGGAAGCAGAGACAGGTGGATTTCTGAGTTCGAGGCCAGCCTGGTCTATAGAGTGAGTTCCAGGATGGCCAGGGCTATACAGAGAAACCCTGTCTCGAAAACCCCCCCCCCAAAAAAAAAGAAAAAGAATGTTTGCTAGGAACTGTGGGTGGGAAGACCGTCCAGAAGGAAAAACAGCAGGGGCCAGGGCAGATGGCAGTAACTTCAACAGGTCAAGGTCAGTTCAGAACCACGGAGTTCAAAGACCCTGGAGGCAGAGAACTGGGGAGGTGGACAAGGGTGGAAACTGGAAGATAAGGTGAGCTCAGATTGCAAATGACCGTGTTGACTAAGGAACGAGGCTTTTATCCCAAGGCAACGGGGAGTCAGAGTGCATTTATTAAGCTGTGAGACGACATGATCCGAGGTTTTCAGAGTACACACAACCACCACTTCCTGCCATGGTAGGGGTCTGATACTGTGTCTCAGCTACTGTGCTGGGCTTTGTTATTTTCTCATTTTATTTTATGTATATGAATGTATGTCTGTGCACGATGAGCATGAAGTGTCCAAGGAGACCAGAAGAAGGCAGGCATCTGGTGATAAGGAACCACCCTGTGGGTGCTGGGAATCAAACCTGGGTCCTTTAGAAGAGCAGACAGTGCTCCCAACTGTTGAGCCATCTTTCTAACCTTGTGCTGGGCTTTATTAGCCACCAGGAAATGGTCTTTCCTTTTGGGTGGGGACCTTTAGTTTTCACCCTAAGCCCACCATAAATATCTACATGTCTCCAGCTACGGATGAAACATACGCAGGGGTCTTGACCTGAGATATTCAGGGGTTTTGATCTGAGAGATGGTACCCCGGGTCTAGGAAGGTAGGAAGATGAGAGCTATATAAATGTTAAATCAGAAGGCACCTGGAAGAAGAGGGGCCAGTTAGGCAGTTCCTATGCCAGATGAGATCTGAGCCAGAAGTAAAGGGGACCAGACTAATGAGAGCAAGGGGTAAGAGACTTCCTTCAGTGGAGTCTGCGGTACTGGAGAGCTGGTTTGGATGAGGGCAGGACGGAAGCCTGTACCCCAGGTGAGTCAAACACATGCAGGACGCCAGGACAAGGAGCAGGCCTGGGAGGAGGATGTAGGCTGCACAGTTTGTTTTGTTGTCATTGTCAGGTGTATGTGTGTGGTGTGTGTGTGTGGTGTGTGTGTGTGGTGTGTGCGTGTGTGTGGTGTGTGTGTGTGTGGTGTGTGGTGAGTGTGTGTGTGTGTGTGTGTGTGTGTGTGTGGTGTGTATGTGTGTAACATGTGCTTGCATTTGTGTGGGCACATATGCCCATGCATGTGGACCCCTGAGGTGAATGTCTGGGATCATCTTCTGCACTCATCCAGCTTGCTCACTGAGGTATTCTCAGTCTCAGAGCTCACTCAGATAGCTACTCTGACCAGCCAGCTTGCTTTGGGGACCCTGTGTCTGCCTTCCAAGTCTGGAATTAGACCTACTGGGCGTCTATGTGGGAGGATCCAAACGCCATCCTCATGCTTGCTTAGCAAGCACTGTGCTGATCCACTGCTCCAAGCCCTGGGCTGGAGTATTTTCTGTACTGAATTCAGAAATTTCTAAAGGGGAAATCTGCCCTGCTTCTACCATTGTCTATTCCTCTAGGTCATCAGAACTGCTAGAATGCAGTTGTTCTTTCCACGTAAGGATAGATGGCCACCTCAGCATCTCCCAGGGGCTGACTACATGTCCAGTGTTTACTCTAGCTGGGTTATAGTGTCTCACTATGTAACCTCAGGTTAGCTTGGAATTTACAGTATAGTCCAAGCTGGTCTTGAACTCTCAATCTCTTGATTTGGTCTCCAGAGTACGGGGATCACAGGTATTCACAACTAACTCTGTATGCTTCTTCCCTTTTTTTTTTTTTTTTTTTTTTTTGAGACAGGGTTTCTCTGTGTAGCCCTGGCTGTCCTGGAACTCACTCTGTAGACCAGGCTGGCCTTGAACTCAGAAATCTACCTGCCTCTGCCTCCCAAGTGCTGGGCTTAAAGGCCTGCGCCACCACTGCCCGGCTATGTATGCTTCTTTTAACACCCACCTCCATTTTCAAGTTTTTCCCGTCTAATCTATTCACAATAATCATATCACCCCAAATTACCCATGGGCCGCTTATTTCTGTGGTCCTTTGCTTCACAGAGATGCACAGAGGTTTAAATGAAGAAGGAAAGAGAACATGCAGGTATAGAGAGAAGGCAGACACGAGCAAGGCTGGGGCATTCATGGTAACCACTCTTCCTGGCTGGCCTGGAGGCCTATAATGGGCTCTCCTTTGCCTTCTGAATATCCAGATTTCAGAGTGGGATATAGGAGCTGGAGCAGGATAAGTTTTACTCTGTCACCTCTCTGTCCCCGAGAATTCTCTCTCTCTCTTGCATGTACTTAGGACATAGAAGGGGGTTCCGGAAGCCCTTAAATCACATTCTCCAGATAACCAGGAGAGACAGAAATGGGCATTATTTCCACTGCTGCCCAGACTAGCTCTGAGTCTCTGAGTGCGCTCTCCCACCCTTAGTACCTCCTTGTGACAGAAGCACCCCATGACTTTTCTGAGTTTCTTGTCTACAAAACTGATTCCAAGGAGACTCTAACACTGGGTTGAGCTAGGGAGGACAATGAGGTTGCAAGCACTGGTACAGATATATCTTTGTTAATTCTATCTCAGAATTTAATATTATCTTTGTATGTGTTTCTTTTTCTTTTTTTCTTTTTCTTTTCTTTTTTTTTTTTTTAACAAAGTTTTTCTGAGACAAAGTTTGGCTGGAACTGGCTCTGTAAGCCATGCTGGTCTCAAACTTAGAGATCAGCTGAGTCTGCCTCCTGAATGCTGGGATTAAAGGTGTGTGCCACCACTGCCCAACTGTTTGTGTTTCTTTAAAGTAATTTTTGCCTGTAATTGAGTCAAGAAGACCATCATGAGTTTGAGGCAAGCATGGGTTACAGAGTGAGACCTTGTCTCACAAAACCTAAATAAATAAGACCATTTATTGACCTGATTTTGTTTTCCTCTTACTGTGTTAAAAGCTTCTTGAGCACAGTAATATGTCTACATTAAATACATTTTAAAAAGTCTTGCCGGGCAGTGATGGTGCCCGCCTTTAATCCCAGCACTTGGGAGGCAGAGACAGGCAGATTTCTGAGTTCGAGGCCAGCCTGGTCTACAGAGTGAATTCCAGGACAGCCAGGGCTATACAGAGAAACCCTGTCTCGAAAAACCAAAAAAAAAAAAAAAAAAAAAATCTTAACGCCAGGTATGGTAGCCATAGCTGTTAATCCCAGCACTTGAGAGGTAGAGGCAAAAGAATCAGGAGTTCAACATCATCCTCAGCTACATAGCAAGTTCAAAGTCAGTCAGGGTCCTATAACCCTATTTCAAAACAAGCAAGAGGCCGGGCTGTGGTGGTGCACGCCTGTAATCCCAGCACTTGGGAGGCAGAGGCAGGCGGATTTCTGAGTTTGAGGCCAGCCTGGTCTACAGAGTGAGCTCCAGGACAGCCAGAGCTATACAGAGAAACCCTGTCTCGGAAAAAAAGAAAAAAAAAGAAAAAAAAAATCAAAACAAGCAAGAATCTTCATTTTATTCATTGGCTAATGATCAGGAACAACACTAGTTTGATATATGTGTATGTGCATGTGTGCGCGTGTGTGCGCATGTGTGTGTGTGCGTGTGTGCATGTGTGTATGCATGTGTGCATGTGTGTGTGCGTGTGTGCATGTGGGTGTGCATGTGTGCATATGTGTGTGTGCACGTGTGTGTGCGCCCGTGTGTGTGCGCGTGTGTGCATGTGCGTGTGTGCATGTGCGTGCATGTGTGTGTGTGCATGTGTGTGTTTTCTGACTGAGAGAGAGAGGCAGAGGGAATTGAAGTCTTGTAAAGCTAATGAGGAATTTCTCAACAGTTACCAGGTAGATACCAAAGAATGCTGCAATCCCAACACTCAGGAAGCTGAGGCAGGATTGTCATGAATTTGGTGCCAGTCTGGGCTATAAGCTAGTAAACAGGTCAGTCGGGGTTACATAGCAAAACCACATTCCCGTCTTCTACTGTTCAAAAAGAATGTAGCATTCTAGAGAGATGACTCAGTGGTTAGGAGAACTTGTCTATGTTACAGAGGACCCAAGTTGTTCCCAGCACCCAAATGGCAGCTTACAAATACCCATAAATCTAGTTCCAGGAGATTCAACTCCATTTCCTGACCCCTTTGAGCACCAAGCATGCATGTGGCACAAATAGTCATGCACATAAAATTTAATTAATTTTAATTAATTTTTAAAAAAAGAATATGCTATATATCTAGGCAATGACACATACATTTCCAAAAGCACAACCCGTAAGAGAGCATGAGTGAAGAGGCCCCATGTTGGCACTCTGGGGGACACTTCTACCTTTGAGTCACCCTAGCCCAGACACAGGCGTGCACAAGATGATTCCGCAGAAACAAGTCATTTCCACGAGGATCTGTGTAAACTTTTGACCCACAGAATCTATGCTTGCAGTATAATGCTAGAAGGAAGGAAACTCTCATTAGATGAGCCTGGCGACTGGGGAAAGAGGCCTGTTAGAGATGTAAAGGTTTTTGTTTTTTGGTTTTTTTTTTTTGGTTTTTTTGAGACAGGGTTTCTCTGTGTAGCCCTGGCTGTCCTGGAACTCACTCTGTAGACCAGGCTGGCCTCGAACTCAGAAATCCACCTGCCTCTGCCTCCCGAGTGCTGGGATTAAAGTTGTGCGCCACCACCGCCCGGCTTAGAGATGTAAAGTTAAAGGCTGTTTGAATAACCAGGTTACAATCCAAGCGCTGGCCAGCTGAAGTAGGAGGGACTACGGATGAGGAGACTGGGCTTAGATAGCAAACCTCTGACTGAAAGGAAGGAAGGAAGGAAGGAAGGAAGGAAGGAAGGAAGGAAGGAAGGAAGGAAGAGAGGGAGGAGGGGTGGGAGAGCTGGAAAGCCCGGTGAGTAAAAACACTTGGTGGCTTTGGGGTTAGTTCAACAGCAGTGGTGTCCATGACAGAGATGAGAGGGATTTGGGGAGACAGAAGAACAAATATTCCACCTGGATGGCAGAAGTGACCCACTAAACTGATAGTTAGTGCTGCTTGCTCAGTGCTGTGGGCAGGATCTGTTCTGAAATCACCAAACAACAAAGCCCCCGGATAGACTGTGCCGGATTACTGTACCTCTGGGCGTGTGGATGAGAGGTGATGTTGATTAGGTTAACTGCAGGCTGGAGAGGCCACACTAGGGTCCTGAACTACATAAAAAGGAGAGAGCTAGCTGGGCTTCAGAGTTCATGCCCTTTGCTTCCTGTTTGTGGGTGCCTTAAACTCCTGCTGCCCTGATGTCCCCACCTCAATGGACAATAAATACCCTCGAACTGGGAGCTCAAACAAAGCCCTTCTCCCGTAAATTGCTTTTGTCAGAATGTTTTGTCACAGCAACAGGAAAATTAACTAAGAGAGTAGGATTCTGCATTTTCCTTCTGCAACCACAAAACAGCTGAAAAATGTTTCCCGTGGCTGCTGTAATCAACTTGCACAAAACGGGGCGGCTTAAAGTAACAGGGCGGCCTCGTCCCAGCCTCTGTGGTCACCCCACTACCACCTCTGCTGCTGTGCTGTTGTCATGGTGTTCTTCCCAGCATGCATGTCTCAATTTCCTTTTCTCTTTTCCTTCGGTGTATATGTGTACATGGGCCAGATTGACATCAGGTGTTCCTCAACTGTGCCTTTTCCTTTCCTTTCCTTTCCTTTCCTTTCCTTTCCTTTCCTTTCCTTTCCTTTCCTTTCCTTTCCTTTCCTTTCCTTTCCTTTCCTTTCCTTTCCTTTCCTTTCCTTTCTTTCTTTCTTTTTTGTTTTGTTTTGTTTTGTTTTGTTTTGTTTTGTTTTGTTTTGTTTTGTTTTGTTTTTCGAGACAGGGTTTCTCTGTGTAGCCCTGGCTATCCTGGAACTCACTCTGTAGACTTTTTCTTTCTTTCTTTCTTTCTTTCTTTCTTTCTTTCTTTCTTTCTTTCTTTCTTTCTTTCTTTTTCTTTTTTTTCTTTTTTTTTTTGTTTGAGTGGGTGTTTCTCATTAACTCCAAGGATCCTACTGTATCTGCCCCACAAGCTCTGGGATTACAATCACTGCTCTGCCAATTGTTTTTCTCCTCCTCCTCCTCCTCCTCCTCCTCCTCCTCCTCTTCCTCCTTCTTCTTCTTCTTCTTCTTCTTTTTTTTTTTTGAGGGGATTGGGTAGAGACTAGGGACCTAAACTCAGGTCTTCCTGTTTACACAGCAAGCACTTTACTGACTGAGCCACCCCCAGTGATTTTCCTGCTCACAGTGTAGCCCTGACCTGGCTGGCCTGAAACTTGTAGACAATGCACAGAGATCTGCCTGCTCCTGTCTCCCAAGTGTGTGCCACCACACTCAAGCTCCAACTCTTATGAGGTGACCAGTCACTGGGTTCCAAGTCATCTTGGTCTAGTATAGCCTAAACGTGAGAACATCTGCAAAGACTCTTCTTCCAAATATGGCTACATTCACTTCAATGTCTTTATTATTTTAAAACGTGTGTGTGTGTATGTATATATATGTGTGTGTGTATTTATATATAAACATTTTGCCTGCATGTATATGTGTACTTGCACTCTTTGTGTTCCTTGTACCTATCAGAATCAGAAGAAGGTGTTCAGTCCCCAGGAACTGGAGTTAGAGATGGTTGTGAGCCACCATGTGGATTCTGGAGATTGAACCCAGATCCTTTGCAAGAGCAACAAGTTCTCTCTTTTTTTTTTTTTTTTTTTTTTTTTTTGGTCTTTTTCGAGGCAGGGTTTCTGTGTAGCCCTGGCTGTCCTGGAACTCACTCTGCCAACCTTTCCTTAGAATCATAAAATCTAATCTTCACTGATAGATCACACAAGTCCCTCATCTTTTCATATTATAACCTCTTGGAGAGAAAAAACTGAGGCCTGCTTACCTTTACCCTCCTTGGAGGGGAAAAGTGCCTGCCTGCCTTTCTTTCTTTCTTTCTTCCTTCCTTTCTTTCTTTCCTTCCTCCCTCCCTCCCTCCCTCCCTCCCTCCCTCCCTCCCTCCCTCCTTTCTTTCTTTCTTTCTTTCTTTCTTTCTTTCTTTCTTTCTTTCTTTCTTACTTTCTTTCTTTCTTTCGTATGTGTGTGTGGGGAGGTCTCTCTGTGTAACGTTGGCTGTCCTGAAACTCTCTCTGTAGACCAGGCTAATCTCAAACTCAGAGATCCTCCTGCTTCTGCCTCCTAAGTACCAGAATTAAAGGCGTGTGCTACCTGCCCAGTTGGAAAGATGCCTTTCATTCTTCTTAAGGGATCCACAGTAGCAACAACAAATAGAGTAGATTCTCAGCCGATGACTCCGTTCCTATCCTGGGCAACTGACATCTCTTAAGCAGAGAAGAGAGAATAAGACAGAGGGAAGGTTCTGCCTGTATTGTAATCATGGATGTTGAAGTCTTCCTAATCATTGTAGGGACAATTAAAGGACAGATACTCTGTGCTCCAAAACAGGTGCTCAGTAGATGCTGGATGAGTAAATGAATTGTTCAAGGCATTCAAAGCTCTCCCTAAATGTTGTACTTATGGGCAGCATTAGGAGGCTTAAACCCCAGGACTTCTAGCCCTCATTTTTGCTGACAGCATTCCTGGTTTTTGAAGCATGAAAAAGTCACATCCCCCCAGACTTAGTCTATGGGAGAAGCTTCTACAAGGTGGGATGTTTGTTACTGGAATTTTTCCTTATATGCAGCCAAATCTTGGCTACCTGTGAAGATCAGTTCCCTGGTCAAACTAGGCAATTGGATCTTTCTGATTCTGGGCAGTTAGAAGTGAAAATGTCAACAATCTTAGGCTAGACATTTTGTGGAGTGCTTGCCTAGCCCTGGATCTGACCCCCCAGTGCCGCAGAGGCCAGGTATGGCGAGTGATGCTTAGAACCTCAGCACTAAAGAAGTAGAAGCAAGAGATTTGTTTCTTTTTTTTTTTTTCCTTTTTTTTTTTTTTTCGAGACAGGGTTTCTCTGTGTAGCCCTGGCTGTCCTGGAGAAGCAAGAGATTTGTAATTTCAAGGTCATCCTCAAATATGGAGCGAGTCTAAGGCCAGCCTGGGCTACTTGAGACCATTTCAAAAAATTAAGTTAATAATTTCACAAATACAGAAAAAGTGCTGTTAGAGCATGTGGCTAGGCAGGTTGTTTGCTGGCTCCTTTGCTGTGGGTTTGGGGGTTTGGGGGGAGCTGGGGGGAGGGACAGCCTTTTGGTTTTGTTTTGCCTTGTTTTGTGTTTGCTCTGTCAAACCCCGGCTTTAGCGTGTTAATAAAACTGACTAAATATGATCACCACAGCTTCTGACTTCCAGCTGCCCTTCCATGCAGTGCCTCTACTTGGACTAAAATGAGTCTGTTTTGCCTAGGTGACAACAGGGAGGGTTGCTCCCAGAAGAACATAGCCTGAAGAGGGCCCCTCCACCAGATCTCTCTTAGGACTGGGGACCAAGTTCTTCATCCCTTTCCTGGGACACAGTCTACTGCTTAGAAAGGTACTCAGAGATCTCATAACAGACAATGGGGTTCATTATTGAGTGAGAGAAATTTAATTCCAGCCATCTGTGTGGACAAACTCAAGGGTTCCCATATCAAACCAGCAGGGTTTGAGAGAAAGCTACCTGATAACCAACTCATGTACTTCTGAAAAGTAGGTCCTACCAATAAAGATATGAATTCTCCACCCTTCCCCCACCTGGCCTTATTATTTGAGAAAGCATCTCATGTAGCCCAGGCTAGCCCCCAAATCATGACATAGCTGAAGGTGGGTGACCTTGAGCTTCGGATCTTCCTGCTTCTACCTCTGGAGTGCTGGGATGTCAAGAATTTGCCACCATACCTGGCTTTATATCTTGCTGGAGATGAAAACCCAGACCTTTGAGCATGTGCAAATGTTCCACCAACTGAGCCACATACCCAGCCCTCCTTGGGTTACTTATTGATCATCTTTGGGAAGCAAACCCTTGAACTATAATTGGAAAGAGTCCCTGTGAATGCTAAGCAAAGACACATCTATGCATGACTTAGAAGTAAAATTGTCCCACCTGGGTGAATTTCGGGAAAGGGGAGAGCTGCATCGTCCAGCGGGGGCGGACTTCTCAGAGAAGGGAACATCAAGCAAAGGCATTATCTGTCAAAGGCAGAGTCAGATGAACAGTGAGGGGAGAGAGCAGGAGTGGGAACAAGTGCTGTTGAGTTGAATTCTTATAGCCCAGGAAACCCCGAAACGACATAGTGGACAAGAGAGGGTGGGGAAAATTATATATATGTAGCCAAGTGTGGTAGCATATACCTTTTATCTTACATTTGGGATGCAGAGGCGGGCAGATATCTATGAGTTTGGGGTCAGTTTGGTCTACAGTGTGAGTTCTAGGACAGCCAAGGCTACACAGAGAAACCTTGTCTTGAAAAAACTAACTAAATAAATAAATAGAAATTTAAAATAAGAAGGAAAAAAAATCAAAAAGCAGTTGTAGTTGAATTTTGTTTGTTTGTTTGTTTTTGTATTGATTTTGAGACAGGATCTCACTCTATAGTCCAGACTGGCCTGGAATTCACTTTGTAGCCCAGGCTAGCCATGGTGATCCTCCTGCCTCAGCTCAAGTTCTGGGCTTACAGTGGAAGTAGCACACTCAGCTGTGTTTTCTTTCAGAGTCTGGCTTTCCCCCCCACAGTCCTCTTTTCTCATCCAGGGTTAGGAAGGAAGGACAAGGGCCCTGTAAAGTAGGACCACACCCTTGGTCTTGTAAATTAGAGTCCCTCTGAAATAGTTTTTAAAACACTTCCTCCACTTTGGAGGCCTTGTAAGGGTGTGGCAGGCGTGCAGTTGAACTTCACACAATGCTGCCACGGCTAAGCAAGGAGCATGCCATTCCAGGGCCCCAGGGGGAAGCAAGTCCCCGTGAGAGCAGTGAAAGATGTCAAAGGGGAGCTGAGACTGGGGCAGAAGTGCCCTGAAGACCGTGCCTTACCTCTTCTGCCTGGAGACAGGCATTCCCAGCAGCCACTGCACTCCTTTTTCCTCCCTACAAGGATTGGGGTAGAAATCAGAAGTGTAACAGGGAACCACAAACACAATCTTAAGGGGACATGGGGCAGGTAGGAGTTTTTGTTTTTGTTTTTTCGAGAATGGGTTTCTCTGTGTAGCCCTGGCTGTCCTGGAGCTCACTCTGTAGACCAGGCTGGCCTCAAACTCAGAAATCCGCCTGCCTCTGCCTCCCGAGTGCGGGATTAAAGGCGTGCGCCACCACTGCCAGGCCGAAGCAGGAGTTTTAACTGGCTGATAATCATGGGGAACCAGCACCAGCCTTGCCTGGGGGGAGAGGCCGGAGGTCCTGAGCACCCCTCTCCCTTGAGCGTTTTTGGGTAAAGAAGTTTGGGAGATTATCCCTCACCTATGCACTGGGCAATGTCCCTGGCAAAATGAAGCCCAGGCCACCCAGCATGTGTTGGAATCCTTCCTCACTGTAAAATCCTTTCATCCCAGAAGGCTTCCCTCTCAGGAAATCAAAACCCAAGCCACGCTTTGGGGAACAGAGCCTCCACCGAAGGCAGAGGCACCAGAGTGAATCACTTGACACTGAAAACCAGCATCCCAGGGGAGGAGGCAGGCCTGGGGCCCAGGTGTCTTTCCAGAAAACAAAGACTACGTAGAGAGGGTCGAGGCAGCAGGGGAGCCGCCCCAAGGGAAAGTCAGCAGATAATTTGGGGAAGGGCTTGGAAGTCTCCATGCTGCTTCTGAGGCAAGGAGACATCAACAATGAAGGGAAAAGGAAAAGACTTGGGATTTATTTTTCACAGGTACATGACATCTGCACATATTTATGGGGCATGGTACACACACGCAGTGTAACAGTCACATTGGGGAGACCTCTTAGGACTGGTATACCATTTCCATCTCCTCAAACCTTGCTTTGAATTTGTTTACATGTTATTTGTTTTTCTTTTTAGGGTTTTTTGTTTTAGCTTGTTTTGAGACAAGATCTCATGTAGCTCAGGCTGGCCTCAAACTAGTTATATGGCTGAGGATGACCTTGAACTCCTGCTCCCGCTGCTCCCCCACCTCCTAACTGCTGGGATTACAGGCTATGAGTCCACTTCCACTTTGTTTTACTTATGTATCTATGTGTTTGCATATCAGGAATTTCTCAACAACTGAGCAATGTCCCCCAGCCCACTTTTTACCTTTTATTTTGAGATAGGGTATCACTAACTGGTCCAAGCTTGTCTCGAACTGTCTCAGTGGCCCAGGCAGGCCTTGAATTTGAAATTTTCCAGTCTCAACTCTTGAATAGCTTGGAGTGTCATGCCTGGCTCTTTTGATTTTTGTTTGTTTTCGACACAGAGTAGCAAGTAATGCAGGCTGATTTTGAACTATGTAGCAGAGGCTAGCCTTTAATTCCTTAGTTCTCAAGCCTCTGAACCTCTGCCTCCTAAATGATGGGATTACAAGTGTGCACCACCAGCCACCATACCTGGTTCTTTCTTTCTTTCTTTCTTTCTTTCTTTCTTTCTTTCTTTCTTTCTTTCTTTCTTTCTTTCTTTCTTTCTTTTATATAGAGGTTCTAATTCACTGTAAAGGATTACATATTAAAACTGTCCCGTCTCTGTAGTCTACTCAGAGGAAGTGAGCAGAAAGGTTCTCTACATGCTCAGGGATAGAGCTGGGATTGCGAACTGAGGTCAAAGACCTTCTTAATTCCTCTTCTTAGAGTCCTGCCAGACTGGAGTATGGAAGGTGGAAGTCCTGATTCCACACATTCTGCCTTTTAAGCACAGACGGCTACTTTTGATGTAGAACCCATGGGGAGGAGTGTAGCAGTCGGCTCAAGGTGTAGAAGAGACCTGGAGCCAATTCAACTGCCCAGCACCAGTAAGACAGAGATGCTGTGTTCACTCCCAAGCTGGTAATGTACCCTTGGCTGCGACTAGTGGCCTCAGATGCTTTTAGGGGACTTTGACCTGAAACAGCTAACTGCTGTGAGGAAAGGGCTAGATGTGTACATTTGTGGGGAGATGCTGGCAGAAAAGCAGTATGCTCCCCCAAAGAAGGCTTTGGTTCTTCTTAGAAAATGAAGAGATAAAGGCCCTCTGAGGCCTCTGTCCCTGTCAATCTCTGTCCCTGATGGAGCAAGGAAGATGGCTTAGTTAGGGATTCTATTGATGCAACAAAACCCACCATGACCAAAGCAACTTGGGGAGCAAAGGGTTTATTTCAGCTTACACTTCCGTATAGATGTTCATAAGGAAGTCAGGACACCAACAGGGCAGGAACCCGGAGACAGGAGCTGCTGCAGAGGCCATGAGGTGTGCTGCTTACTAGCTTGCTCCTTATGGCTTGCTCGGCCTGCTTTCTTATAGACTCCAGGACCACCAGCCCAGGGATGAAACCACCTACCATGGACTGGGCCCTCCCTCTCTGATCACTAGCTGAGCAAATGCCTTGCAGCTGGATCTCATGGAGGCATTTCCTCAACTGAGGCTCCTTCTTCTCTGATAACTCTAGCATGTGTCAAGTTAACACACACCAGACAGTACAGAAGAGGAAACTGCCTTATTCATTTAATCTGTTTGTTTGTTTGTTTGTTGCAACAAGGACTCAACTCTGTAGCCAATCTAGTCTGGAACTTACTATGTACATAATGACATCAAACTTTTTTTTTTTTAAATATTTATTTATTATATGTAAGTACACTGTAGCTGTTTTCAGACACCCCAGAAGAGGGCATCTGATCTCATTACAGATGGGTGTGAGCCATCATGTGGTTGCTGGGATTTGAACTCACGACCTTGGAAGAGCAGTTGGCGCTCTTAACCACTGAGCCATCTCTCCAGACCCGACATCAAACTTTTTTTTTTTTTTTTTTGGTTTTTCAAGATAGGGTTTCTCTGTATAGCCTTGGCTGTCCTGGAACTCACTCTGTAGACCAGGTTGGCCTCGAACTCAGAAATCCACCTGCCTCTGCCTCCCAAGTGCTGGAATTAAAGGCATGAACCACCGCCCGCCCTGCGACATCAAACTTTTGATAACCTTCTTGCAGTAGACATTATAAGCATAAGCCAACTTTTTTTCTTTCTTCTTCCTTCCTTCCTTAGTTCCTTCTTTCTTTCCTTTTAGAGATAGGGTTTTTCTGTGTAGCTCTGGAACCGACTCTGTTGACCAGCTGTCCTCAAACTCATAGAGATCCAACTGCCTTTGCTTCCTGAGCACTGGGATTTAATGGAGTGTAACATCATGGCCTGGGGCACTTTCCTGTTTTGTTTTGTTCTTTATTATTATTACTTTTTGTAGGGAGGGCAATGTCTCACTATGAAGTTCTAGCTGGTCTAGAACTGGCCTTGAGGCAATCCTCCTGCCTTTGCCTCCTGACTGCCAAGAGTTTTCTATTATACCTGACTCCTGACATGAACCTCTAGCTTTTTTTTGTTTTGTTTTTTTGTTTTGTTTTGTTTTGTTTTTTTGAGACAGGGTTTCTCTGTGTAGCCCTGGCTGTCCAGGAACTCACTCTGTAGACCAGGCTGGCCTCAAACTCAGAAATCTACCTGCCTCTGCCTCCCAAGTGCCGGGATTAAAGGCGTGCGCCACCACTGCCTGGCTGAGGCATCTTCTTTTAAATGTTATTTATTGTATTTATTGTGTTTGTTGTTGTTGTTGTTGTTGTTTTGTTTCTAGCCAGAGTTTCTATATGAGTCTTGACAATCTTAAAACTCTCTCTGTAGACCAGTCTGGCCTCAAATTTTTTTTTTTTTTTTTTTTTTTTTTTTTGAGACAGGGTTTCTCTGTGTAGCCCTGGCTGTCCAGGAACTCTGTAGACCAGGCTGGCCTTGAACTCAGAAATCCACCTGCCTCTGCCTCCCGAGTGCTGGGGTTAAAGGCCTGTGTCACTACTGCCTGGCCTGGCCTGGTGCGTGTGTGTGTGTGCGTGCGTGCGTGCGTGCGTGCGTGCGTGCGTGCGTGTGTGTGTGTGTATGTATGCTATAGAGGGGAGTATGTGTGAGTGCAGGAACATGCATGCCTGGTGCACATGTCAGAGTAGAAAGAATTTCTGGCCAAGAGAATAGAGGGGCTGGAAAGATGGCTCAGTGGATAAGAGCACTTGCTGCTCTTCAAGAGGACCCTGGTTTCATTCCCAGCACTCGTGTGGTGGCTCACAACCATCTGTAACTCCAATTCCAGAGATCCAGGGCTTTCCTCTCGCCTTTGATGGTACTAAGCATGCATGTGGCATAAACACATGTAAAATAAATATAAAAAAAAAAAGGTAGCTGGGCAGTGGTGGCGCACACCTTTAATCCCGGCACTTGGGAGGCAGAGGCAGGCAGATTTCTGACTTCGAGGCCAGCCTGGTCTACAGAGTGAGTTCCAGGACAGCCAGGGCTATACAGAGAAACCCTGTCTTGAAAAACCAAAAAAAAAAGGTAGAGGAAGATAATGGAAACTCTGGCCTTGGTATATATCCATCCAGCACTCAAGATGGGCTGGGTCACTGCTCGGCCCAGGGCCTACCTCTAGGAGGTGGGCTCACTTTAAGCCATGCTAAAGAGAGAGGGGGAATAACTGGTACTTTAGTGAGGTACTGTACTGGTCCTACCCATAATCTCACTCCTCGTGCAGTAGCCTCCTGGGCTACAGGTCCATAGCAGTTCAGCCATTTTGCGTGTATCTATCTTTCTGTTCTTTTTTAATTATTCAGAAAATCATAACTTTCTGTTTCTTTTTTCATCTCTTTTGCTTGCCTGCTTCCCTAACACTTTGGACTCCCACACACACACCCCATCCCCTTTCATGCTGTTTGTCTAAGCCTTCCTCCCCATGGTGTGGCTGCTTGTCAGTCTGCCATGTGTCTGACCTCCATGTTAGCTTACATAGCTCCCCCCCTCTTCTTTCTTCCATCACCCTGACATTTAAAGTTAGCCTGTACTGGGGCTTTAAAAAAAAAAAACTAATGTAATTGTCCTTGCCTTTCTCTTTGAGCCCATTCTTAAATTCTTTTATTAATGAGACTAACAACTCTAGGCGGTATCAATGTGATAGTCAGGATGCAACTTGCAAGTAGTCAAGTAGTCGCTCCTTCCACTATGGGTTCTGGGGCTTGAACTCAGGTCAACAGGTTTATGTGGCAAGCCACCTTAGCAACCCAGAGCTGACTTCTGAGAGAAGTGACTGCTGGGAGTTATTAGTTTTTTGTTGCCAGTTCTCTCTCTCTCTCTCTCTCTCTCTCTCTCTCTCTCTCTCTCTCTGTAGGGGCATATGGAGACTACAGGACAACCTTAAGTGTTATTCCTCCTAGGTGCCATCTTCCTTATTTTTGAGACGGATCTCTGACTGGGCCCAGAGTCCCATGATTATCCCCAGAGCCAGACTCTGTCTTTCCAACAGCAAACTTGAGCCACTTTACCTGACTCTTCTCTATGGTTTCTTTTCCTTCCTTCCTTCCTTCCTTCCTTCCTTCCTTCCTTCCTTCCTTCCTTCCTTCCTTCCTTCCTTCCTTGTTTCTTTCTCTCTCTCTCTCTCTCTCTCTCTCTCTCTCTCTCTCTCTCCCTCTCCCTCTCTTCTTTCTTTCTTTTTTCTGAGACCGAGTTTCTCTGTGCAGCCCTGACTGTCCTGGAACTCACTTTGTAGACCAGGCTGGCCTCACACTCAGAAATCCACCTGCCTCTGCCTCCCAAGTGTTGGGATTAAAAGCGTGCGCCACCACTGCCCTGGCTCTTCTCTGTGGTTTCTGAGGGCCAAATTCATGTTCTTAAACTGATGCAGTAAGCACTCTACCAAATTTGTCACCTCCCCAACCCCTGCTTTGAGACAGGGCTCATGCAGCTGAGGGTGACTTTGGGGCTACCACCCCTCTTGCCTATCTCAGACCCTGTGATTCCCACTTCCTTCTTCCACAGGTCTTCACAGCATCCTCTGCATCCCCTGCTCTCTGTCCTCTCCTGCCACCAGAGCATTTGCTCTATGGACAGAGAGGTTTCATCTGTGTCACTTACTCCTATATATGGAGTGCCTATATCAATGTGTGGAACACAAATTGGTCATATTTACCAGGCCTGGTGTGGCTCATACCTATAATCCCATCACAGAAATCATGAGGTTGAGACAGGAAGGTTGCCAAGAGTTCAAGACCAGTCTGGGCTACAGAGTAATGATCTGTCTCAATAAACAAACAAACAAACAAACAAACAAATAAATAAATATCACACGCCAATTCAGTAGGTTGGCATACTCCTGTGAACCTAGGACTTGGGAAATTGGAGGCAGGAAGGGTAGTTACCACTTACCTAGATAAAGAAACCTAAGAAAAAGAGGAAAGAATGTTACATCTGAAATGCATTCTGTATACTTCTGTATAGTCTGGAGTTGAAGGGGATGGGCCTGCATCACAGGTGTCTTCTCAGAAGCCATCAGGGTTAGCAGATAAAGCCCTGAGGCTGGATGAGGTCACTTGGGGATTAAGTAAAGGCAGAACTGAGATTTGAGGTCTCCATATCTCCAGAACAGAGAGATGACACAGTGGAAAAGAAAAGGCAGGGTACCACCAGTGGACGACACAAGGGCTCTAGCCAGGACACCTTGCCCAGGAGAGCACTCCCTAGATGTAGGTGAGTAATTCCCAGGCTTCTTTCTCACCCTCGGGTTTGGTGCTGGGGAGTATATGTGAGGTTGCATGTGGACATGTGTGTAGACAAAACATGTCACACATGACTGGTGCTATAGAGGTTGCAACATCTCTATGAACCAGACAGAAGCTGCTATTGAGTTGTGCTGCATGGTCCTTAGCTTCTGAGGACACTACAACCAGGTTATAAAGAGATCACTTTAAGTGAGCTCCAAAGTTGTGTTTTTGTTTTTAATTTGTGTATATGTGTGTGTGTGCAGTCATGGTGTCAATTCAGGCATACAATCATTGACACCAATCCTTGCCTTCCACCTCGTTTGTGGCACTGTCTCTTCTTTACTTGCCACTGGGAATGCCGGGCTACCTGGCCCATGAGCTTCTGTGGATTCTCTTGCTTTCTGGCTCCCATTTCACTGCAAGAGCATTGAGATTTTGGGCACAGGATACTACATGGGAATCTGAACTCCGGTCCTCAGGTTTACATGGCAAGTACTCTACCTACAGAGCCACGTCCCCAGTGCAGAGTTTTACAGCTTAGGTCCACACACAGTATTAGAGACAGCAGCTGTGATGACCTCCTGAAGGGATCCAGACCTTCGATCTGACATTAGAGTGAACTAGCTCAGGATGAACTGCTTTCTCTGAGGAATAACCCCATGGGAAACAGGAGGCTGTTCTTGGGGGGTTGGGGGGACTTTCATACTGGGTAGGGACAGCCATAAATTCACCTTAAGGATTAATAGACCATTTCAGAAACTGTTTTAGTTTCTTGTTGGTCTCTTCCACTCACTCTGCCAAATAACTGGCTTCATCTTAGTGTCTTGCTGGAAGCACTATATTGGGTCAAGCTTCTTCTCTTGCCTTCTAGAAGCTGCTTATGAGATCAGAGGCCCCTCCGGTCAAGCTTGGCCCTGCCCCGAGGCAGAGATAAACAGGCCCAGAATCCATTTCTCAGATTGCAACACTGGTGAGTCAGGCAGGGTCGACGGCTGCTCCCTCCCAGGCGCCCCTTGTCTGTACCTGATAAGGAAGCTCATCGCTCCAGAGCACCGTCTTTCCGAGTGCACAAGTATAAACAGACACTCCCAGGCCCTGGTGTTGTCTTACAGTAAATTATTGACATTCTGAATGGCTGAAACACGGGGGAAAAGGGAAAGCAAAAGGAACAGATTCAGTAGTAACTTCAGTTTTCTTTAGCAAAGCCGTGGAAAAGTTTTAGAACTTATTCAGCCAAGGGCAGGGTCAGGAGTTCCTTGAAGGAATGGAAGCAGGAAAGAAGGTTAGACTAGGGGAGGTGCATTCAGGAAAGAACAAATGGCAAAATACCCAGAGAGAAATATGTGCCTACCCTCACCACAGACAGAGACAATGGATGTTGTAGCATCCTCAAAAGCAAGTAAACAAAAAGATTTCCCCAAAGCGAACGACCTCCTCCTATAAATTATGTATAAGGAGTGGGGGAAATGGGGTGCTAAGAGCATAGTAACAGTTACATAAGACCAGTACTAGTACCATACTATACGTGGTAATCAGTATTTCCCATAGTACTCCTGGTCATCAGTATTTCCCATAGTACTCCTGGTCATCAGTATTTCTCATTCCCCCTGTGGAAAGCAGTTCATAACTCTGAGGCTTTCTTTTTTTTTTTTTGGTTTTTCAGGACAGGGTTTCTCTGTGTAGGCTTGGCTGTCCTGGAACTCACTCTGTAGACCAGGCTGGCCTCGAACTCAGAAATCCTCTTGCCTCTGCCTCCCAAGTGCTGGGATTAAAGGCGTGCGCCACCACTGCCCGGCAACCCTGAGGCTCTCACATTGATCTTTTCCATTGAATTCCAGCAAGCTGTTCAATCTGGGTAGGGCATCGAAGCCCATACTTTACAGATGAGGAAATCTGAGGCTCAGGGAGGATATAAGCAGCTTACTGAGGCACAATGAAGAGCAGGGAGGGGTAGATTTGTCCTAAGTAACCAAGAGTTAAAGGACTTCCTAGGGCTGGATAGACGGCTCTGCAATTAAGATCCAGTGCAGCTCTTGTAGAGGATTTAAGTTTTGGTTCCCAGCACCTACAAGAGGGCTCACAACTATCTGTAACCTGTAACAACAGTTCCAGGGAATATGACTCTCTCTTCTGGCCTCTAAGAGCACTAGGCACATAGTGCACATGCATTCATGCAAGCAGACACTCATACATATTAAGCAGAAATAAATCTTAAAAAACAAACAAACAAACAAACAAGCAAACAAAAAAACCGACCTCCAAACACTATCATGATTCTCCTTTAGGATGTTTCCTTTGCTAAGACTGCTTGCAGGGCTCTATTACATGTGTTGGGAACAGTCTCGCCACCATCAGTGTGGTCTGCACATTTCCGTTATAAAACACTGCTGTGGTTATTTTGCCAAGTTCTTTGCTCACAGCAGTCATATCCATGAAGAAGAAACTACCACGTAGAATTTTTAAGCCCCGAATCCAGGCCTTTCTTCCTCCAGTGTCCCTTCCTTGACCCCCCTTCCTCCAGTGTCCCCTCCTTGACCCCCCTCCTCCAGTGTCCCCTCCTTGACCCCCCTTCTTCCAGTGTCCCCTCCTTGACCCCCCCTTCCTCCAGTGTCCCTCCTTGACCCCCCTTCCTCCAGTGTCCCCTCCTTGACCCCCCTTCCTCCAGTGTCCCCTCCTTGACCCCC
>CM052700.1:104690621-104723706 GCA_028551405.1 Uromys caudimaculatus
ATAGCAAAGAGGTGATCAGATAGGTGTCCTGAAATTGAGATGTGTTTTGGAATCTTGAAGGTAGAGCTTTTCTGACTTTGACCAGCATCAGAAACATCTGGGGTGCTCGTTAAAGACAAGGATATCCAGACTTTCTGAATCAGAATTCCCAGTGGCAGTTCCTGGACACTTGTGAGCTTAACAAGCTCCCCAGGTGATTCTGAAGTATTGGGCCAAGCTTGAAAGCTACTGTCTTAGCACAGGGGTGGAAGTTAATCAGGCAGAGGGTGGGGGGAGCCGTTCTAGGAGAGCTGGTAGCAGCAATAATACCCTGGAGAGTCTGGGGCAGACAGTGAGAAAGACAAAATTTATTTTGTTTTGTTTTTTTCTTCCTTCAATGAAGTGACCAGATAAAGGTGGTTAGACGTCTTTTCACACATGTCTACTGACAGATTTCCCCTAAGAGAAAGCAATGAATCCTCTCTTCTCCTCAGAACATAGAATGGAAGTTACCAAGGGCTGGTGGGAATGGGGAAGGGGGGTTAGTACTTAAGGGGCACATAGTTTCTGCTGGGATTGAAGAAAAGGTTCAGGAAATGAACACTAGTCATAGTTGCACAATATTTAATGATTTTTTTTGCTGTTGCATTGAATATTTAAATATGTCTAACATTTTATATTTTATATGTATGTTACAATTTTTAAAAATAGCTGGCATATTGAAGGGTAGAATGATAGGAGCAAATGATCTCCAATTTAGCCCATTTCTCCTGCCTCACAACATTGGTCGTGTGAGTGTGTGTGTGTGTGTGTGTGTGTTTTGGTTTTTCGGTTTTTCTGTGTAGACAGGGTTTCTCTGTGTAGCCCTGGCTGTCCTGGAACTCACTCTGTGGACCAGGCTGGCCTCGAACTCAGAAATCCACCTGCCTCTGCCTCCCAAGTGCTGGGATTAAAGGCATGCGCCACCACTGCCCGGCTGTGTGTAATGTTTTTAAAGGGGACGCAGCTCACAGTACCTGATCTGACAAAGTCCAAGTGTGCATCATAGGGAAGAGACAATAGATAAAGCTTTTGAGAATACTTGGCACTATTCTGCCTCTTTTTCCTGGTTGGCGCCTTAAGTTCATGGTCACTTTTGAGCCCTGTAGAGCAGAATCCCTCAAACTTCATTGTTCAGGGAACCATCTGAGAACTTTGTTCAACTGTATATGTTAATTGAGTAGGCCTAAGGCCCTTCTAGAGGCTTTTCTTACGAGTTCTCAGATGATGCTGACACTCTGGTCCATTCTGGGAGGGCTGTGTAAATTTCATCTTCATTCACACTGTATCCCTCAGAGTCATGAACACACGACGGTTGATACAGGAGTTCAGAGGGCAGAACTGTGTCTTTGTTCTGCACTGTATCTTATTTAGGGTGCTTCTATCAGTCACCTTTGTGATTTTTAAAATTACCTCAACTTACCTCAAATTCTGTAGAATGAAGATGTTAGTATGAAATTATTTCTGTTCTTTGCTGCTTCTACTGCTGTCTTGGAATTATTGGCCTTGTTTGTATAGAGAGTAAACGAACCCTGCTTTGCAAGCTCTGGGGAAGCCTTAATGTAGTCTACAATCCCTGCTAACAAATTCCATCTGAAGAGGGAGCAGAGTGGAGAGAACATGCTGGTGTGGGAATTTCCAGATTTGGACGCCAGTCTGAGTAATTGCCACTTTGGCCTCCTCCATATCCTAACAGCCTTTGTAACACTGTGTGAGAGGGTGGTTCATAAAGCACATGAATGTAATCATACTGCCATTATTTACTACCATCGTTTATGTTGATGGTAACGACACTGGCAGTTGAGCGATGAAGTGTGTGGGGAGGTTGGGGGAGGGGGCGGAGGGATGCAGGATGGCAGGAGAAAGAGGAACTACATATCCCAGAACTCCCCTGACAAGCTTACACAGCGACGACGATGCTCCTCCCCTCCCACCGGCGCCCCGCCTCTCCGATGACGTCACAGAGGTGACATCACGGCGCCTAGAGCGAGGCTAGGGTAGAGAGGCCGACCGTGCTGGAGTCGTCGGCTTGTGGAGGAAGCAGCTGGGAGCTGGCAAGAGCGTGAGCGGGCGGGCAGGCGAACGAGCGAGCGCAGGCGGGAGGGAGCGGCGCACGGCGCGGAGCAGCGGCAGCCCGGGCCGCGGCGGAGCCTCAGCCGGAGGGCAGCCCGAGCGGGCGCCTCGGTCCCCGCCCCCACTCGGCGGGGCAGTGCCCGGTGTTCCCCCGTGCGGGGGGCGGAGGCGGCGGCTGAGCGGACCCCACGGGACCGCGCGGGTGTTGCCATCTCGGCGGAGGAGCCGGCGAGGCCGCGGGGCCCTGCGAGCTGGGCCCGGGGCCCGTGACAGACGGGCCAAGGAGGGGAGAGAGGCGGCGGCGGCGCAGGCGACGGGGCGGCAGCGGCGACACCATGTCATCTCCCAGTCCCGGCAAGAGGCGGATGGACACGGACGTAGTCAAGCTGTATCCTTCATGGAGGGGAATTCGGACTGCGTGTGGGGCGGGTGGGGGTGCCCAGGCTAGGGCTCCGGGGCACTCCAGGCCACTGGCCGCGCCTCCCCTCCCTCTCCGGTGCCTACGGCGGCCCCTTGGCACCTCCCCGGAGCCGAGGGCTTTTTCAATCCCCCTTTATCTGCAGCCCCCCGAGATGTGCGTTGTTCTTAGCCCTCCCTGCACCCCCCTAGCCCCTGACTTTCCCTCTACGACGTTTGGATTCCTAAGACGGCCCTTTCTTAGGGGTGTGTGTGGGGTATAACTAGCCGCCTCCTTCGTCACCGGGAGCTCATCTTCAGGGTCTTTGCTTCCTGTTTGCTAGCTTTGGGTTTATGGACTCATAGAAATTCCTGAGAGGGAAGCCAGCCCCTCTCCCGCCCCCCCCCCCCCCGTGTGTGTGTGTGTGTGTGTGTGTGTGTGTGTGTGTGTGTGTGTGTGTGTGTCCTGGTTCCCTCCACTCACAGTGCTGCTTAAACTGGGGTAACTCAAGCGACCTTCTTTATCCCTAATTCCTTTCTATATTAGGAAGAGAGTAGTCTGCCCAGGGCCCCCTCTTGTAATAAAGCTCCGTGTGTTTTAAATCAGACACTCCTGTTAAGCCTTCTGGTCTGGAGAGCCTTCCTGTTTTTCTTTCTACTGACAAAGCCTATCCCACTCATAGTGCATGCAGTGAGGACCCCCAGGCCCTCTTAGCAGGCAGGCCACCCTCCATATTGTGGATCTGACAGCTGGGAGGAAGGAGAGAAAGGAGCTCCCGAACAAAATAGCCACTTGAGCAAAACTCCCTCTGTGAGGGTACGGTTCTTGGGGACTGCTTGCCCTGATCTGGGCCAAGTGACACCTTTTATTTTGTACCCCTTCCCCCAACTTTACGTATGCCCGAGGTTGCCCTGGGAGAGCCGTAACTGATAAGAGTCCTCCAGGCAGTGGTTTTGGTTGGAATCCAGGCTGATATTTTTCATGACCAGTAGAGAAATTCGCGAAGGTTCCTAAGACAAATCGAGTATTTAAAAAATGTTTTTGTTTTTTGAGGGCTAATTTTGAGGGTGGGGGCGAGAGCCCAGTGTTCTAAATAGCTAATCCCCCCGGGGGGAGGGGCGGTAGTGTGTGAAAGGCTGTTAACAAGTCCTGTCTCCTGTTTTCTCTTTTCTGCCTCGCCCCCATCCCCCAACCATTTCCCCCGTTGCAGGATTTTGTTTATATAACTCATGTTGTTTGTCTAGATTCTTCAGGTGAATTTCTTCTTTTATTTGTTGCTGTTTTTGATTGTTGTCCCCCCCCCAACATCAGTGGTGGTTGTCAAAAACTCAGTTATGGAATTTGCTGAAGTTTTTAAAAAGTAGTTTTTGCATAGGATTTTAACTTGGGGGGTGGGAGGAAAGTTGCCTAGGCAAGAGTTTTCTTTTTTGTTTTTGTTTTAAAAAAAAATTTTTTTTTTTTTTTTTGACTAATCCATCTTTTCAGGAATAAGGTGGTGTTTTTTCTCCTTGCCCAGGGGAGATCTTGCTAGAAATTAAGAATAGTGGTTAAAGTTGCAAGTTTTAGGATTGGAATCTAGAATTTGGGGGAAGGGCAGTAGGAAGAACCAGAGAGCGGCCAGTAAGAAAAGGTAATATGCTAGATACACACCTAGGCACATGTGAAATCAACTCTTTATGGGCTGTTTGTGGCTGGGATTGTTTTGTAAATGTGTGGATGGTACCAGGAATGCTGGCTTTTCTTACCACAGGAAAACTTGTAACCTTGGCTCTGTGTACATTTTACACAAAGCAGTTGGGGGGCGGGCATTATTTTTGTTTAGAAACTGGGAAATGATGTGGTGCTAGACTTAGGAGTTATTTTCGTCTTGAATTGAGAGTTACCATCACACCTAATGCAAATTTCACCCTAATGTATAATTGGGATGGAGTGGGGGAGAGAATTCCAGCTGTTTTTGATCGATGTCAGATTCTCAAATTACGTTCATACATAGATTTCTGAAAGATTGAGGATAAAAAGTGAGGCCTAACTTGACCTGATGCCTTCTCCATACAGTGCTTTTGTTCACGTAGTAGTTGTGGCATCTAGAATGATTACTGCATTTAGGAGTCCCAGTGTGGGGGGTGGCTGATGGGGGGCGGTGAGGGAGAAGGGAAACAAAGAACAGCAGGGTGTTTTTCTTTCTCCCCTCTCCCTAAGTGGCTTATTTCATAGCTTATTTTTAGTAGAAGATGAAGAAAGGCAAAGATGCATTGGCTTCTGTTCTTCCCCACCTCTCGCTGACAAAAGAAAGCAGGGCTCTTTAAAACTGTAGACTTCTGAGGTGAGGATAACAGTTTGGATTTGAAAGTGAGAGGCTTTCAAGTTTATTTTCTGGTTTAATGTAGTTTGGGAGTAAAATTTTTCGGATTTCTTTTTGTGTGTGTGTGTGTTGTAGAGGTGAGAGATTTTATGGCCTTCTCTCTCACATCAGTAGGCCCAGGTGGAGTTTACGATTTTTGGGTAAGGTATACTTAGCATGCCCAGTCTGCTGCTAGGATGGGTACAATTGCCTGTCAGTGCTGAGGGTTAAAAATGAAAGATGGTGGTAAGGAGTGAAAGAAAAGGTCTGAAGGAATGTCTTGGACTTGTTGTCCCTCCATGATTTCTTTGGTGGAGGCTGATAACCAGTTTCATCAATGTCTCCTGTTTCAGCCCATTTTTTGCTGTCTTCTGGGCATAATTATAAGGATTTACGGCCTGGCAGCAACCTATATAGTAGGAGAATAGCGGTGTGGGGGTAGGGAGAGAAGAGGGTGTGTTACTAATTGGTCACTGCTTTCCAGCACCTTGCTAGACACGGTCTCCTTCAGAGCCAGTGATATTTCTTTTGTGACGGGTTGGTAGGATAGCTGACTCCCAAGTTATGTAGGGAGTGAGTGTTTTGCACCAATGCACTTAATCTGCTGGGCGATTATACTCTGAAACTCTGACTCATTCATTGTTTCTCTTCTGATCCTCTGCTGAGGGTTGTGCAAACCTCCACAGGAGCCTAGAAACTGATTTACATGACTTTCGGGTACTGTGGAATAAAAACCACTTGTCTTTAGCCTAGGTCCTGTAAAATGGTCATGGATAGTGCAGCCATTTGCTTGCCTGAGTCAGGTAGATTGCCAGCCTCGAGAGCAACACAGGACCAGCAGCCTTTGAGGTTTCCACCGGCAACCACTGATTATTTAGATTGTCTGAGAACTGGGGCTCTGGTGACCTTAAGCGTGAGTTGCCCTAAAGGAATACTGGTTGAAGTTCTCCCTGGTGGAGGAACAAACAGCTCAGGTTACATGGGTTTCCTTGTTGGTGGGGGTGACTGTCTCGCCCTGTTGCACAGCTCTGGTGAGCCTTTTATCTGTGAACCAGTGCCCCTGCTGAAGGCTAGAGCTGCTTGTTTTGGAAAAGCGTATGCAGGCAAAAGGCCGCAGGCACAGCTACTTGCAGCTCATTGGCTGCTCTGTTACTACCCGGAAAAGGAGGAGGGGTGGAGCTACGGAACAGCTGATGGGAGTGTGTGACAAGAGTGTGTTTACATACAAAAGAGGTGGGGGCTGGGGAGGCCTTGAGCTGCTGACAGAACCAAGGGTATTTTCAAGGGATAAAAAAAAGAAACCTGTACTCAGATTCAAGAAATGTTCAGAAAATTAAACTAGAAAACTGCATCTGATTATAATGGGGACTTGGCACACCCTTCTACTGCTGTCATATCTGGCACTTTTAGAATACTGTGACTTTAGCCCCAGCACTTGGGAGGCAGAGGCAGGTGGATTTCTGAGTTTGAGGCCAGCCTGGTCTACAGAGTGAGTTCCAGGACAGCCAGGGCTACACAGAGAAACCCTGTCCTCAAGTGACTTACAGTTGGGGTTAAAGGTGTGGTGGGAAGGGACCTCCAAAGCTCTAAGCTTGCTAGAATTTACAGAAAAGCTGGCTGCTGTAGGGCTTCAGAAATTTTCTGGAACAAGCTCAGACCTCTAAATATTTGTGCACCCCCTTTGTGTCAGGCACTGTGTGTGTGCGGAAGAGTTAGTGAGAAGTTCACTGTGGTGGAATTAGTTTTTAAGTTGTTCTTTAAACCAGGAAGGACAGCATGTCAGGTCAGCATATATGTTACACCTATCTTGCTTTTTGAATACTTCTGTATTTTCAAAATTGATCGCCCCCACCCCCTTTTTTGGCCAGATGTGGTGTCTCGTACCTTTAATCACAGTAAATGGGAAGCAAAAGCAGGTTGATCTTATGGCCAGGGCTACAAACAATATGGCCTATCTCAAACAACAACAACCTGATTTTTTTTTAAAATGAAAAGTTAAAAAGTAGTTTTATGTGGTGAGGATCTATATGGGCATCTGAATGCCTCCTTTTTTTTTTTTTTTTTAACATTAAAACAAAAACACTGAAATGTGGAGCCACTTATCTCAGACTTCAACTTTGGTGTTTTTGCTGTCAATAAGCAGTTATTCTCTCTCCAAGTTATTCATTGTTTAATTTGTGTTCAAAGTGTAGACAGTCTTTTAACCAGTTCCGGTGTCCATTGGCAACTTGTGGTTGACCCCTCATTTCCTGTGACTTCTCTCTTGAGTAGGTGAGATGAAAGAATAATTTTATGGTCTTAAAGCTAAAAGTTGAAGACTTGGCAACTCCCAGCATTCTGAGTTTGTCTTCCCTGTGTAGATTTTGGTGACACAGGGATTATTATAGCACTTATTTTGGTAAACCAGGAACCTCTGAGTTTTACAGTAAAGTTGTTGTAAAATACAAACAGGCTTACAACTTCAGCTTCTCTGAGAGAAAAATCTTGTGTAGGTGTGACCTGTAAGAGACCCTTTCTCCCTGGGCATGCATTAAGATGTCCTGGTGTGTTAGCTTGGTTAGTGTTGTGACGTCCCCTGCACCCTGACTGGTGTTTACATGCACATGCAGTTGGGATCTCACTTAGTGTTAGCAGATTTATGGTTCCAAGAACCATTGGATTTTTTTAAACATGCAATTCAGATCCTATAATGCTTACAATGTAGTAGCTTTTTACTTGGAGACCCAGAGAATCAGTGTTAATTAAAACACTTTAATGAAAGACATAGTAGGGTTTTGAAAGTGTTATAATAAAGTAATTGGGGAAAATATAGGTTACAAAAAGGGAAAGAAAACAGCCACTCATAATCTTATCCTTTAAATAATGGTTTTCAAACTTGAGTGTGATCTTAATTACTTGGAGGGTTTGTTAAAACTAGTTCTGAGCCGGGCAGTGGTGGCACACACCTTTAATCCCAGCGCTTGGGAGGCAGAGGCAGGCGGATTTCTGAGTTCGAGGCCAGCCTGGTCTACAGAGTGAGTTCCAGGACAGCTAGGGCTACACAGAGAAAACCTGTCTCGAAAAACAAAAAAAAAAAAAAAAAACCAAACAAAACCAAAACCAAAACTGGTTCTGGATCCCACTGTGGACTTCCTGCTTCAGAAGGTCTAGAGTGAGGTCTGGGCATGAGAGACTGGAGTAGAAGTCATCCTCAAACTCTAGCCTGTTGCTGTTTCCTCTGTGGCATGTATTCTTTCCAGGATTTCTTGTTTCCAACATTGTGGCCATATTATATGTACCTGCTCTGTAACTGCTTTTCCCTGTTAAAAATACTGGAAATAGGGCTCAGCGATTAAGAGCACTGACTGAGTTCAATTCCCAGCAACCACATGGTGGCTCATAACCATCTGTAATGGGATCTGATGCCCTCTTCTGGTGTGTCTGAAGGCAGTGACAGTGTGTGTGTGTGTGTGTGTGTGTGTGTGTGTGTGTGTATGTGTGTGTGTATCATCTAGGGTCAGACAAAAGGCTGACAGGAGGGAAGAACTATAAATTGATAAAAGAAATTTTGGGCACTTAGACAATGGAAGCAGGAGGATCAGGAGTTCAAGACTCACCTGAACTATGTGAAATCCTGTCTCAAACAGTTTGAGGGAGGATGAATGTGCTTGACAGTGGTAACAGCTTCATGGGAAGCATTATGTAAGGCAGCACTGTAACTTACCACATATATCCCTTTAAAAAGGTTTCCTAGCACTCAGGAGATAGAGGTAGCAGGATCTGCACTTAAGAGACCACTCTAAGCTACACAGCAAGACTGTGTCAAAAGACCAAAGGCTATAGAGATGGCTCAGTGATTAAAAGCACTTGCTGCTTTTGCAGAGGTCTGAGCTCTATTCCAAGTACTCAAATGGTGGTTCACAGTCACCCCTAACACCCATTCCAGGGGATCTAAAGTCTTGTTGATCATGGTGTGTGTGTGTGTGTGGGGGGAATAAGCATGTATGTAGTGCACACATATACACGCAAATTTATTAAAAAAAAAGTTTTGTTTTTTTTTTCAAATGGTGAAAAGAGAGAACCAACTCCCAAAAGCTATCTTCTGACCTACACACACAATTAAATTTGGGAGTGGAGAGTTGTGTTTCACTGTTTAACCCTGGTTACCTTGGAACTCTCTTGAGAACAGGCTGGCCTCAAATTCAGGGATCCACTAAGTGCTGAGATTAAGGTGTGTACCCCACACCCCAAGACAGGGTCTCATTATGTAGCCCTGGCTGTTCTGGAACACACTCATAGACCAGGCTGGCTTTGAGACCTGGAAGCCCCAGCCTCAAACTCTGGGATTAAAGGTGTGTGTCACTAAGCCCAGCTGAAAAGTAGATTTTATTTTATTTTATTTTGGTTTTTCGAGACAGGGAAAAAGTAGATTTTAAAACTCAGTGGCACAAATCACTTCACAGCATCTGAGTTGAGGCTGGCCTGGTCTACATAACAAGTTTTGGCTAGCTAGAGCCACATAGTGAGATCCTGTGACTGACAATCCAACAAAACAGGACAACTGTGGGTGAGGTAATACAGTCATTACTCATTATCTGCTTCTTCCTCCTGTTAGATTCTTAATGGTGCTTGCAGATCACAGGAGCGCGTCCCTGCGTGACTGCGCTACTCAGGCAGTCTGCCTACCACTCTGCAGCCTCAGACATTGCTCTTGTCTTTTTTTTTAAGGGAGGTTTGAACTTGAAACAAGATCTTAGTATTATATAGCCCAGGCTGGCCTCAAATTTCTGAGATCCACCTGCCTTGGTGCCTGGAATTCTGAGATTACAGGTGCGTATCACCACACCCACTATTTCATTCATATATATATATATATATATATATATATATATATATATATATATATATATATATATATTATAGTGTTATATATGTTAATTTCCATACTGTATGGAATCAGTTGGGGTCCAGGAGTCACCCCACAGACCACAGAACACTCATCTTAGACAGGGATGGCTTATTAAATACACACCCTAAGACTGGTCATTCAGGGCTGTATATATAGCTCAGAATTCAGGGGCTGAGGCTATGACCCCGAACGTTTTCCTATGTCAGCTTATAAAGGCAAACCTCACAAAATTGATAATGGGCTCATAGGAAAGCAAAAGGCGGCAGGGTGTAGGCAGTCGGTCCTTTTCATGTTTAACAGCTTAGGCTGACAACTATTTTGCTTGGTCCTGAGTGAAGACTGCAGGTGGTTATTTTCCAAGGTGAGCTTTTCTCAAAATATGAGAACACCTGAGCATAGCATGATGTATGGTCATTGACCTTTAATTTGATGGGTCCTATGTGAAGCTTATAGTTTCAGAATTTAAGATTAACAAAATACATAACATATAGAACATAACAGGGTATGTGACCAGCATGACCCCGCACTGAGTTAAGTTACTTTGTCAATGACTGGCAGGCAGATTACAGCAACAATATAAAATAGCTGGTAGGCATGAAACAAAATGGCTACAGCTGTGCTAGGTGGCAGACCTTAATGGTATGTATGTCCTTTCTTTCACTGGTCTTAATTTTGAAGTTCATTGTATAGTTTTAGGTCTCTGAGTGATATTCTACTGTTGGATGTGCGTTTACTTGTATGTGTGTAAATCACATTTACCATTACCAAATATTCTATACATGCAGAGGACCATCTGTGGGAATCAGTTCTTTGTTTTTCTACCATGTGGTAGGATTTGAACTCAGGTGGTCAATCTTGGTGGCAAGTGCCTTTTACTTGTCAAGCCATCATGAAAGCCCATTTGTTTTATTTTAGACAGTCTCACTAAGGTATCCAGTCTGGTTTTGAACCTGCTCTGTATGTAGCCTAAGCAGGTCCTGACCTTAAAAGATCTTTCTGCCTCAGCTTACTGAGATGGTCTTGCAGGTATGTCCTATAAGCCTGATAAAATTTACATCTTGATTGTTAGTATGCTTGGGTTAGTTATCGTTTTAAGTGGCTGTGAACATTTGTATAGATGTGTGCTGTTTTTGGACTAAGAAATAACCTGCACCATGTGGTGGGTATGTGGTTAAGCTTTTGCTTGAGACAGGTTCAGTATATATCCCAGACTGACCTTAACTTCTCCCATCCCCTCTGATTCAACCTTTCTAGTTCTGGGATTAAAGGTTGTGCCACCTTGCAAGGGTTTGCTTTACTTTTTAGAAGATAATTCAAATATAACTTTTACTAGTGATATCTCTTTCATATGTAGATAAACCTCTGGCCAGGTAGTGGTGGCGCACGCCTTTAATCCCAGCACTCAGGAGGCAGAGGCAGGTGGATTTCTGAGTTTGAGGCCAACCTGGTCTACAGAGTGAGTTCCAGGACAGCCAGGGCTATACAGAGAAACCCTGTCTCGAAAAACCAAAAAACCAAAAAAACATAGGTAAAACTCTGATGTTAAACTTTTGTTTCAATTGGGTATTTTAAATGACTCACATTAAATAACATCCTCCACCCCAAGTACTGATTTCCAGTCCTACTGTGTCAAAGCCAGTGTTACAGTACTCTCTCCCAATTCACATTAACTGAGCAGATGGCTGGGGTAAAGTATGTGAGAATCAGCGCTCTGATCCTTAGAAGCAATTGAAAGCTGATGCTGTAGCAGGAGTGTGTAATCTCTGTGCCCCTGTGACAAGTAGGGAAGTGAGGACAGCAGAATCCTGGAGGCCTGTGGTTTAGGTAGCCTGCTATGCATGTACACACACGCATGCATGCATGCTTACATAAAGAGTGAAGAAAAGAAATTAGTGAGTTAAAATTTTCTTTATGAAGTATTTTGTTTTGTGGCCCGTTAAGAAATGCAGTCATGCTGGGCAGTGGTGGCTCACGCCTTTAATCCCGGCACTTGGGAGGCAGAGGCAGGCGGATTTCTGAGTTCGAGGCCAGCCTGGTCTACAGAGTGAGTTCCAGGACAGCCAGGGCTACACAGAGAAACCCTGTCTCGAAAAACCCAAAAAAAAAAAAAAAAAAAGAAATGCAGTCATAACTTTTGCTGACAGTATCTTTACAAAGGTCAGCCTCTGCCTGCTGGGATTAAAGGCCATGCCACCACTGGCCAGCTCAAGGTTTGATTTGTTACTGTTATAATAATGTAAATGCTATCACTTTGGAATGGATATAAGTATAATGAAATCTATTACTTGTATACTAACTTTAAAAATTAATAAAATGTTTGGTTTTTTTTTTTTGTATTGTGGTGTACTTTGTAATCCCAGCACTTAAGCCTAAGGCAGGAGGGATGGGAGTTTGAGGCCATCCTGGGCTATTTATAGGAAGACTGTCTCCAAAAAATAAAAGTGGTTTTGGACTCTTAGTCACTTAACAAAAGACACTACTTTGTGATCTTACTGTTACTTTTTTCTGGTAAATTACAAATAGTTGTGTTTATATGTGTTATTCACATGTGTGTTGCTTAACAAATTAACAGCTTTTTAATGTCAGCTGGAACTCTTAGGCTGGATAACGAGAAGAGGACAACCTGGTTTTAAGGCTGTTGTTTTTGTTTGTTTATTTGTTTTAGGAGACAGGGTTTCTCTGTGTAGCCCTGGCTGTCCTGAAACTTGCTCTGTAGACCAGACTGGTCAAACTCAGATCCACTTGCCTCAGCCTCCCAAGTGCTGGGGTTAAAGGTGCGCACCCCCCACCCACCCCCTACCCCCTGGTTTTTAGCCTGATTTTAGTTTGGTGTCAGTGATGGAGTCAGTGAGTAGGCTTTGTTTCCTTGTTCAGGGAGGTCCCTGGAGCATTAAGTTAGCAAGTGTTTCCTCAAGAAGATTTGACTTCAGTGCACTGTGAACATCTTTGCAGACTGAGGCCTCTTCATGCTTTTGTGAGACTAGTAGTGCTTCCAGAGTTTTAAGTGTATAGCAGATTTGAAGAATTGCCTGTTTTTGAGGCAGGGTCTCATTATAAAGCACTGCACCTGCCTCTGCCTCTCTAGTGCCGCATTGTCTTATGTTTATGGGCAAGTTATTGTATCAATCAAACCATACTTGAGAAACATGGCTTTATGGGTTCTAGGGATCAAACTCAGGTTGTCAGGCTTACAAGGTAAGCGTCTTTTAGCTGCTCAGCCATCTTGCTGGCCCAGAAAATTTCTGTCTATGTATCATGTTTTTAGTATGTATGCTTTTCAAGTTTTCTTGGACTGTAAAACCTTAGTTGTGGTACTTTGAATAGAACTAGATCTAGAGTGGGCTTACTTCTGTTCCCTCAGAAGCATCTGGACTGACGCTGAGCTCATGAAAATTCAGTTTAGCTAGACATGGTGTTACATGTCTTTAATCCCAGAATTTGGGAGGTACAGGCAGATAGATCTCTGAGTTCCAGGCCTGCCAGGACTACGTAGTGAGGTCTTGTCTCAAAACCAACCAACCAGCCAAACAAAAACAGCTGGGTTTGGTGGTTCAATCCTTTAATTCCAGCACTTGGGAGGTAGAGCTAGGATCTCAATGATTCAAGGCCAGCCTGGTCTACATCAGTACCAGGATAGCCAGGCCTACATAGAGAGACCCTGCCTCAATAATAAATAACTTTTGTCTAAATGGTACCAGTATAGTTTTGAATTTATAATTTTTGTTAGTATGTTGATTTTAATATAGACATTTTATAAAAGATTGGTTAACTTTAAAAACTTAAAATTTAGATAGAAGTTTGATAAGCCTTTTTCCTAACAGATACTGTTAGGTTTGTGTCTATAAGAGAACAACAGTTGCGATATGGGTAAGGTATATCATATATGGTCTCTTTCTTTCTTTCTTTCTTTCTTTCTTTCTTTCTTTCTTTCTTTCTTTCTTTCTTTCTTTCTTTTTTTTTTTTGGTTTTTCGAGACAGGGTTTCTCTGTAGCCCTGGCTGTCCTGGAACTCACTCTTGTCAGTCTCCTACCTCAGTTGTCCAAATGCTGAGATTTCAAGCATACGCCACTCTGCCTTTTGCCCCTGTTAGTGGGTTTTATATAGAAGTTACATTTGATTTTTGAATTTAGAGCAAATGATTACTGCTTTTAGATAAGATGGGAAGTAAATGAAAGGAATTGATCTAAGAACACAACTTTGGGGATTTGTTTAGATAATTTCATGACAGACTTTACTTTTCTTTGTTACCTGTTTTTAGATAGATAATAACATGAAAAGAAAGACTAATTTAGAACAGGTTGCAAAAATATTGAGCTATGTAACTCAAGGAATTTTTTAATCATAGAGCTTTAGATCAGGAAGAGAATATAAGTATATTCTGATACTTTTTTTTTTTTTTTAACTTTTTGTTGATTTTTTTTTTTTTTTTTTTTTTCCTTTTTGGTTTTTCGAGACAGGGTTTCTCTGTAGCCCTGGCTGTCCTGGAACTCACTCTGTAGACCAGGCTGGCCTCGAACTCAGAAATCCACCTGCCTCTGCCTCCCGAGTGCTGGGATTAATGGCGTGCGCCACCACTGCCCGGCTGGAGTTATTCCTTTAATTGAGAAAACCTTAATAGCTTTGGGCTTCTTTCTTTCTTCCTTTCTTCCTTTTTTTTTTTTTTTTGTTTTCAAGAGAGTATCTCACTATGTAGTTTTTCTGGCTATCTTAGAACTCTTTATGTAGACCACACTGGCCTCAGACTTGGAGATGTCTACCTGCCTGTGCCTCTTGTGCACCAGGGTCAAAGGCTAGATATGCCTGTCCTTTGGGGTTTTTTGGTTGTTGTTCTGTTTTTTGCTATTTTGCTGATTATTTTTTTCCTTCCTGTAAAGTAAGTGGTTTTATTACATGATGGAAGTCTTAATGTATGCACTATTGAGCAGATTTTATTTATTATTGAAACTATTGAATAGGTGCAGCTGTGGAATAATAGGGTACTAAAATGTGTTCAGCCCCGTTTGATTTCTTATCTAAAAAGTTGAGTTCAGCATCTTAAAGAGTAGAAATGGAATATAGCAACACCTTACTAATTATGAACGTAATGACAAGTTCTCTAATTTGAGACTAAAGACAACTTAGAACTCACTCTAAGGACACCTGTGTTTTTGTGCCTCTGTGGGTCAGAAGTGTAACCAGCGGCTTATTGGCTCAGTAACTCTGCTGGTGTATTTTTAGACCTTTGTATTTAAAAATACAAGCACCTGGCTGTCACATAGGTGCCTGGTGTCAGCCATGTGACATTTTAGGCTTTCTTGTTGGTTTTTGACTCTGTGCTTCAGTCAGTTTGTTCTTTTGAGCCTCTGGCTTTCCTCACCTTAGATTTGTGTGCATGAGCTGTGGCCACTGTGGGTAAACAGACATGGTATTTTTTTTTTCTTTATTTTTTTCTTCCTGTAGTCCAGGATGTCTTGGGAAGTTTATTATGTAGACACCTGTCTTTGTTTATATAGAGTAGACTGACTTCAAGCTATCTGCCTGCAGGAACCTCCTGAGTGCTGGGATATATAGGCACCCTGTGCCTGCCAAAATAACTTTAAAAGAAAAGCAGAAAACATGAAAGCTCACTCTGTCCGTCCATCCATCCATCCATCCATTTTTTCAAGACAGGGTTTCCCTCTGTAGCCCTGGCTGTCCTGGAACTCCCTCTGTAAACCACAGCCTTGAACTCAGAGAGACCCACCTGCCTCTGCCTCCTGAGTGCTGGGATTAACAACATGTGCCCCTACTCCCAGCTTGAAAGTACTATTTCATAAAACATTTTTTACATGTTAAAGTTTTGAAATTTTGTTTTGTTGCTGTTATTTTAAGACTGGGTCTCTTGTAGCCCAGGCTGGCCTGGAATTCCTTATAGTTGAGGTTAGCTTTTAATGTCACATTGTCTTGCTTCTGCCCCCCCAAGCGCTGAGATAACTGTGGCTGCCAAGCCTGCCCTAGAATTCAAAATTCAACTGCCTTAGCTTCCTGAGTGCTAGGATGGGTGTGTACCAGCACACGTGGTATAAACTACAACTTTTCCAGATCTGATTTTATGCTTCAAAAAATTCTTAGTACAAGTAACTACATTCTATATTGTTGACTTGTTCTGGTTTTTTTTTTTTTTTTCGTTTTGTTTTGTTTTTTTAGGTTTTTTCAGACACTCTGTGTAGCTCTAGCTGTCCTGCAACAGTGGCCTGGAATTTAGAGATCTGCCTCCTTAGCACTGGAGTTAAAGGTGTGCACCACTATCACCTGGCTACCCATTCTATCATTAATTTGGCCTTTATTTTACATAGTAATATATCTGGCCATTTTGTTTTTTTCTCTGTTTTTTTTTTTAAAGGTATATGGGTTTTTCCCAGCGTGTTTGTCTGCAGCCTATGCATGCAGTGTCTGCAGAGTCCAGAAGGGTGCGTTGGAGCTTCTGGAACTGGAGATAACAAACAACTTACGAGCTACTATTTGGTGGCGGGAAGTTGAACCCCTGCCCTACCTCTCTACCCACCCCTTTATTCTTGTAGCAGTGTTGTTTGTAGATGTTATGGTATACTTTTTGTACACTAAAACCTGGACCACTTGGGTTTGTTAAGAGCTGATATCCTTGTTACTGCCAGTTTTACTACAGGAGTTTGTTTTTCTTTCCTGAGACAGGGTTTTTCACTATGCAGCTGGGCTGATCCGAAGCTCATTGTGTACACTAGGCTGCCTTTGAATACAAAAGATCTGTCTGTCTCTGCCATCCAAGTGCTGGGATCAAAGCTATATGCCTCTACAGCCAGCTAGACTGCTAGCATTTCTTATACTTTGTCCCTTAGAGCACACAGTGAGCTTTTGTGTGTTCTAGGTGTTCTGGAAGCATCTATTAAATCAACTAGGGTACATAATGTGCTTCTGGAAACCCCTAAGTCAGATCGTTATTAGTCTGAATTTTTGGCACCTGTAAGAGACAGTATGGAAATGGGCAAATTTTCAAAAAGTAGGACTTCTTTTAGCTGGGTGTTATGGTTCATGTGGCAAACTGTCTCCAAAAAACAAAACACAAACCTAAAACAAAACAAAAATGAACAAAAACCAAAAAATAGGACATTTCTTTTCTTTGCAGATTCCATTTGCTGGTTTTTGGTTTTGTTTTGTTTTGTTTTGTTTTTGTTTGTGTTTGAAACAGGGCCTCTCTGTAGTCCTGGCTGTCCTGGGACTCACTATAGAGACCAGGCTGACTTTGAACTCAGACATCCACCTGCTTCTATTTCTTGGGTGCTGGGATTAAAGACGTGAGCTACAGTTGTCAATCCCATGGCTGTTTCATGCATAGCAGTTGTGACTTTATACATGTGATAAGTGTACCTGTGTGTGAGCTCCCTTAGCTAATACTTTAGCCAATGGTTTCTGTTTTAGGATTTAATTGCTAGGTTTTTGTTTTGGTATTTGCAGTTAACCTATGGTCCTGTGCATGCTAACTGATCATCACATCCTCTACTGCTGAGGTTTGTCCCAGCCCATCAGTAGAGTGCCCTTCCCCATCTCTGTATGTGTGCATGTGTGCTCCTGAGGTCATGGATAATTCTATTCTGTCTTGGGTTTTTCTGTGTGTTTTTTCTGGCCAAAAACTAGCCTTCAACTTCTGATCCTCCAGTCTTCATCTTCCAAGGGCTGGGATTCTATTGGTAAATGTTTCATCAGTTGACTTTTCTGAGGCTCCATTCACATGTCACCTGAGATTCCCAGGAATTTCCTCTACATTCCAGAAATTAATAGTAATGTTCATTCATTATTTGTCCTTTGTGCTGTATTGACATTCATACTGAGGGTGCAAAACCAGTGGCAGGGAAAACTGTACCCCTCAGTGTGCCCAGATCCTCTTAGTTGTTCTCTATGCCAGCACGTGCAGCAGGAGGTTTAGAAGGGCAGTTCTGCTGGACCTGGTGTACAGATTTTTGTGGTCACAGCTTCTCACAAGGTAAGACAGGAAGGGTCTCTGTATGTTCCATTTGGTCTTCAGTCTGTCTCTCCCACTTACCACCCACTCAGGGTGAAGATAGCTCAATGCTAGAACACTTGGTCAACACGCACAGTATCTTAAGTTCAATCTCTCTATTGTTTAAAAAAAAGAAAGAAAGAAAAAGCATAACAAAGACAAAGAGCTCTGTGAGGTTGTTCTTCTCCTCCTTCTCCTTCTCCTTCTCCTTCTCCTTTTGGTTTTTCGAGACAGGGTTTCTCTGTGTAGCCCTGGCTGTCCTGGAACTCACTCACTCTGTAGACCAGGCTGGCCTCGGACTCAGAAATCCGCCTGCCTCCGCCTCCCAAGTACTGGGATTAAAGGCGTGCGCCACCACTGCGCTGCGTGAGGTTTTTCTTCTTAAAGATAAGGCATCCAGTATCCCAGACTGCCTCAAACTTATCTTCTGCCTTCACTTCCCTAATGCTGTGTGATTAATAGACAGCATCACCGTGGCTGGTTGTGTAGTGTTGGGTTTTAGGCAAGGACAGTACCAACTGAGCATCTCAATTCCTCCTCAGTGTGTGTTGTGTGTACATGTGGTGTACGTATGAATATGGGCATATGTGTTTTACAGCACGTGTATGGATGCAGAGGACAACTTTAGGAGTCCTCTCCTTCTGTCATGGGTTCCATCGATTTAACTCAGGTTGTCAGGCTTGGTGGCAAGCTACTGAGCCATCTCTCCAACCGTCTTCCTCACTGAGTCTGGAGTTTATTTGATTCGTCAAGTCTCTGGGATTCCCCCTGTTTTCTGCCTCCCCAGAGCTAGGACAAGTGTGCATTGCAGTGCTGGGCGTTCTTAGGTGGGTCTTGGGGTTCTAGCTTGAGACCTCATTCATGGTTATTTGGTAATTGCTTTTCCAATGGAACAATCTCCCCAGGCCTCCCAAGTATAGAGAGAGATGGCTAGCAGTAAAGAGCATTGGCTGCTCTTGAGGAGGACCTAGATTCTGTTCTCGGCACCCATGTGGTGGCTGACAACCATCCAAACTCATAAGTACATGCAGGCAGAATGCTCATGCACATAAAATTAAATAAGTCTGTAAGAAAATTTAAGTGTAAGGAGTCCTGAGAGACAAGGTTTGAGAACTAATACTCTTAACAAACGTATGTTGAAAGAGAAGTTGTCAGCTTGTGATAGTGTGTTGGGCGTATTTAATTGCATCCAGTACAGTGCCAGGCAGATTAGTAGGTTCTTTATAAAATGTATGAATCATTGAACGTAATTATACAGCAAGTCGTAAAAATACACATTGAGCCCAGAAGGAAAATTGGTGTGTGAAGATGGCAAGCAATTTTATGTTAGTAAACAATGTCAGGTTTACATCATATTTTCAAATTCTAGGACAGATTTTTTCCACATCTCAACATCATTGAAATTGAGATCTTAAAATGGGTGGTGAGTCACTTTAATGTAGCTTTTTTTTCTTTGTTGGTGTGTCATAACATAATGATGTTTGTTACGTGTGATGGAGTCTGGTAGTATCTTCGTGTGGAGAGAGCCATAGAATTGCAGTTTGGTTCCTAAGGTATAGGTTATTCCTAATTAAATGTTCTTATCAGGCATTTAAATTGACTCTGGGCAGCTGGAAATGTTTGTTGTTGAAGTGTCGCTCTGTCTGCCGACTAGCCTCAGTGCTGGAACGCAAGTTCTTAAACAAATCACAGGAGCCAGGCAGCCATCCTGGCCCACACCTCTAATCTTAGCACTCTGAAGACTGAGTAAGGCTGAGGAGGGTCAAAAGCTGAGTGTGGCCTGGGCTACCAGGCTAGCACCAACCAGTGCAACCTGGATTCTGAAGTGAGACTGGGTTTTAAAGCACTAGGGGGCCGAGCCTGTAGTTGAGTGGTCGGGCATGCAGGAAGTCCTCAGTTGGATTCCTTGAACTCCGCAAATAAGCATACAGCATGTGAAGCCTGTGTGAATTTTGTTTTTATGTGCAGAGCCGTTCGCCCTGCTGTTTAGGTTATTACCCATCCTCCCCACCTTACTATGGCTTTGTGTCGTCTCACCCTTTTCCTACTCCTTTTTTGTTTTTTTCTGGTTTTTGAGACAGGATTTCACTGTATCCCAGGCTAGCCTTGAGCTCTTAGAGGTTTGCTTGTCTGCCTCATGAGGGCTTGGATTAAAGGCTCATACTAAGTGCTTATTTATATCATGGGCTTGCTCTGTAGCCCATTCTGGCCTTGAACTCCCCCCCCCCCCCATGAGAATGCTGGGATTATAGGCTCGCCATGAGTGGGGATTGTGGCCCATGGGGCAGGGAAGGCCTGGTGGGTAGATGGCTCCTGTCAAGGTAGGAGTGAGTACTACAGTTGCTTACAGTTAAAGAGTCAGGAAGCAGAGAGGCCTCTACACACAGTCCCAGGTTGTAACCCTCAGGGCCTTTTCTCCAGGGACCGACTTCCTCTAGCTAGACTTTACCTCCTAAAAGTTGCATAGCTTCCCAAAACTGTGGTGCTAGTTAGGGACCGAATTTTTAAAACGTGAGCTTGTGAGGGCCATTTCATGTTCTGCATCTTGCTTTCCCTTCACATGATCTTAGGTACATCTGTTTAAAGATGACTTTGATCTAACTAATGCTTTTAATTACAGTGCTTGGGAGGCTGAAGGAGGAGAAGGGAGTAAAAGGTCAAGCCTGGGCTATAGCAAGACTTCATTTCAAAACAAATGAGACCAAAAAGATAAAACAGGCACCGTAACCCTTGCCTGCAGTCCCTGCTCCTCAGGAGGATTGGGATTGGCAGAGGTAGGGTTCACTTTGAACGTAGATGTTCCATTTTGGGCTATAGTATATAGTAACTTGTAGTCCATGGGCCTGTGAGTCTGTTTCCTGAGGGGATAGGTGGTGGTAGAGAGATGGCTCAGTGCTTAAGAACACTTGCTGTACTTGCAGAGCACCCATGTTCAGTTCCCAGCACCCATACTAGACAGTGTACAATGGCCTGTAGCTCCACCTCAAAGGGTCTGGTGACCTTTTTGGTCTCTGCAGGCACCTGCGCACACGAGCATAAGACAATTTTTTTTAAAGCAAAGTTAATGCATTGATAATTAATATTATTACTATTTTATAATCATAACATCTGAGTAAGCAGCATATATAGTTTGCCATTTTATTTTTTATTTTGTTTTATTACTATGTAGCTCTTGTTGGCATGGAACTTGCTGTGTAGACCAGGCTACCTTGAACTTGAGATTTGCCTGCCTGTGCCTTCTAGTATCGGAGTTAAAGGTGTGTACCACCATTGTACTTTAAACCTAAATAGAGAGTAGGGATCAAACTTTGAAAAGTTCACAGTTGATTCTTTGTCCTTCCTTCCTTCCTTCCTTCCTTCCTTCCTTCCTTCCTTCCTTTCTTTCTTTTTTGTTTTTCGAGACAGGGTTTCTCTGTGTAGCCCTGGCTGTCCTAGAACTCACTCCATAGACCAGGCTGGCCACGAACTCAGAAATCCGCCTGCCTCTGCCTCCCAAATGCTGGGATTAAAGGCGTGCGCCACCACTGCCTGGCATGTTGTTGTTTCTTTTAAGAGTCTTACACTGTAATCTAGAGGAATTTACTTTGTAGCCCAGGCTGGCCTTGACTCAGTTCCCCCAAGTGCTGGGATTACAGACATGAGACCACACCAGAGAATGCTTCTCTAAAGAAGCTGAGTGTCATAGTGACAAGAGGCAAATAAGAAAGAATAGAAGGTGGTGGTGGATATAAGTGTGTTACTCCTAAGTCTGTACGTACTAGAGTGCAAGTGTGTCTGACCAACAGTGTTGAGTTTCTGTTGCTGGTCAGGCTGGGCGTCTGATCTAGGACTACTCTGGAATCTATAGATTACACTTTATACTTTTCTGGTGTCTCTCATCAGTCAATGAAAGGAGGACTCTTGGAAAAAGTATGTATCCGTGGAGGTTGTTTGAAACTTAACCATGGGTTGGGGGGGGCAAGGGGGGAGAGAGGGATCCTTCCACTTAAGGAATAAACCTAAGACTTTGGACATGACAGGCCAGCGAGCACTGTACCACTGGGCTATGTCCTACTCTCTCCCGTTTAGTTGCCCTAAGCTGGCCTTGAATATATTTTCCTTAGTCTTCTGAGACTAATGGAATGGCAGTATTATTATTTCTATTAGTTTTTGTTGTTGTTGTTTTTGTTGTTGTTGTTGTGACAGGGTGTCTCTGCATAGTCAGTCCTGGGACTTGCTGTGTGTCTTTATTAACTGCATAGATCTGCCTGTGTCTCCCAAGGCATTTGCCCCATGCCCTAAAGTAGACCTTATTTACAATTAACTTAGTATCTTTTTTTTTTTTTTTAAGATTTGTTTATTTATTATATGTAAAGTACACTGTAGCTGTCTTCAGACACCCCAGAAGGGAGTACCAGATCTCATTATGGATGGTTGTGAGCCACCATGTGGTTGCTGGGATTTGAACTCAGGACCTTCGGAAGAGCAGTCAGTGCTCTTAACTGCTGAGCCATCTCTCCAGCCCCTAACTTAGTATCTTGACGCTTTAATCCAGAGCATCTAATTTCAAAGTTAGGTCATTACTGAATATTGGTAGAGGAAAGGTGGTTGTTTGGGAAGCTTAGAGACAGGGTTTCTCTGTGTAGCTTTGGCTGTCCCGGAACTTGCTCTGTGCTTGTTTTGAATGTTTTTGTTTTGTTTTGATTTTACCAGACAGGGCTTCTCTTTGTGGCCCTGGCTGTCCTGAACTAGCTCTGTAGAACTCAGAGATTGACCTGCCTCTGCCTGAAATAAATACAAGGTACACAACACCAATGATAATCTGCAGCTTTACTTTTTTATTTATTTGTATAAATTATTAATCCAAAGTGGAAAGCCCTTGACCCCTTCACTTCTGGTTTTAAAATAAGATAGTAAGATTGGATGTGTATTTAGAAGCTTGTGTCAATGAGGTTTGAGTAACTAAAAGATTAGGCCAAGGGTGAGAGGATGTTACCCTCCCATGTCTAGACATGGGTCCTGGCATTAGGTAAAGGGCTGTGAAAGGCTGTTCCCATAATGCTGGTCTGAGTCAGTGCATCACCTGCTTACCCAAGCATTTCTGCGTCTTCCATGTTTCAGTCAAACTGTTGCCGACTGTAGGACTAGTATTACACAGGTGGCAAGATTGAGGTGGGATAGTAGTCGTCCTGTCTGGTGGAAAGCAAGTCTAGACCATCTTTTTACTGAGTTCCATGCAGCTGGCTAATCTCCGTTACTGTGTATGTTAGGAGTGGGAGACTTGTGGTCCCTTCCCTTGTTCCAGTTTTGTTTTTCGGGGCCATCTGAAGAAGCAGAATGATTTAGTAGATGAGACAACTGACCAAGAGTTTGTTCAAATAATATATAAATTCAAGAGTAAATTTCTCTTTCCTCTTTGTTCTGTAGTCCTTGTTTTTGTTTTTTGTTTTTGTTTTAATTAAGAACAGTGGGTTTTAATTTGGTGTGGTGGTGCATGCCTGTAATTGTAGCATTTGGGACCTTTGGGGTAAGTAGGATCCAGGGTTCAGTGCTTACCATTTACATAGTATTATGTAATAAATTTCAGCCTGGGCTACATGAGACCTTATCTCAAGGTAAAGAGTGTTCTTCAGGGCTTCTGTGCCTAACTATATCAGTCATTTCAGTTATTTTAATCGGTGTTTGGGATATTTAGTCATTAGCCTAAGACCAAAGCTTTAAATTAGATTTTTTTTTAAAATTTTATCATTTGTTCCTTTATTTGTTTATTTAATTATTTTGAGATGGAGTGTGTGTGTGTGTGTGTGTCTGTGTCTCAGTATGTAGCTCTAACTGGCTTCTACTTGTCCAGAGCTCTGCCTATCTCTCTGATCCGTGAGTGCTAGGATTAAAGGTGTGTATCACCAAGCCCTGCTGCTTTTAAATGTAGGTTTTGCCTGCATGTATGTTAGTATACTACGTGTGTGCAGAGGCCAGATGAGGGGTTGGATTCCCTGGGACTACAGTGTACAGTTGTGACCAGCCCTGTCACTGCTGGGAATCCGAGTCTTCTGGTAGAACAGCCAAGCTCCTAACCACTGAGCCATCTCTCCAGGACCAAATACTGTGTTATAGGTCTGTTAACCTAAATTTGGCTCATTATAGGCCAAGTGTTTCTATCTCAGGATTGCAAGTGTTCTGGGTTCAGGACATTTTCAAATGTTTGCATTTTCTAGATAAGGTATTTGGGGAAAGGGGCTCAAGTTTAAACAGAACATTTTGTTTTATATACACCTTGTACGAAGTTTGAAGTTAATTTTATACGTTCATTTTAGTAATTTTTGTACATGAGACTTTTTCTTTCCTTCATTCTTTTGTGTTTTTATTGTTGTTGTTTTTTTGTTTTTTGTTTTTTGTTTTTGAGAGAGGGTTTCTCTATGTAGTCCTGACTGTCTTGGAACTCACCTCTGTAGATCAGGCTAGCTTCAAATTCAGAGCAATCTGTCTGCCTCTGTCTCTGGGATTAGTGGTTGTCACCATCATTGACCATACTCTTCTGTAATCAGATACATTTCTCTCAGACTCTCTGCAAAGTGATCATTGCCAAGAGGAGCAAAACATGGCTCCTCTCTCCCTCTCTCTCTGTCCCTCTGTCCCTCTCTCCCTCTCCCTCTCTCCCTCTCTCCTACTTCCCCTCTCCCTCTGTTCTCTTCCCCTCTCCCTCTCTCCATCCCTTTCCCTCTCCCCCTCCCCCTCCAGGTTGAGACATGACTCTTATTCTAGGAAGCTTGAATCTAGGAGGGTGAGTTAGATATTTTCCTAAAGATTATTTATGTACATGGGTGTTGGGTCTGCTTCTACATCTGCATACCAGATGACGGCATCAGATCCCTGGGAGTACAGTTACAGATGGTTGTGAGCTGCCATGTAGGTGCTGGGGATTTAACTTGGGACCTCTGAAAGGTCAGTGCTTTTAACCACTAAGCCATCTCCTCAGCCTAACTTTGTCAGCTTTCTTGAGTGTCAAGCACACAGAAGAGAGAGATACACAACTCACTTAGGCAGAGGAGGCTCTTGGGAGATAACACTGATCTTGGTCATGAAAGGGCTTTTTGAAGGAGCAGTGGAGTTGAAGGAAAGTTGGGAGAAAGGAAAGGGCTAGTCAGAAGCGTAGAACTATAAACCGACATCAAAGAATGAGGGTGTTAAGTGAGTGCTTGGGATTTGATGAGCAAAGAGGACAGCCTGTAGACATGTAGCTGGAAAACGAGTTTATGTTGCAAGCACTCAGAGGCAGGATATAGAATAGTAGTGTTTTGTTTTCTTTATTTTTGCCTAGAAATTGTAGTGTTTAAAAATAAGAGCCATGCTCAGTGTGGTTGGGCATGCTCATAGGCTCAGCACCAAGAAGGCTGAAGTTAAAGGTGAGGGTAACCTGGGCTAACTAGTATTAGACTCTCTTCAAACTAACTAATGTTATGTTTGTGTTTTTGTTGTTGTTGTTATTGTTGTTTTTGAGACAGGGTTTCTCTGTGTAGCCCTGACTGTCCTGGAACTCACTCTGTAGACCAGGCTGGCCTGGAACTCAGAAATCTGCCTTCCTCTGCCTCCCAAGTGCTGGGATTAAAAGGCGTGTACCACCACCACCTGGCGCCTACTTTGTTTTGAGATAGGGTCTTGCTCTGTTGCACACAGTGGCCTGGAACTTGTGACCACCCTACTTTGCAGTCTCTGCAAAGGTGGAAATTATTGACTGGCATGTGTCTTACATCTTGCTGAGTTTTAAATTTTAGTTTCAGACTTTTAAGTTTCCTCATCTGCTTTTTACCTTTTGAAACAGTAGGAATGGTTTTTCTTTATTTTTTGAAAGGCAAAACAAAGTTTTACTTTTAAATGATTACAAGCACATCAAATAACATGTAACAAGTTGAGTCCTAGCATCTAGTGATTTGGGTTAGGATACGCTAACAGTAACCTGAACAAGCATATTCACTGTCCTAAATTAACCAGGATAGAGTACTATAAGGCTGGCTGCTTCTTCATAGGAGTTACAAATAGCTATTTACAACTTTTTCATAGATAACGCCCCTGACCTTTAAGAAAGTAGAAGGGAACAATTTATTCCCTTTCTTCAAAGAATTTTTTTTTCTACTAGACTAATAAAAGAAAAGTCAACATTGATACCCATTACTTGCATGAACACAAAGAAAACAGGTGACATATACTCCTTAAAGACACGCAAGGTAAGAAGATGAAACTTCAGGTACAAAAGGCTAGATTTGATACTCTCAAAAAGTAAGGGTCCTACAACAGCAAGAGAAATAATTTAATGCCTTCCAGAACAGAACTCGAGCTTGTGGAGGCTTTCTATTCTATGGGGCCAGATCCCGTGCCAACCCACAGAGCAGGCGCTTCTGCCTTCTATCCATTTATGCAGTAGTTTTCATGGATTTCTGGCCAGATGTCACACACAAAGGCCAAGAGGTTATTCAGGACTTCATCCCTGTTTGCTCGAAGTAGTTGTGGAAGATGGTCATCTTCTCCTGGGTCTCCTTTTCCACCTCGCTGCTACAGCTGCCACGGGACCCCAGTGCCGCAGCTCCCTTGGCCTTGAACTCCTTCTCTCTCTGTAGGCAGTACTGTTCCAATTTCAGCCTGGGCTGCTGCTTTGGCCTGCTTCAGCCTCCGGTTCGTTGGCTTGCGGGCCTTCTACACCTTCTCGGCCGCTCGCTTCTAGGCCTGCAGTAGCTGCTGAATGCCCTGCGACTGACTAGCCATTGCTATGGGGACTTTCGGCTGAGAGACCGGCCTAAGTCAACCAGTGGTTTTTCTTTTAAGCTGAACTTAGGTTGGTAATTGGCTGTCCTAGTGTGAAAATATTTATAGCCTGGTACATGATGTGTTGAGTCTCATCCAGGCCTCTCTGTTGTAAGTGGCTCAACAGCTGAACGTCACAGGTGTTCTCTGTTGTCAAAGAGCTGTGTGTTGGGTTGGTAATTCTTAAGAAGTGCTGGGATTAAAGGTGTGTGCTTCTTTTTCTCAAAGTTGTGTTATTTTATAGTTCTACCTGTACGTATGTCTGTGTACACTTGCATGCCTGCAGAAGCCCGAGGAGAGCATTAAATCCACTGGAACTGAAGTTGCAGGCAGTTGTGAGCCACTGTATGGGTGTTAGGAATCAAACTGTCCTCTGTAGAGCAGTGGGTGCTGTTAACCACTGGGCCATCTCTCCAGCTTCAGCTGTGTTTTTAAATTTGTTCTTCTTTGTATTTGGAGACAGGGTCTGTAGACCAGCCTGCCTTGAACTCATGTCACTCCTGCCCTTGCCTCCTGAGGGCTGGTAGCTACTACACTGGGCGTGGTTTGCTGTGTTTAACTGAGGAGAATCCTATGCATATAGACTCACTTTCCTCCTGGATCTTACAGTTAGTTTAAGCTTTAACTATATTTCTTAAATTAGATATTTTCCTTCATGCTATCTCTAAAATAAAGCTTTTTATTAGTGTATATTTAATCTGTGAAGAGTTTTCTGAGGGAATCATGCTTGAAATGGAAAAGTGCTAAACAGAAGTATGTACCATTCCGTATCCCTGCCTGGGCTGGCTTTCCTCTCAGGGCCTTTAGGGACATGCAGATCCTGTCAGCCTTACTCAGTTACCTTCTCCAACTCAGTATGTATACCCTTAAGCACAAATGTGTCTACACACACTTTGACAGTTGGGAAGGATGGTCCTGGCTAGGGGCTGGTGCTCTCTGATTTACTTCTGCATTTAGCAGATGTTAGTGCATGTTTACACCTTGGAGTGGAGCAGTTGGATAGAAGGTGATCATTCTGAAATAAACAGAACAACATAATCTTTGTAGGCAGGCAGCACGTGAGACTGAACAAAAGGGACTCCTGCAGGTGGTTTGGTAATTAGTTGTGACCATGAGTCGGGTAAATTAAGCAAGTGAACAAGATGTCCTGTGTGCTGTGTGACCTTAAAGCCTTCTTCCATTTTCAGAAATGGAGTCTGTAGTAGAAAAGCTGTCTTCTTTTTCTTAGTTTTCAAAATGAAGTGTGGCTTGTACATCTGAAGTCAGTACTGCAGCCTGAAGAGAATGGCTCCGCTCAGTCCTGGATTTTTTAATTTTGGTTTTTGGGTTTTTGGTTTGGTTTGGTTTGGTTTGGTTTTTCGAAACAGAGTTTCTCTATAGCCCTGGTTATCCTGGAACTCACTCTGTAGACCAGGCTGGCCTCGAACTCAGAAATCTACCTGCCTCTGCCTCCCAAGTGCTGGGATTAAAGTCGTGTGCCACCACTGCCCAGCCTCCTGTTTCTTCTTAACTACTCCTTAAGTTGAGTATCTGCATGGGGAACTGAGATGTTTTTGAGCTACTAAACTCTGCCTGGCTCTTAACCCCATGACAGTCTTCCTATCTCAGCCTCTGAGGTGCTAAGATTACAGGCATAAGCCACTGTGTCTGGATGAATTACATACCTTTAATGGAAGATTATGCCAGTTAGTTATACTGTCCATTAGAATTTTGTTTTTAGAGTCCTGAAACAGATGTAATTATCTGCGTAGGAAGATCAGTTATTTTAAGAGAAAAGCAGGTGGAGAAATACGAGCCATTTGAAGGTTTAAAATGCATCTGAGAAAATGCTCTCCGACTAGGGGGAGAGGGGTTATGGGTTTTGTTTTGTCTATATCCTAACTAACTGTTGAAAGAGAAACCCATGGAAATCAACATTTTTATGGCTTTGGAGATGCTAGGGAGGTTCAAAGGCAGCTGCATGCTGACATAGAGAATTCTTCTGAAAGATGGACAGTTTAGTTTGGGCCACGTAGCCTGGTCTTGCTACTGTTATGGTCATAGGTGTAAGCTGGCAGCTCTTCAGGATTCAAGTCCCACTGTTGAGTGGATGCTGCTCTGCCTCAGTCTTCTTTCTAGTGCTCCTATCTGCTGTTCTGAGAGCCATAGAGGTGTTCTAGGGTAAGGTATTGTCTACCTGCCTGCAGGTACTAGCAGTGGAAGAAATAGTTTAAAGACTGAAGCAGATCAAGAACCCTTCCTTTAACCAAAGGGAGGCAAGCCAGTGGTTTTAGTTTTATGAAATGTGTTTCTCTCGTTCCTGTAAAGCTATAAAAGTTACTTTCGCAACCCCAGGGAAAGACATGGCTTCCTCTAAATATCGTGCCTAGTGGTGGTGGAGGAGGTTGGTTGTCATTATCCTGAGGCTTAAACTAGTGGCAAAGGCTAGCTCTATGAATACCTCCTCTAAGCCAAGGCATATTATCAGTAGCAGTACCAGCTGACATGGCAGTGTGTCCTGTGCCAAGCATGTACTTTTTTTTAGCACTCTGTATGGCTTCCTTGGTCCTCAAAATGAGTATAGGAGATAACTAATGGTGTTTTACAGAGGAGAAACTAAGGCTTAGGTTAGGTAAAATTGTAGACTGCGGCAGTCAGCTTAGGCTTCCCACGTCTGGAGCTTTGACTCTGAACTACTAAATTCTGTATCATCATACTGATAACTCTCTGGACTGGGTGGCAGGCAGTGTGGCCTACGTTACAAGGAGAGTGTCTCAGAGATAACAATATTTCCTAAGGCTCCTGTTGAAACCTGGGTCAGTTAGTGAGAGCTTGTGCTCGTCCACAGTGGATCATGAACGTGACCTGAGAGTGCAGTGATGCAACCAGGGTCTTTTCATTTCTGTGTGAGCTGTCCTGTTCACAGACCTGTGGGTTAAAAGTTGATCTGGGAGCTAGTATTTGGCACTGCAAACTCATATTCTCCTGGCAGTAGGTGTTGTACCGGTGGATGCTTAGTTGATAACTGTCTCCTTAGCTAGTGACCCACCTGGGTTCTAAGATGTGTTCCTAGTAGTAAGTGACAGGTCACAGTCGTCCTCTTTTCAGATGTTATCTCAGTGTGAGTGTAAAGTCTGGGAGTGCAGGCAAGACCAGGACCAGCCAAGTCAGACGCGGTTCTTTATCCACTCTGCAGGGGCCTTGAGGTAAGGAAGGCTTTTAATTTTAACTTAATTTGTCAAATGTATTGGTGTCCTTATGAGACAGTAGTGGGGCTTAGATGAGATAAACAGGCCACAGGTACTTAGAATGGTAGCCGGATATTGATGTGTGGGGAATGAGGGCCGTGGTGGGGTAGTGGTGGATGCCTCATGGACCAACACTTGATTTGTATATAAACAATAAACACTTAGGCTTTTCTTTATTTTATAATCATGCTAATTGACTTAAATACTGTGTTTTCCAATCAGTTATTGGGGGAAGGGGGGAGTGCTGTTGAGGCAGGGTCTGTCTACATAGCCCTGGATGTCCTGGAACTCACTATGTAGACCAGGCCTCAAACTCAAGAGATCTGCCTGCCTCTGCCTCGCAAGCACTGAGAATAAATACGTGTACCATTGTGCTTGGCCTTGTGTTTCCCAGCTTTGAAAGTTTACACTCTAAAACTTCAATTTTATTTGGAAGTACACCTCATTTATATTGAGTAATTTTTAAAAATTATTTGTGTGTGTGAATGATGTGTGGGGTAGGTGGTGCATGTGCCCCTGTAGTGGGAGATCAGAGAACAACATTGTGAAGTTGGCTCTCTCCACCCTTATGGATTCCAAGGCTTGAACGCGGGTAGCCAGGCTTTGCAGGCAAGCAAGCATTTATTCCGCCGTCTATACTCCTCTCCATGCTCCTGTTGTAGCAGCCTCACGGCTGGAGGTCTCTTGTCTTGTTTGCTTCCTTCCAGTCTTTTTTTTTTTTTTTTGGTTTTCCAAGACAGGGTTTCTCTGTGTATCCCTGGCTGTCCTGGAACTCTGTAGACCAGGCTGGCCTTGAACTCAGAAATCTGCCTCTCTCTGCCTCCCAAGTACTGGGATTAAAGGCGTGCGCCACCACTGCCCCTTTCCTTCCAGTCTTAGTCTCCTTTTTGCTACCAGGGCAATACTATTTTGGGTGCGTCTATCTCATCTGCCTTTTCTTGCTTTTAAAGCTTTGAACTTAGGGGGAGTCTTCTGTCTCAGCCTCCAGAATGCCAAGATTACATACATATATGCCACCACACTGGGTTCTTCCCTCTCCCCTTCCTTCCTTCCCTCTCCTTCTCCTCCTTCTCTTCCCCCCCCCCCCCTTTTTTAGTAATCTGCTATGTAGGCCAGATTAACCTAGGACCTGGTGTGTGATTCCAGGTTGCTGTCAAGCTCACTGAAACACATCTCCCCAGTGCCAGGGTTAAAGGCACACCTAGCTTTGAACTACTCTTTGTACAAGGCTTATCTATCAGCTTCTCCCCAAAATTCATTTTCATTCCAAATAAAGTTAAGCCTGTGCTTCCTCTGCACTGGAATTAGAGGTGAGTCAGACTGTTTTCTGAGGGTACCTAGGGATCTGGACTCGGGACCTCTTGTTTACTGACTGAGCCATCTCTCCAGCCCTATATACCCTACCCTCATTTTTGAGACAAGGTCTCATGTAGACCAGGCTGCTCTTGAAGATGACCTTGAACTCCTGCTGTTTTCACTTCCCACATACTGGATCCAAGACATGCCACTACCATGTCATGCGAGTTCCACAGTTAATTTTGTACACACATGGATCTTCCCCTTTCCAAGTCATTTGCCCCCTGACCCTTTCTCCCTGCTCCATCCATGTATTACATCGTTCTGATCTTTCTTCCTTTGTTTTCCTCCATTCTGAGAGCGAAGGGCTTCATTTGCATAGAGGTTCCAGTGATAAAGGCTTAGTGTCTCAGTTTAGAACTCTTGAGTGCATTGGTTTTCTAGCAGAGAGACCGACATGGATGAGGATTAGTGTCTCTTTTCTTTTTTTTTCTCCGAGACAGGGTTTCTCTGTGTAGCCCTGGCTGTCCTGGAACTCACTCTGTAGACCAGGCTGGCCTTGAACTCAGAAATCCGCCTGCCTCTGCCTCCCAAGTGCTGGGATTAAAGGTGTGCGCCACCGCTGCCCAGCTTGCAATTTACTTTTAATGCAGAGAAAGTGGGAGTTTTTGGACATAATCAACTCTGGTTGGTATTAATTCTAGAAAAATGATAAAATAGCTAGAAACCTTGATTGAGAGACATAAAAGTTTCCATCTTATTCATTGATTTTTTTTTTTTTTTTTTCCTTTTTTTTTTCTGAGACAGAGTCTTATTACATTATCCAACTGGCCTGAAACTTGCTTTGTAGACCAGGCTGGCCTTGAACTCAGAGATGTGCCAGCATCTACCTTTTGAGTTCTGGGATTAAAGACATATTACCACCCTTCTGTAATTCAGAAAACTATAAAATAAGTTTTTACATCTTAGGTTTAAAAATTTTAAAAGTATTTTATGTATATGGGTGTTTTGCCTGCATGTGTCTGTCTGTGTGTCCCTTGAGTGCCTGGTGCCCTGAAAGACCAGAAGTTGGCATTTGTATCCCTTGGGACTGAAATTACGGATTGTTGTGGGTTACCCTGTGGATGCTAGGAAGTGAGCAGGGTCCTCTGGAAGAACAGTTGGTGCTATGTACCCCTGAGCCATCTCTCCAGCCCCCCATCTCATGATGCTTTGGAAACCATCTACTGATGGTAAGAGAGGAGTGCTTCAGAGCTGTCTCATTTTCTGCAGCAAGAAGGAAACGTCAGAGGACTTTGTCATTTAGTGCCATTTTCATGCTAGACTTTGTACAGTAGTAAGGGGGACTGTTTGTAAATAATGACCAACTGCCGCGCTCTCTCCCGTTGGGAAGCGCAGTGAGGGTGGAGTCTCCGGGTCCGGGGACCGCCAGGGGTCGGGTCTGCAGAGTACGCCCTGGGCTTCAAGGATCACCGCTGCAGCCCTCTTCATCGCAAATGCCTCGGGGCCTGACGCCGCTGGAGTGAGATGCCAGGGTCGAGCACCCCTGGCGCTAATGGAGTCCACCGACTCGGTGCCCAAGCCGCTGTGCGCTGCCTAGCGCTGCTGTGTAGGAAGGGAGCGGACCGAGATCAGCCGTGGGCATCCACTGGCTCCGTTGTGCTCAGAGCACTCGCCGTCCTGCGCCCCAAGAGTCACAGCTCCCTTAGACAAAGTTCTCGGATGCCAAAGTAGTTTCTAGCTCTATTTGTTCAAGATGGCGGGCAGCGCTCCCAGGGCAGGCGGGTGGAGAAGGAGGGGAGAGAGAGCGAGAGCTGGGTCAAGGTGTTCTACTTATAGTTCTGAGAGAGGGGGCGGGGCTTGGTAGTTGATACTTTTCATTGGCCAGCTTGGGAGCCCTAATCGTTGCCTCATTTGCCTATACACAAGTTTCACACGCCAGGCCTCTTTCCATACAGGGGTTGTGATATGAAGAATTTCCCAGGAGCGTTGGCTAGAAGCATAAATTCTGGTCCCTGGTGTACCACCGGGTCTCCCAGAGCTTCCAGCCCATGCTCAACCGGGCATCACAGATCAC
>CM052700.1:104724206-104802873 GCA_028551405.1 Uromys caudimaculatus
GCTTGGGAGCCCTAATCGTTGCCTCATTTGCCTATACACAAGTTTCACACGCCAGGCCTCTTTCCATACAGGGGTTGTGATATGAAGAATTTCCCAGGAGCGTTGGCTAGAAGCATAAATTCTGGTCCCTGGTGTACCACCGGGTCTCCCAGAGCTTCCAGCCCATGCTCAACCGGGCATCACAGATCACTGCCCCACAACCAACTGCCCTTGAGCAAGTGAAACCCTGGTTTGTAGTGATTTCTAAGGTGTAAATACTGTACTGGGCAAGCCTGTCTACAGTGTGACATTGGGAAGAGATGAATATAGTCATCTGACTTGAGTTAATTAACCTCAGCTACCCATTGCATCTTATAGTCTGTTCTATTTATTCTTACGCTTTTTTCTTACTTCCCTGTGTGTGTGTGTGTGTGTGTGTGTGTGTGTGTGTGTGAGAGAGAGAGAGAGAGAGAGAGAGAGAGAGCGCGCGAGCGCGTGTGTGTGCTGGTCAGAGGACAACTTGTGGAACTCAGTTCTCTTTTTCTACCATGTTGGTCCCAGTGATTGAACTTGGGTCTTTGGATGTTTTTCTTACCTAAGTTTGTAATTTGAGCTAAGAGCAAGGTAATTTCTTTGGCCTTAGTAGTTGAACTAATCTCACAAATCTGAAAGTTAGCCAGGCAGTGGTGGCGCATGCCTTTAATCCCAGCGCTTGGGAGGCAGAGGCAGGTGGATTTCTGAGTTTGAGGCCAGCCTGGTCTACAGAGTGAGTTCCAGGACAGCCAGGGCTACACAGAGAAACCTGTCTTGAAAAAAACAAACAAACAAACAAAAAAACAAATCTGAAAGTTAAAACTGGAAAGCCAGTATTTGTCAGTGTGGACAAGTGTCTTGTATCCCGTGGGTAGACATGACAGGGAGTCAGATGCCACAACCAAAAGGTTAGTTGACAAAGAACTGACATAGAGGCTGCATCAAATGACCTTATTAATCTGCTGCAGTGTCCAGCACTCAGACTTTTTCTCTCGGGGTCTTGGTGGCCCCTGCTAGCATTTCTTTCTGACTTTTCCTTTGATGCTGATAGAGTTCCCCTTCCTTTTCTGGCAGACACGTGTTCCTTGGTGTGTATGGACACACTCAGCCTGGCTGCGCTTGAGCCTGGCTGTGTAGGGAACCACATTCTCTTTCAGATGGTAGCTCTGCCAGCATTTTCTGGTAACTTCTTGTGAGTGCATCTGCCTTTATCTCAGATTTTTTTTTTCATGTTTCAAAAGATAGGAACGTTTCCTGATTTTCTCTTTTCTTTGCTTCCGGAAAGTGTCCCTCTCTTCACAGACATTGTGTGTTGGTTTCAAGTTTAGCACTCAGCAGCCATCTTACTTCATACCCAAGCAATGTAGGGTTACTCAGCATCAGCACCTGTTGAAAGCTCCCTTTGCTTCCTTGGCCTCCTGGGCTAGGATGAGAGTGTGCGGACACGCACCACATCACTTACTTTCCTTAGACATCCACGTCCTGATCCCACTGAGTAGCAAAACTGTTCTCGGTATTCATTTAGTCAGCTTTTCTTTAGTTCCCATGTAGGGCGCACTCTTCCATGTGCCTGGATTAAAGAATAAATTAATTGGATAGGTTTCTTGCCCTTTAAAACTTGAATTTTATTGATGGCAAAAGAGAATGTAAACAGGAAAAACAAAACAAAACCAACCAACCAAACAAACAAACAAACAAACAAACAAACAAACAAAAAAACAATGTCCATAAGGCCAAGTAGGAAGTAGACCCGAGGCCTGGCAGAATGGAATTGGGGAGCTATAATAATATTCTACCATAACAAAAACAGAATAAGTTGACAGTTTGCAGTTTGCATGTGTACTTTAGGTGCCCAGGACGGTCTTTGAGGAAGTGGCACTTAAAACATAGCACAAAGAATAAGAAGCAGTAGCTATCTGTAGAAATAGGGAAGTCAGGGTGAGACAGAAGACATAGACAACAAAGTCCCTGAGGAGGATGAAGCTCCCTTGTGTTTGAGGAAACGAAAGTCAGCAAAGCTGAATGAGGCAAGGGAAAATGGCCTTCTGTGTCAGTGCCGTTGTGGGTTGGATGAGTGAATCTAGCTGTGATTCATATAGGTTAAGATCTGATCCAAATTTGGAATTCTAAATGTATGTTTTTTGCATTTGCTTTTCTGTGATGTCAGTAATCAAAAATGAAAGCTACAACTCTGTCTTACATGAGATGTGTCCTATAATTTCAGAAAAATCAGGCAGGAATTAAGATAAGGCTTAATAATACTTAATGTGATGAGGTTATTCCAGTCTAAGCAGACCTAGCTGCAGTGTCCTGCCCTCCTTGTGCCCCAGTCTCCTTGACTGCTGAGATCACGGGCCCGAGCCATTTGTACTCTGCTTTCTGGTTAAATGTCTGAGGCACTCAAGCCTATATACCCTTTTTGTTCTCAACAGACAGGAAGAGAGAAACCCAGGAGTTTAGCCAGCTTTTCCAGGTCAGATCTTCCCAGCATATGTACACCCATTCTTGTGTATGTGTCTAGGTTGGTTTTCTCCTGATTTACTACATGCTTTTGGGTTGTTTTCCTCTTGACTTATTTAAGAAGTATTCCTTGTAAGTAACTTGATTCTTTCATTTCCTGTCTGTACCTCTCAACAGTTCAACCTTATTTATTGTTCATGCATATTTCTCACACTTCTGTTACTTATTAGGTTAGCATCCATAGAACATAGCCACTTCCATATTACAATTGTACCAAGCAGCCTGTGTTAATCACCTCTGTTGGTCTGGAGCAACCAGTCCTCTTCCAATGGCAACACATACACGTACACCCGTTACTTATATGGTGCCGAAAGTAGCTCTGCAGCACGCTTGTGTCACATTGCATATCTAGTTACCATGTTCTTTTATGTCACTGCTGCTGGCTTTCCAGGATTTTGTGCTCATTTATTGAAATGATTTGTGGTAAATTACTCCTTTTTTAAATTTTTATTATTGTGGGTAATGAACAATCACAAGACAACTTTGTGGAGTTAGTTTTCTCTTTGCATGTTTATATAGGGTCCAGGGATTGAACTTGGGCCTCTATGCTTGTGCTGCACACTTTTACTTGCTTACACCATCTCTCCAGCCCAGATATTTCTTTACTTCTTTTTAAGGGTGTCTGTCTATGAGTGAGTGAATGCCATGTGTATCTGGGTGCTCTGAGAAGAGGGAATCAAATCTCTTGGAGTTTGATTGGAGTTTGAGGTAGGTGTAAGCCACAGGACATGGGTGCTGGGAACTGAACTTAGATACTCTGGAAGAATAGCAAGGCCCAGGAACGCATGTGCTTCTGTAATGCTGCCGTTACAGGCATGTGTGTAACCACCATGTCAGGCCTCAGGGGCTCTGGGGTTGGACTCAGGAGCTCCAGGCCTGCTTCAAGCACTGTTACCAACCAAGCTAGTGCTTGTGCACATGAAAGTTTTTTTTCTTTTTCTTGTATTCTCTGTGGATTTTAAAAATAAAATCAATGTTATAGTTGAACTTTTCTTTCCTTTTTTCACATCCTAATCATAAATAAGCCAGCTTCAAATATTGATTTATTTGTGTGTATATGGCCAGTGTGTGGAGGAAACCTGGCAGGACTCAGCTTATCATTCCGTAATACAGGTTCCTGGATTGAACTCAGGTCTTTAGTCTTAGTTGTCTTACTAGTTTTTGTTTTGAGACACAATCTTAAGTTTCCCGGGTTGGTCTTGATCTCATCCTGTAACTTGAATTCAGAAGCCTTGGCCTCTAGAGTACCTGGACAGTGAACCCACAACGACCAAACCTGGCTCCAGTGAGTTTTAAGCAGACTTTCATTCAAGAAGAAGCTGCTGTTCTGTTCTCTACATCACTTTAGACTGTTTTTTAAAATAAAAAAAAAGTATGACAGTAATTACTGTTTCCTCTTAAAAGTCTTCCAAGTGGGCAGTAGAAACTGGGCTCAGATGAATGAAAGCATACTAGTTTTTTTTTTTTTTTTTGGAACATAGAGTTCTTTATTCAGTAGATCACATGACGATCACATTTAACATACCAGCTAGTATATTTACTTATACTTTGCTTTCCTCAACTTAAATTTTGGCAGTGAGTGATCTTGAACCTATCACTTTTTTGTGCATGCTGCTTTAAACAGGCCTAAGTGTGTGCTGTTCTCTGACCCATTCTAATTTTTTTTTTTTTTTTCAAGACAGGTATAGCATTGGCTGTCCTGGAACTCACTCTGTAGACCAGGCTGGCCTCAAACTCAGAATCCATCTGCCTCTGCCTCCCAAGTGCTGGGATTAAAGACGTGTGCCACCACGACACGGCCACATTCTAATTTTTATGAACGCAACATTGAATTGCTGTTAGTGTCACTTAATAACTGACGCCTGCTCTGCCTGATGCACATGGAGTAGTAAAGAGAACAGTTTGTGTCAGCCTTTTATGTTTTGGAAAACAACTAACAGTCTTGGCTGACTTGGATTTGGGTCACATGAATCCTGAGATAGCTGTGAACATGGTCCAGAATGTTTGCCAATGACAACAGACATTACAGTGTCAAAATGATTGGACGAGGGAACGAAGCTGTATTGTCTGTGGTCAGATCTTCTAGAGAAGTGATTCCAGCCTGTCCATCAGGGTCACCTAGCTGTATGCAGATGTGTGCTGTTCCTTTTGTTCTCTGGACTTACAAACATATTTAATGTTTTAAAAGCTTGTCTTAACAGACATTTCTTCTTGTTGGATTATTGGAGCGACCTCTGGACACCCACACTAAAAAATTAGCTAGCTAGTCTAAGAAACAAAAGGACAGGAAGGAGGGCCAGCCACAGTCAGAGTTGAAGACCTTGGTCTTTTTCTAAGTTTACAAAGGGAGACTCTTAACTTTAAAAATATAAAGCAGTCACACACAAAGAAGCTAGGAGATGGTGGGGCTGGGTATGGAGCACCTGCAATCCTAGTACTAAGAGCTGAATTCAGGGCCAGCATGGGCTACATAGTGAGTTCCATGCCAGGCTGGGCTGTGCGTAGAAGACTCTGTCTGGAAGGAAGAGAAGGAATTAGATTAATTAGAAGTTAGGAAATAGGTGTTGAAATTTAGATGTATTTTTTTAAAATCTGGTGGTAATTTATACTTTTAACTGAGCTACTTGGAAAGTTGAGGGTCTTCCCTGGCTGCCTAAGGAATTTGATCTGACCTGGGACTCATGAAACCTGTTTCCAAAAAAATTAAAATAAAATAAAAAAAAAGTGAAGTGGGCTGGGTGTGGTAGTGCATGCCTTTTTATCCCAGCACTTGGGAAGCAGAGACCAGCAGATCTCAAGGCCAACCTGCTCTTCATAGCAAGCTCCAGACCACCCAGGGCTACACGGTAAGACCCTGTCTCTTGATGAAATGACCTTTTAGCTACATTGGAGCTTCTTAATGTTTTGTCCTGTTTAGTCAACTGCAGAGTCTATTAAATCTATCAGTTCTTCAGCCATTCTATTCGTTGGGCTTTTGAGTGTCCCGCTCTTGCTTTAGTGTCTAGCCTTGACCTCTCGCTGTTCTGCACACAGTTGGTACATCTCTGGAAAGCACGCTGGCACGAACTTCACACTGAATCTTTGTTTACTGCATCTTTGGTTACCTGGAGGCCCATCATTTGTTGTTGCCTTTTTTTTACTTTCTAGCATTTCCCTCATCAAAATTATGCTGTATTTTATTTTAATTTTTATTGTTTTGTTTTTATGGGGCCAGATTTCAGACTTACTATGTAGCTGCAGATGACCTCATATTGACTTCCTTCACACCTGCGTCTCCTAAATCCTGGGATTATAGGTGTACCTACCACTTCTGTCTTAAGTCCTCATTTTTTAATTTTTTTTATTTTTTATTTTAAATGTTTATCTTAAATGTATGAGTACACTGTAGACACACTTCAGAAGAGGGCATCGGATCCCACATTACAGATGGTTGTGAGCCACCATGCTGGGAATTGAACTCAGGACCTCTGGAAGAGTAGCCAGTGCTCTTAACCACCTAGCCATCTCTCCAGCCCCTTCAATCTTCATTTTCAGTGTTTGCTCCTACCACTTCCAAATAACATTGCTTTCAAGACATTGTGGCCTCAGACTGTAGGTCCTCAAAGACCACAGGTCTCAGGAATTAAACTCAGGGCCATCAGGGTAGTAGCAAGCACCATTACTTGAAAAGCCATCTTGCTGGCCTTAGAATTCTGACTCCAAATTTTAGCTGTATTTTTGCTTTTACTATTTTTTTTTTTTTGTTTGTTTGTTTGGGTTTTAGTGTTTGGTCTTCGAAAGACGGTCTCACACTTTAGCTAAGGTTTGTCTATCGTCAATTCCCCTGCCTTGCCTTCTTGGGTGCAGAAGCAGGAGTCACCATGCCTGGACTGTAGTTTCTACTTAGCATGTCTGATGTGCCTATACTGCACTTTTAGGCTTTCTTGTAGACACACACTGTTTAAGAGTCGTTTTTGTTTGCCATATGGCGTATATGTAGAAGATGGGTAGAACTTTAGTAAACAAGTTCTGATGAAAAAGTTCTGTGATCTTTTGTGGATTTAATAAATCCACACTGTACTCACAGACCAGCTTAAGGAGCTCCTGTTATTTCATACAGAAAGCTAGTTTGGCCTTAGACGGTGACAGTGTCCATTCATCTGTTGATTGCCCTGTAGTGTTTACTTCCACAGAGTCAGAGAAACAGGATTTGCCCTAGTTCTTTACATTGGGACTTCAGAACTCCCCAGCTTGTTTGTGTGTGTGTGTGTGTGTGTGTGTGTGTGTGTGTGTGTGTGTGTGTGTGTGTACACATCCCCATCTCCTTTTTCCCCTCCCATTTTTGAGATAAGTTCTCATGTTGCCAAGGTTAGCCTCAGTCTTGCTGTTATGAGGCTGGCCTTGAGAGCTTATGCCTTCCAAGTGGTGCTTCACAGTGTGTAACAGCACACCAGCCTCAGTTAAGGCTAAGATCAACTACTACACTTGAGAAGGTATAGTTCCTTTATGACTTTGTTACTATTTTTATAGAGCCTATAGACAGAGTTTCAAACTCAACAGAATAGAATGGTACCATGAATCCCCAGTTACTTTAGTACCTTAATACAGAATTAAGGTAAGATAGTAAGGGGTCTAGAAAGATGGTTCAGCAGTTAAAAGAGATCTGTCTGCTCTTCCTGAAAGGACTGGATTTGATTCCAGCACCCACACGACCACTCAAAACCAACTACAGTTCCAGGGGATTTGATGCCCTCTTCTGGCCTCCATGGACACTGCATACAGATAGTGCAGACATACACACAGGCAAAATACCTATACATATAAAATAAGTGGACCCAGTTTTGTTTCCCAGAATCCATAGAAGGTAGTTTACAACACCCTGAACCACTCAGATCCTGCATTTCAGGACCAGTATTGTTTCTTGCAAGTGGTTTTTTGTTTTGTTTTGTTTTGTTTTTTAAGATTTACTTTATTTATATGAGTACACTGTAGCTGCCTTCAGACACATACCAGAAGAGGGCATCGGATCCCATTATAGATGGTTGTGAGCCACCACGTGGTTGCTGGGAATTGAACTCAGGACCTCTCGAAGAGCAGTCGGTGCTGGTAACCTCTGAGCCATCTCTCCAGCTCCCTCTAGCAAGTGTCTTGAGCCCTTACCCACAGTATAATGTTAGGGAGCAAATCCTAGATACGGCAGTATATCTTAAATACTAAATACCTCCATAAAAAGATTTTTTACGAGCACTACTGCATGTGATAGTTTTCATATTGATAGTCAGGGAGTTGAGCTGCTCAGTTTTTGCAACTTTCCTTTGCAGTCACTTTAAAGGAGAGGTGGAAACAGCCTGGTCTCAATGTGGAAAGAAGCAGTCATGAATCTTCAGCCTCCAAACAAAAGCACATTCTTACCTGGTGCATCCCTAGGCCACAGCTCTCAAGGCCACTTCCTTGGTCAAGCATTCTCAGCACGCTGAGGATCCAGTGATGTCTTTGTCCTAAGCCCTTGGTAATGTCATTCCTGTGGAATAGACTTAGTCCTTTTCTCCCTTGCCAGAAAAAGTTCTGAACTATATAAAAATCACTTAAAATCCTCATAGACAGCATTTTGTCAAGAATATCAGTTGTCTCTTGACAGTTTGGCATTCGCCTTTAGATATTAGAGTGTGTAACCGTTAAGGGAAATGAGGCAGCGGGTGTCTGGTGTGTTAAGAGTGAGACAGACTTGAGGTCTTCAATGCTAATCACTGTTCTGGTGAAAACAAAATCCTTAAGGTGAAGTGCTAAGTAGGTAAGATCTAGTATTTTGTGACTAACTTAGAAATGAATAAAATGTGATTTATGTGTTTGATAGATTTTTTTTTTTATCAGCAGTATCCAAAGAGTTTGTAGATTTCTTTTTTAATTAAGTCAAAAAAGTCTTTTCTAACACCCACTCTCAGATGATAAAGGAATCTTGTGAGTTTCCACATTTACTAGACTGACCAGCCCATTTCAGCAGATGGTGGCTTTAGTTATTTTAACTGGCCTTTTGTTGCCCCCCCCCCCATGTCCCTTGACTTAGGAGCAGAGAGGAAAGAGAAACTTGTATCCTCTGCCACACACTGTGAACAGTCAAGTGACTTCACCTTCCAGGGGGACAGAGGGCTTATTTCAGGGTAGTATTTGTCTTTGAATCCCTCTCTTCTCTGTGATTTAGTGTCTGTAAAGTTCCACCACAGCATAAATTCAGCAGTTTCTTTCTACAACTTGTATATTGGCCTTTAGATCCTCATACAAAATGGACTCTGCTGAGGATTCAGTGTGTAATTACACACCTGTTGTATCTGGCATGTGGGTTATACCAAAGACACAGGAACACTGATCTAATCTTGTTTTAACATGATTTAGGAAAAAGAATCTTTGTCAAGTAGATGCAGGCAGATTAAATCCTAAGCAAACCAGAAAATGGCTGCTGTTTTATTGAAGCCTTTTGATCTAGGACAGAAAAGATGCCTTTAGTTGGCACCCACAATTGTCATAATTGTAAATATTTAAGATTCCTTCTGAGGCAGGGAGGCTGTAACGCTGGTCATTGAACCCTTGTTACATATTTTATCATAGCCGCAGCTCCTGCCCTCCATCTTCTCAAGTATGGTGTCATCCTCTGTTGTGTGACTGCCACAGTTAACCCTTTGCAAAAGGGTTAATGAGCATTAAGGTTTTTCCTGGTATTTGAATGTTAACACGTTACATATCAGAGCTTTGGTGAACATAGTGTAAATGCCTGTTGGCATGTATTGGAGGGACTCTAACAACGGGACATGTATGTGTGCGGATCGAGGCCATCAGCTTGCTTTATTTATTTATTTTTTATTTTTTTATTTTTATTTATTTATTTATTTATTTTCAGTTCTTCGAGACAGGGTTTCTCTGTGCAGCCCTGGATGTCCTGGAACTCACTCTGTAGACCAGGCTGGCCTCGAACTCAGAAATCCACCTGCCTCTGCCTCCCAAGTGCTGGGATTAAAGGCGTGCGCCACCACTGCCCGGCAGCTTTCTTTCTCTATATGGGTGTTTTGGCCAGTGTGTATGAATGTGGTGCCCAAGGAGGCTGGAAGAGAGAGCCGGATCCTCTGGAACTAGAGTGACAGATGATTGTAGGCACTGAGAATCGAGCCTATGTTCTCTAGAGCAGCCAGTGCTCTATCTCTCCGCCTGCAGGTCAGTTTCCAGAAGAGAATGAAATCGGATCCCATGGGACTGGCTTTAAAAAACAAGCAAAACTGTGTGTGGTGCCTTTAATCCCAGCACTAGGGAGGCAGCCACAAGAGGGTCTCACAAGAGGGTCTTGGAATTCAAGGCCAGCCTGGTCTACATATAGGGAGTTCCAGGAGAGGCAGGGCTACATAGTGAGACCCTGTCTCAAATAAAAAGCAAAACAAACAACCTGTTTGACATAAGACTTGAATAGCAGTAAGTGTTACTGTAGGTTTGGATGGTTGTGGCAGACTTGTTCTCCACATTCGAGTCTGTGCCATGCAACACTGCTGTTGCCTTTTCATCTCTGTCTCTTTGTAGCAGGGAAGTATCATTTTAAAACTTGTTGAATCCTTTATATATTTTCATTTTAGTTTCTTTCTAAACTTTAATGGGGGGCGGGGTATGTGATTATAGTGTCTGAGGAGGCCTGTAGGCATCAGGTTAAATCCCCTAGAGCTGGAGTTTCAGGCCTTTGTGAGCAGCCTGCCATGATGCTGGGAATTGACTTTGGCCATTTGCAAGAGCAGTGTGTCCTTAGTCCCTGAGCCTCCCTCTAGGCTCCCTGTTCTCTTTTTTGATTTACTTGTTTGGACTTTTTCTTTATTATAGTATCTTCCTCCTTGCTCTTCTAATAACATCGTGAGTTTTTCAAATTAACTTTGAGGGAGAATGCTGGAAATTGAACGCTGGTTCTTTCTTTTTTAAAGATTTATTTATTTATCATATGTAAGTACACTGTAGCTGTCTTCAGACACCCCAGAAGAGGGCATCAGATCTCATTATGGATGGTTGTGAGCCACCATGTGGTTGCTGGGATTTGAACTCACAACCTTCAGAAGAACAGTCGGCGCTCTTAACCGCTGAGCCATCTCTCCAGCCCCGAACGCTGGTTCTTATGCATGCTGAACAAATGTCTACTGCCGGACCATCTATACCCTCACTCATAACTTTCCTGTCCTTTCCTGTAGTGTCTAGTTACGTAATTCTGCCCTGACTCTGAACTCATGCTGTAGCCCAGACTGCCCTAGAACTCAGGTCCTCAGCCTCCCAGGACCCCTCCCCACCCTCGCCTCGTGCTTTCAGATTTTTTGCTTCACATTTGGCCTTGGCTTTTACAGCATAGGAGAGGGAGGGAATGTGACCACTCGTGCACACATGTGCATTCATATGTGTGAATGTGGAAGCCAGAGTTCTGTGTGTGTACACATGTGCATTTAAATGTGTTTGTGGATGTGGAGGCCAGAGAGCAACCTTAGGTGTTGGGGAGTGACTTTGTTTCTGACAAGGTTTCACTACATAGCCCTGACTGTAGAACATGCTAGCTTTGAAATACTCAAGAGATCCACCTGCCTTTGCCTCCTGCGTGCTGGCATTGAAGGCCTGTGCCATCATGCCTGGCCTATCTTACTCTTTTGAGGCAGGGTTTCTCACTAGGACCAAAGCTTACTTGTTACACTGGCTGGCCATGGAGCACTTGGGGTCTGCCTGTCTTTGCTTCTGTGGGGTTGGTTGGGGTTACAGCTTCATAACGTCATGCCTAGCTTTTGATACAGATTCTGGGGATCAAACAGCAAACGCTTTATAGAACAAGCTGTCTCCCCAGCCCCGAGTCTTCTATCTCCATCTCTTTTTTTTTGGGTGTTTTCGGGGCAGGGTTTCTCTGTGCAGCCCTGGCTGTCCTGGAACTCACTCTGTAGACCAGGCTGGCTTCAAATTCAGAAATCCACCTGCCTCTGCCTCCCAAGTGCTGGGATTAAAGGCGTGCGCCACCACTGCCTGGCTCCAGCCCTGAGTCTTAATGCTGTGAAAGACTTTTCAGGATGTCTCAAAGCTAGGCAGGTGTTCGAGAACCAGTGGTTCTCAGAGTCCTGATCAACACCTAAACCTGAAGACACAGCTAAGGAGCAAAAAACTGAGTGAAAGCAAACACCATAGCCTTGCTCCATTTTCCCTCTTTAAACTTGACACAAGTCCCGTGAAGTGATGTTTCCCGGTTTGCAGAGGGAGAACACCCAGAGAGTAAGTTTGTATTGCTCGTCTCTCTGAATCCAAAGTTTATCCACATTCTTTTCGTGAGGGTACAAATTGTCTCTTAAACTACTAGAGTTGTATATTTTGTTTTACGAGAATCATATCAAGTTTGGTAGCCCTGGCAAACTGACATGTCTTAGATATCACTTGTAGTTCTTTCATGTGCTATAATCCCGTGTGCTTTCCTTTACCTTCTACCTCAGCATTGAAAGCAAACATGAGGTCACAATCCTAGGAGGACTCAATGAGTTTGTTGTCAAGTTTTATGGACCACAAGGAAGTAAGTACATGTGTGGGTGTGTGTTCTTTTTTAAATAATCTTTACTACACTGTAGAGCTATCCACAGACTGTGGAAAGTAAGTTTTAACTAAATACTAGAGCCAACGAGTGAAGAAATCTTTGTCATTCATGCACTTAGGTGTTCCTTGGGAAGTGCCTTTTCTGGTTCTGTTTGTGTTTGGGGGATTGGGTAAGGTAGGAGAAGAGGGAACATGACTATCTCTTTACAAACAAATGAGTAGTCTTCAGTAGGATCGAGTAAGCTTAACTCTGGATATTTTAAAGGAGTTTATGGTGTTTATTTCTGGTACTGGTGATTGACCCCAGGCTTTGTGCATGCTGGTAAGTGCTCTACCACTGCTCTACCACTGACTTACATTCTCTCATCCCCCCACCTTAACTTTCTAAGGTTAAAAAATTTTTTTTTAAATGTATGAGTATTTTGCATATGTGTATATATGTATACCATGTGTGTGCCTGGTGTCCTTTAGAGGTAAGAGGAGGGGTCAGATCCTCTGGATTGAAGTTATAGTTGTTGCAAGCTACAGTGTGGGTACTGAAAGTTTAATCTGACTCCTCTGTAAGAGCAACAAGTGTTCTTAACTACCGAGTCATCACTTCATAATTGTAATGGAACAGACCTGCTTCTGTTAGATGCAGTGTAAAGAGAAACACATTAACCTGAGATGGAGTACCTACTCTGCTGATTGTAGTTGGTCCCAGGTGTTTTCTCCCTTTGTAACCCAGGCTAGCCTGGAATCTACAGTAATCCTCCTGCCTCTTCCTAAGTGCTAGGTTCACAGCGGAAGTTCCCTTGTTCAGCTAGTTTATTGCTCTTTTTTTTTGGGGGGGGGGGGGTGTTTCGAGACAGGGTTTCTCTGTGTAGCCCTGGCTGTCCTGGAACTCACTTTGTAGACCAGGCTGACCTCGAACTCAGAAATCTGCCTGTCTCTGCCTCCCAAGTGCTGGGATTAAAGGCGTGTGCCACCACTGCCCGGCGAGTTTCTGGCTCTTATGGAATTGGTTTGAGGCCTTTTTCAGGAGAGAGGAATTTAATGTTCATTTGCACTTGGGTTTAGTTACTGATTTGGAGATGCAGTTCTAATGGATAACATGTTTTATTTCTGTTACAGCACCATATGAAGGCGGCGTGTGGAAAGTTAGAGTGGACCTTCCTGATAAATACCCTTTCAAATCTCCATCTATAGGTATGTGATGACAGTTCTGAAATTTAAGAGGCAAATAAAAATCATATATTTTATGAGATATGATTGTCCAGAAATTTTTACTGAACTGAATTTTTCCTTTCTTGGCTTTTTAAAAAAAGACTTTATATATGGATGTTTTGTCTCTATGTATATGTCTGCACACCACAAGAGGGCATGGGATTTCACGGATCTGCAGTTGGGAGCTGTCTTCACCACCTTCAGAACTGATGCCTAATCTCCTGCGGTTTAGACTAACCCCTACTCTAGCAAAACGGACTTGAAACATCCTGAAGTTTTGCTTTAATCCCAGCTTTCCACATTTCCATGTAGTGCAAATAGTGTGTTAGAATGACGTAGTGCATTAAGGGTGATCCTAGAACTAAGTCCTACCTGAAGTTGCAACCTGTACCAGTATTAAACCACTTTACTTCCTGTAGAGGTTTATGTCCTAAAAATACTAAATAGCATCTGTAATTCTTTCTTAACATGGGGAATTTTTAAGGCTGTTCTTCCTTCAGGCTCTGAGGTAGGATTCCTAAACCTGCAGCTACTCAGGAGAAATTACTTCAGTGCTGTAAGATCCTGCATGCTGTAGAGCTAGGGGTGGTAGCAGGATAGCTGTGAGGTGTTGAGTCTGACACAGAACATTAGACCGACATGGTGGGGATCAGCGCCGTTCCACAGTGGCAGAAAGAAGAGCCCTCTCTCCACAGGGCTGTTCTGCTGTGCTTTTCCACACCTGGTTTATTCCTGTGTCTCTTAACTTCAGTGTTTCTATTGAAACACTTCAAAAATAAACATTTACATACCTATGTGTATCATATGCACCTATTTAAAGTCAGGAAATTGGCATTCCAAGTTTGTTACCTTACATTGCTATTGGACAGGAGACAGCAGGGCTTGTGGAGGCCTAGAGTCAAGAATGGGAATGCAGCCTACACTATAGAAAGAGCTCTTCCTCAAGCCTTACTCACTGTCCCAGGCAAAGGGGACGTGTCACTGAAGCTTTCTGGAATTATCCTAAAAGACTGTTTTCCACTCCATTGCTGGGATCAGACTTGGAACCTGGCTCACCCCGGCAGGCACCTCCACCACTGAGCTGCTGCGTGCACCCTCGTCCCTAAATACCTAAACAGAAAACACTGCTTATCTCTAGCTAGTGACACAAATTCCCAAGTTAATTTAACATAAGTTTTATTTTGCCTTTCTGTACACTTTTCAAAATTTGATGCTCTACATATGAGCATCATCTTCCCTTAAGGAAGTTTATGCAGTTGAAATATGTATACTAGCCGTCCTTTCTGAAGATTGCATCAGAGTTTTAGTCCGTTTGTGACCTGATCCATTTTCTTATCAGCAGTGCAATGCTATTAGGATGTACCTGAAGCATTTTGAGAGGCAGTAGCTCATTTTAAAAGGGCAAAGTTTATTTACTTTTTAGTTGTGTAGACATGGAATTAAACAGAAGGGAAAGAAAATTAGACAATCTTGACTCAGTGTTCTTTTAAAATCCTTTTCCCATAGTTCCTGGCATGCATACTGTTGTTGAGTTTAACTTGAGCTCATAGACACTAAGATGTCTAATTTGGAGGTGTAGCTAGGTGGCCCTGAGACCAGCCCCCAGCACTTTAAGTAGATAAATAAATGTAAGTTTAAACTGAATATCTTTTATTCTTACTGTGCGTGTGTCTGTCTATCTGTCTCTCTCTGTGTAGACCCATGTAGTCCTTTTGCCATCACCCCCAGCTTGGGGTGTGTGTGGGTGTGTGTGTGTGTGTGTGTGTGTGTGTGAGAGAGAGAGAGAGAGAGAGAGAGAGAGTGTGTGTGTGTGTGTGTGTGTGTTAATGATGTTTGGTATGTGGCATGTGGCATGTTTATACATGTTTATGTATGGAGGCCTGATGTCAACCTCAGGTGGTATTCTTTAGGAACTATCTGCTTGATCTTTGAGACAGAGTCTCATAGTAGGGCTAGATTGCTTGGCCAGTGAGCTCTGGACCTCAGCCTGTCTGTGCCTTCCAGTTCTGGGATGAAAGACATCTGCACTGTGCACAACAGTCCGAGTATTTTTTTCATTGATGTTTCTTGCCATATATGTTAGTATTGCTGCCGGTTCTTAGTGACCAAAGACAGTTATATCTAGCTAGACACCCACCAGTTACAGGTTATCACTGGTTATCAGGAAGAGCTTTGGATTTGACTTTAATTTTCCATAAAATGATATTCATCCTATCTGTTGTCGGCCTTCCTGGAAATAAGGCCCTGACCAGGGGCTGTGGTGCTCATCTGTTAGGTGCAGCTTCTCAATGGGAAGACTGCTTGGACCTACACATTTGGGGCCATCTATTGACCCCCATCTCTTTAAAAAAATATAAAGAAGCTTGGGGTTGGTGGTTCATGCCCCTGTAGTACCAGTGATCAGGTAGTTAAGGCAGGGGGATTGCTTCAGGCAGGAGTTGTAAATCTGCCTTGCAACATGGCAAGACATTACCTCAGTCACATATATGTATATTTTAACAGGCTTAGTGGTGCATACCTGTAGTATCAGCACTTGAGCAGGTGAGGGCAAGAGGATCAGGAGTCAAATCCAGCCAGCCAGAACTACAGAGGACACTATTAGAATTAAGTAAATTATGTGCTTGTTAACTGTTCATGAAATACTCAAACATGTATGGCTTTGACGAAGGTTAGTAAGAATAGATGGGCGTAAAGCACCAAATACTCTTTAGACAATATGTGAGACAATGCCTGTGTAGCAGAGAGTGTAAAGAAGAGTTTTTATTTTTAAAAAGGTGTTATCTTTACAAAGTTTTGGAGGTGTGAGGATATAAATGGAAACTTGAGAACTATTTGGATTCTCAATGCTGTTTTAATCTGAGAGATTGCTCCATAAATTCTTATGCCCACTTCTCCAGATTCCTTTGTGAGCTATAGTGTGTGCTTAGCTGTTAGGAGCAAGGAACATGTGTGCAGTGGCTGCACCATCGCTGAGTATATGTGTAAAAGGGCATCTATTGTGCACTTAAGCCACACCAAACCACAGTGTGTATATCTAAAGTATGTAGAAGGCTAGATGTGTCCTGGGCAGAGTAGCATACATAGCACTCCAGGAACAGGAGGCGGGCGGATCTTTGTTAGTCCAATTTGAGCTTGTTCTGCATACCTAGTTGCAGGCCAGCCAGAGGTACATAGTGAGTCCCTGTATCCAAACAACAAATGTTTTATGTGCAGCAAAAAGTAAAAATTTTAAAATAGTGAAGTAATAATATGGTTGAGCTATATAGCGTGTGCTTGAAATTTTGTTTGTAGCCAGCTTAGTAGTAATGTGTGTGTGTGTGTGTGTGTGTGTGTGTGTGTGTGTAGGTGTAGAGATGGCTCAGCACTGGCTGCTCTTCCAGATGACCTGGATTCAATTCCCAGCACCTACATAGTAGCTCACAACTGTTTGTAACTCAGGTTCCAATGAATCTGACACCCTCACAAACACATCCATGTAGGCCAAACACCAGAAAATTTTAAAAAAAGAAAAGAAAAAAAGCAAATCAAACACCGTGGCATGCACTTGTAGTCCCAGCACTTGGCAGCAGAAACAAAGGGATCAGGAGTTAAGGTATTACTTGACTGTATAGTAAACTGTACTGAGCCACAGCATAGATCTTTAGATTAGGCTGTCAACTAAGTAGGACAGTTTAGGTTGTCAAACTAGTCAAAATCCCTTTTAAGTTTCCTAGTCTGATTCATTTTTATTTATTTATTTATTTATTTTTTGGTTTTTCAAGACAGGGTTTCTCTGTATAGCCCTGGCTGTCCTGGAACTCACTCTGTAGACCAGGCTGGCCTTGAATTCAGAAATCTGCCTGTCTCTACCTCCCAAGTTCTGGGATTAAAGGCGTGCGCCACCACTGCCCAGCTTGATTCATTTTTAGTTGGAAGCTACTCTGGTAATCCATGTGCCATATTTTTATGCTTGTGCCAGAGAGTAAGGGCAATGCATTTCAGTGTTTTATTCACTATGGTCAGACGTTACCTCACTGAGGATTGAACGACACAGTAAGGATGCTTAGTTCTGTTTCACATGCTGTAGACAGAAACAGTCTATAGTCCCTCCCCCAGGACCAGTGCCCATCACTGAGGTGAACACTGAAGTCTGAGGATAGGGAGGAGTGTGTCGGTCACAAGATGTCACTTAACAAAGGCTTACTTGTGCCACAACAATATTTACACAAATAAGTGAACTTTTGAGCTAAGGAAGCAAACTTCCATTTAGATCAGTTATGTCTTTCTAGACTTTCATGACCTTAGATTTGAATTAAATTCCTATATTAAATACCTGTGTTTTTAATTTCAGTAGAGAAGTGTAGTAAGAAAAATTTAAGGAACATTTTAAAGCTGTTATGATGAGAATGCATTTGGAAATGTTCCCTTGTCCCAGGTGCTCTGAAAGTGAACCGTCTCAGTGTGCATTAAAATACACGTGGCAGCTCATTTCATTAAGTTCATCAGATCCCTGCTCTCCTGGTACAACTCAAGTGCTAGGAACTCAAAAGTGGGCAAGATGTGCTCCTGGCAAAATTAAAAATAACTGATCACTTTATGCAAAGAATTGATGCAATGAGATAGTTACCTTGGATCAGATATTTAAAAATTAATTCTAAGCCTCTCTAACCAAGTACATCTAAACTATTATTTAAAGAAAAGACAACTCTGATCTTCAGTCAGGGAAAAGAATATAGGGACACATGTAGGCAGGGGTGGTCAGAGAAGGTTGTGCAGGCAAGGCTCATAGTTCATCTTAAATGTAATGGGGAGATCATTTAAAAGTTGGATGTTGGGTGCACAGCATGACACTTCTGTTGACAAGAAAGCTATGGGTAGAAGCAGTTATTCCAGCTGCCATCAGAAAGATCCTGTGTGGACAGGGATGCTGAGGTTGAGACATCAACAAACACCTGACTTGTGGTCAAATAAATGGAGTCCTAGCTCAGGAGGATCAGAGTCCCAAGGTCATCCTCATCTGCCTGGTGAATTCAAGGCCAGCTTGGGTTATATGAAACTGTCTTACAAAACTAAAAGTCCATTAAAAGAGAAGATTTGGGCTTTATTTTATTTGGGTTTGGTTTTGAGACAGGTCCTTCAACTCAAAGAGACCCATCTTCCACTACTTCCCAAATGATTAGAGAGGTGTATAGGATTAGAGGTATTGGGATTAAAGATATGTCACACCCCTACCTGTAAAGCAGATCTCATTATGTATCGCTAGCTGTCCTGGAACTTGATCTGTAGACTAGCCTTGAACTAAGAGATCTGCCTACCTTTCTCTCCTCAGTGCTGGGATTAAAGACAGGTACCATCATGCCTAGCCTGTTGAGTGTTCTGTTTTGTTTTTTAAATGGATATTTTGAAAGATTTTTAATTTGTTCTTTTTAGGGATTTGTTTAGGAAAGAAAAACTTGGTATAGTAGGGTCAAATAGCTATGCCTTCAAGGAACAAAGGGGTAAAAGAGAGGAGAGAGTTTTCGCGAAATATGTTAGAAATAATATATAAGGCCAGGCAGTGGTGGCGCACGCTTTTAATCCCAGCACTTGGGAGGCAGAGGCAGGTGGATCACTGAGTTCGAGGCCAGCCTGGTCTTTAAAGCAAGTTCCAGGACAGCCAGAGCTACACAGAGACACCGTGTCTCTAAAGAAGAAAAAACAGAAGATGAGAACCTCCCCATGCAAACGGACTGGAATGGAGAGAATGGAAGACTTACAGGGTGGGGTAAAAGTGAGAGAAAAAAAAAGCCACTGGAGAATAAGGAGCTGTTGCAGAGAAGGAGAAGAGGAAGATTTTAAGTGGCAGAGGGTCCACACAGCTGCTGAGCACATTGTGACAAGTTGCTATATTTTTTAAAAAATAAAACTCAGGGGTAAGAGAGATGGTTCAGTGGTTAAGAGCACTGACTACTCTTCTAGAGGTCCTGAGTTCAATTCCCAGCAACCACACGATGGCTCACAACCATCTGTAATGAGATCTGATGCCCTCTTCTGGTATGTCTGAAGACAGCTACAGTGTGCTCATATACATAAAATCTTTCTAAAAATAAAATAAAACTCAGTAAATAGAGAAACTCTACAAAGGCTCTGTTTTGCAAACAACCCTCAAGCCTAGCAAATACTCAGGGTCTGTTGCTTTGAAGAATATTAGAATGAATGTATTTCTTCTTAGTGTCACCCTAATGTCCAAGTACAATTTACCCTCTAAATCCAAGGATTCTCGATCCACTGATTAAACCTCACTTATGAACCAAAACCAGTCTACAAGCTATTTCATCAATTTGGAATGTGTACAGGGCTCTCGGGATTATGACAGTGCAACTAATCCCAGCATATGCATTGTATCACCTGCAGTAGTCCAGAAACACACGGATGTGTCAGTCGTAGACTGTGTCCCTTAACCTGAGCCTTTCTGTGTTTTGGTCAGGAGTGACAGTGGTGCTGGAACAATCCATTGAGGGGATGCAGAGGAACACCTGGCTAGCAGGTAGACACTTTGTGTGGGAAGGAAGAGCATGGGGTTTGCAGAGGAAAGCTACAGAGTTATGTTCGTATTAGCCCTGCAGTCTGAAGTTGAGTAAAGACTGGCAGGTAGAAGATCCTTGGTAAGGACAGGAGACTGGTGGGAAAGGAAATGTCTGGATTTGTGACCGCAGAGGCATAGCTGTTTGTAGACATGACAGTTGTTGATGTGTCCTGGGCATATAGAGTGGAATGAGATGAGGGAGCAGTAATTGAGGAGGAACAGAGAAGGCTAAGAGGTTAGGAATATGATATGGTCTTTATGATAGTGAATTGGAGTGGGGCAGAGAGAGAACTGGGCACCAAGTTACCACAGAGAAAATTGCATAACCTTCTTATTAGCTATACAAAAATTCCATCTTGTTGCTTAGATTTCTACTTTAAAATAGGTGATCTTCATATTCATGCTGGTTATTCTGACATCTTTTTTGTTTGTTTGTTTTGTTTTGTTTTGTTTTGTTTTGTTTTTGGTTTTTTCAAGACAGGGTTTCTCTGTGTAGCCCTGGCTGTTCTGGAACTCATCTGTAGACCAGGCTGGCCTCGAACTCAGAAATCTGCCTGCCTCTGCGTCCCAAGTGCTGGGATTAAAGGCGTGTGCCACCAGTGCCCGGCTATTCTGACATCTTTTTGGTATTTGGTCATTTCTTTCTTGTAAGATTTGATGTTAGAATGCAAACATGATCTTGGTGTCTTAGAAGAGACACTATACCATGATCATAGCAATTCTTAGAGAGGAAAACATTTAATTGGGGCTGACTTACAGTTCCAGAGGTTTAGTCCATTATCATCAGGGTGGGGAGCATGGCAGGGTGCAGGCAGACACAGTGCTGGAGAAGGAGCTGAGTGAGAGTTTTATATTTGATCCACAGGCAGCTGTGTGCCACACTCACTGGGTGTAGCTTGAACATATAAGACCTCAAAGCCTGCCTCCACAGTTGCACACCACCTCCAACAAGGCCACGCCTCCTAATGGAGGCGCTTCCTATGGGCAAGCATTCAAACACAATGAGTCTCTGGGGGCCATTCTTATTCAAACCACCACACTGTATTCCTCTTTTAAACTTTTGACAGGGTTGATTTTAGATTTATTTTTATTTATGCTTCTGTATGAGTGAATGCTACCTGTGCAGGTACTTGTTGAGGCCAGAAGAGGGTGTCAGATGCCTTGGAACTGGAGTTACAAGCAAGTGTAAGTTGCCCAGTGTGAGGGTAAGGAATCAAATTTGAGTCTTGTGGAAGAACAGCAAAGGCTTTTAACACTGAGCTATCTCCCCAACCTGTTTCTTTTTTCTTTGAACTGAATTTAAAGAGGAAAAAAAAGAATTATGCCAAGCTGGGTTTGGTGGCACACATCTTTAATCCCAGCACTTGGGAGGTAGAGGCAGGAGGCTCTTTATGAGTTCCAAGCTAGCCTGTTCTACAACTCAAGTTTCATGACAGCCAAGGCTACACAGAGAAACCCTGTCTCAAAAAAACAAAACAAAAAATACCCCACAGTTATGTTTTAGTTCCCTTTGAAAATCATGGTTACACCACTTAAGATTTGTTTATATTTTGGATGTTGTTGAAAACCCTATTGACAGATGGTTCCATTTGATTGCCTCATAAGGTCAAGATGTATCGCCATACTGGTTGCCAAATCTGCAGAGTTTGCTTCCATCCTGGTGGTGTTTTCTGATTGTTCTGTTGTACTGTTTTGTTGTGACCGTACCAAATTCTATTAGAATGCTGCACAATAACTGTTGGAGTATTGTAAATTCTATTTTCACGATGAGAATATATGAAAGATAATATCAATGTCAAAATACCCCCTTGCCCTTGACAGCTCCTGAAAGGAGTTGTGGGGCATGGAGAGACGGTTCAGTGGTTATGAGCTTGTTCTTGCCGAGGACTAGAGTTTGGTACCTCATGCCCACGGTGCACAGCTCACAACTCTTGTATCTCTAGCATCAGGGCATGCCAAAGCCCCCTTTTGGCCTACTTAGGCATCCATACACATACACATACACAAAATAATAAAATCTTTTAAGAGTGATATTTGTATGTGCTGGAGAGTTTCATTTATAGGTTGTGAACAGTAGCATGAAGTTACTTCGCTAAGTATGATACAGCGAATCTGTAACCCCAGCCCTCCAGAGGCCAGGCAAGAGGGTTGTAAGCTTGAAGCTAGCATGGTCTTCATATGGAGACTTTATCTCAAAAAAGAAAGGAGAGATTAGGAGAAGGAGGTAATTTGCTTAAGCACCTTGTACTGAAATTACATTCCTTTTCTTGTGTTGTGGTGGAGCTTGAACTTGGGGTCTGGTGCATGGTGCAGTCTAATATTGAAGTGTATATTCAGCCTTTGCACTATCTCCTGGCTTCTGGATCCAAGTATACAACACCGTTCCCAGTGGCCAAAACTAGCATTACTGAGGGCTTATAGTATGCTAGTTATTTGTATTAACTCATTTCCTGTTTCTGACATTCCTCTGATGTGTTGGTGAATGTGTTGGTGATGTGTTAGCCTAGGAATAGCAGTAGAAAGACAAAGAAATTAACTTGTTAAGGCTCACTGCGTTAGGCAACCTGACTTTTAAGTATCAACTTTTAACTATGACTTTGTTAAAATTGCTAAAGCCAGGTGGTAGTACACACCTCCAGAATCCCAGCATTTAGGGCCATCAGCAAGCAGATCTCTTCTGAGTTTGAGGTGCTATCCTGGTCTACATAGCAAGTTCTAGGCTATCCAGAACTAGTGTGAGACCTGTCTCCAAAAAAGGTGGAAAAAAGTTAGAAACCTGAAATTCTCTACTGTCTTTCTGCTGCTCTGAAAATCCTTCCAGATCTCTGTTTGGCTAGATGAATGACCAAGACACTGAAGGAAAAATTGTGGAGATGGGGAAGAGGTTAGACATGAAATGGTGGGGAGTGGGCTACAGAGTTTGGTAGCCACCTTGTTGGATGGAATCCTGCTATTGAAGGGCGGCCTTCATCGTTTCCTAGTTAGAAATGGATGTTCCTCACCACCCAGCCCATTCCTCAGAAAGAGGCTCCTGGATGAGCTTAGATCTCCTGAACACACAGGATCCGTTCACAACCTTCCGTGACACAGGAGACAGGCCAGGTCCATCTCCTGAGTAGGGAAGTCCCACTCTGAAGAGTTTTCTGTTCTGGTACAGGCCCATCTGAGGTAAGATAAAGGTCTGAGATGTGTCAGTGTGCACAGCTGAAATGTGACTGTCACCCTGCTTCAGCTGGATAACTCTGACTCTGGTCACCTGAGTGTCAGGAACTGAGATAGAAGCTATAACTCTATCCTGAAATTCAGGCAGTGGTGGCACATGCCTAATCTCAGCATTCAGATCCATAGGCAGCTGGATCTCTAAGTTTGAGGCTAGCCTGGTCTTCGAAGTGAGTTCTCTATGCATAGCATAGAGAAAATCTGTCTTAAAAACCGTGTGTGTGTGTGTGTGTGTGTGTGTGTGTGTGTGTGTGTGTGTGTGTGTTTTCTGAGATACTACTGCAAGGAAAGATAGCAGTCCTGTGTGTAGGTTTTTCTTTTGGTCCCAGGAATTGAACCCAGGGCTTCATACTTAAATAAACATAAGCTCTACCACCAGGCTGTATTCTCAGCCCCTTAATATATTTTTAAAACTATTTAAAACCACATGCTTGGCTTTGAATCATCTCCTTTCTGAGAAGGTTTGTGTGGGCATATATATGTGTCCTAACAAATACCAAAATGACAATGTTTTTACTTGAATTTTCTCATAGGAATTCTATACTACAGTTAAATTGCATCAGCCACAGCAAACCACGGACCCTCCCTGGCTCTTTCTGTCCCGTGGACAGAGCTGCACTTTTACCCTTGGCATTTCCCCTATTGCCTTATTTCCTTCATCATTTGCCCCAACCCCTCATTACATCAAGATAAACCTATCAAATTCCCAGGTAGGGAATTAACCCCAGAATATTTCTTCACCCACAGATTTGATCATTAGTATGTCTGTTAGCAAATAAAATGTTAAGCCGTATAGATTAAAAAATATATGTTCAGGGAATAGAATCGTTTCCTCATGTCCATGGCAACCTGAACTCAGTCTCCCCATGCTTCCCCACCCCATGTCTGTCTCTGGGACTTACTGCTTTTACTTACCACGTTCCCATAAAGGCTGTTTTCAAAATATGTCCTCATAAAATATCTTCATAAGAGTTTCTGGTGGAATGGAAACAGGCATTGGGGAAATTGTCTTGTTGCAGACACATTCATTAGTGTGGTCATAGCATTGCCAAAAGGAAGAAGACCGTGCCAGGGCAAACATGTTCAGTCCTGAGAACGTTCCTTCTCTGAATTCCTGGTTTGTTCTTTCCCAGTCTTCTCCCTTCCGTGTCCAGAAGTTTTATTGTTGTCATCCTTGTCCAGAATGTAAGTGGTTGTGCCAGAAACTGCGCACAGATTGTACAGGAGCAAATGTAAGGAAATAATGTTCCTTTTTTTTTTTTTTTTTTTTGATTGGGGTTTTGTTTTTAACAATTTGAGTTATACTTTATGGCATATGCCTCTAATCTATGTACCTAGGAAGCAGGAGAATCATTGCCAGACAAGTTTCAGCTCAGTCAGGGCTACATAGACCATACATACGTGTATGGGATTGTATAAAATACATGTATTCTCTTTTAAATAAGAGCCTGCACTAGGACTTTCTGTGGCCTGGGAAGGTTTCTCGTGTAGAGTTGGTCTAATAGTACCTAGTCCTTGAAGGCAAAGGTGTCAGCTAACACTGCCCACTTTGGAATAGTCAGTGGGTGTTGTGACTCTGGTGATGTAGCATACTGGTACGTATGTATTCTCAGATATTCTGCTTAGCAGCACTGCCTTTAGAGATGATACAGTCTGGCTGTTTATTATCTTCACAGATGATAAAACAGACCCATGCTTGGAAGTGAAGTGATTGGCCCAAAACCTGAAGTTGGTAACAGAGTGGGGGCCAGAACATCACCCAGTTAGTTCTTTGCTCTACGCATGTGCCTCTGGCCTCTGTCTCAGAATTCTGATCTTCATAATTCTTTTTTTTTTTTTTTTTTTCTAAGATGTATTTATTTATTTATTTTATGTGAGTACATTGCTGTCTTTAGACACTCCAGAAGGGGGCGTCAGATCCTATTACAGATGGTTGTGAGCCACCATGTGGTTGCTGGGATTTGAACTCAGGACCTCTGGAAGAGCAGTCAGTGCTCTTAACCGCTGAGCCATCTCTCCAGCCCCTGATCTTCATAATTCTTAGCATACTGGTGGACTGCATTCCAGGTTCCAAGTCTTTTGGGTTTTGATCCTATTATATACTCCTGTATTCAACCAGTCAGATTTGAAATTTAATTGAAAACAGTCTAGAAACTATGGATTTCAAATGTGTCAGACCAAGGTCAAAGAAGGGGATACTTTAATTGTTATCAGGCAGCAATATATATAGTCAGAACTCTTCACCAATGTCATTCTTATTCCTTTAAGGAGCCCCATGGCATCAGAATGCTGAATCTTAATTCCCATGTGAAATTTCTGTTTATTCAATTTGCATGAGATATACTTTGTATCTTCTCTCAAATAATGAAAGTACTGGGAGTCTTTGGAGGGGCGTGGTCAGCCATTTGTTTAAAAACAAGAATGATGTTCAGACACTAGTTTTTGGGTCTTTTCATTTTCCTCTTATTGAAAGCTAGCATCCTCTCTGCCCTGCATCTGGTCTGTTTGTCCCTTATCCCTTCTTTCATTTCAGCATTGTCTTTGCTGATCTTCAAAAGATGGATGATGCAAGCCTCCAGTGCGGATGGCATTCCACTGTTTGTATGACTTAGGTGTTCTCTTGGGTACCAAGTGCTGCTCCCACTCCCACTTGGTGTGAGATACCTTTTCTGGCCACAACTGAAAATTGCAGCCCCTACTCTATCCTTCCTGAAAATTGTAGCCCCTACTCTAACCTTCTTATCTATCTGGTTTTTTTCTCCATGACACTAGTTACCTTCTAATCTAACATGTTGTAAAGAACCCCCAAGAAAAGCCTCTCCTGTAGTCAGCACAGGGAGCATTGGCTTCTGTTGGGCTCACTTCAAGTTCTAGCAAAGCAGGATGCTAACTGCCAGGAACACATTTGGATTATCGGTAGTGGCAGAGCTACTGTAATTCATAGAGAACCATTCTTTTGAGTTAAGAAAACAGTGATCCAGGCCTGTTTCCTGTTCATTGGAAGGTTTTGTAGACTGTGGGGTAGATCAGTTGTAGAATACTTGCCTAGAGTATGTGAGGCCTTTGATTTCATCCTAGTACTTGGGAGGCAGGAGCAGAAGGATCACAAGTGAGGCCAGGTTCTAAATTCCTTATAATAGTGTATTCTTTTAAAAAAAGATTTATTTATTTTATGTATGTGAGTCACTGTCAGTGTCTACAGACACACCAGGAGAGGGTATCAGATCCCATTAGAGATGGTTATGAGCCACCATGTGGTTGCTGGGAATTGAACTTGGATCCTCTGGAAAAGCAGTCAGTGCTGGTAACCTCTGAGCCATCTCTCCAGCCCCAATAATGTATTCTTTTTTTTTCGAGACAGGGTTTCTCTGTGTAGCTCTGGCTGTCCTCACTCTGTAGACCAGGCTGACCTTGAACTCAGAAATCCGCCTGCCTCTACCTCCCAAGTGCTGGGATTAAAGGTGTGCGCCACCACCGCCCAGCTTAATGTATTCTTAAATGTAACAGATCTTGAGTAGCATGTTCCTCACAAGCTGAGGGAGGTTTGTTTGTTTTTTATTTTGTTTTTAGTAATGGATTCTTGAAATTAAAGATGTTAGATTTCAGAATAGTTAGCTTTGGTATTATTGATCATTTTCCTGTAAAAGATTCAGCACTAGTTTACACACATAGTTCAATCTACTGTAAAAACTTGATACTGTTTCTATTTATTTGAAAGGTTTTTAACTTTTAAAATTAAACATAGAAATTTAGGAACACTAGGAAAGGGAAAGTAGAAATACTGGTGTTACCACCCAGACACCCAACACTCAGGGGTTGCCACATTGTTGAAGCCTAGCTCTGGTTCTGAGGATGTGGGGCTGGGGGTAGGATTTTGAAAATACTGTGGCAAGTGTTTCAACTGCGAATTCTACACTGTTAACCTTTGAATGTGTTGCTTCCAGCTTCCTGTGTATGCATACTTGCTGTTAAAAAAAAAAAAAAAAGGCAAAAATACCCAAGTACTTTGTCTCTTTTAAAAAATATTTACTTTTATTTTGTATATAGGAGTCTTACCTACATGTGTATTTGTACACCGTGTGTATGCACACGCTGCCAGAGAAGGGCATCAAAAAGAACAGGAGTTACCAGATACTTAACTCTAACGTAGGTGCTAGGAATCGAACCCAGGTCCTCTAAACCCAGGCTGGAAGAGCAAGCAGTATTCTTAAGCAGTATTCTTAACCACTGAGCCATCTCTCCAGCCCCCACTTTGTCTGTTTGTTTGTTTGTTTGTTTGTTTGTTTGTTTGTTGTGATTTCCTTACTGTATGTGTATGTATCTATGTGAGTGTGTGCCATGAAGCCAGAAGAGGATGTTGGGTCTCCTGGAACTGGAGTTATAGGTGATTGTGAGCCACCACATGGATGCTGGGAATAATAGCTTAGCAATAGTAGCATCTGCTCTTATCTGCTGAGCCATCTCTCCAGCCATCTTTGTTCTCTTTTAAAAAGGAATATTTAGTGTTGCATAAAATCTCTCTTTTTGGAGATAGGATCCAACTGTATGGCCCGGGGTTGGCCTCAGGTTTGACACCTACATCTGCCTCCTGATTACAGGCATGCAGCACCATCGCTAAGCTGGTGAAATCATCATGAACCATCTCGTCCACATTCTGTTTTGGTATCCACTGTGGCCATGGCTCTGTAGCCTAGTAAATTACCTTGCAACTTTGATATATATGGTTCGCTACAAGTTTACCATAAAACCCAGGGGATAAAAGTATTAATACTTTGTTACTTAAATACTGTGTTATTAATGCATCAGTCTGTTACATGGTTTTGCCTTGTTTAAATAGTATTTTTAGGCAGATTTATACATGTATACATTGATCATAGCTACCCCCAAAGTCCTTCCTCCCACCCTTCCCCAGAAATTTCCAGTATGCCCCCCCCTTACTTTTGAGTTCATGTCCTGAAGACAGTACATCCGATGCCTCTTAACACTCTTTCTGCCTCTTCTTCCTCCATGTTTCTGAATCTTGGGGTGGGGCCTTGGGTTTGCAGTGATGTCCCATTAGGGCTAAGTGTTCAAGCAGTACTCAACATTTGCATTAACTACTATCCACTGAACAAAGAAAGTTCCCTTGAGAAGACTGAGAGAGCATCAGTAATCTGCGGGTATACACAAATAGGAAGCAGCTTGACAACATCTCCATTTAGGAAAACAATACTAGGTTCTCCTTTAGTACTGCCATCTCCTAAGCTGAGGGGTTTTGACCAGATTGAGATATATATATATAGATAGTACCATGCTTTGTTTTTCCATTTAAATTTAACTTTAAATCTGTCCAAACTGACATATTGATCTAGTTCACTGTGCTCTGTGGGACTCCTAGTCCATGGGTACTTTAGCCCTATCCAAGGGCTTGGAGTCTTTTTAGTTCTTGACTTTGGGGGCAGGGGGTGTCTCATGTTGTAACCCTAGCTGGCCTGGAACTTCACTATGTATACCAGGCTGGCCCCAAACTCATAGAGATCATTCTGCTTCTACCTCCCTAAATGCTGGAATTAAAGCTGTGCCCCAGCTGTGCCAGCTGTTAGAATCTTAACTTCTAGTATTCTTGTAGCTTATCCTGACATGTATCTTATTAGCATTTTCCTAGGGTTACAGGAGATTTTTCTCCTTTTAAGACATGAACATGGGCTGGAGAGATGACTCAGAAGTTGAAGCACTGTCTGCTTTTCCAGAGGTCCTGAGTTCAATCCCCAGCAACCACATGGTGGCTCATAACCATCTATAGAGTGATCTGATGCCCTCTTCTGACTGCAGATTAGAGCACCCATATCCATAAAATAAATTTATAAATCTTTAAAAAAAAAAAAAAAAAGATGTGAGCACTTTTATTAGCTTTTATTAATCTCAAGCATCTTTTTTGTTTGTTTGTTTTTGTTTTTTTGTTTTTTCGAGACAGGGTTTCTCTGTGTAGCCCTGACTGTCCTGGAACTCACTCTGTAGACCAGGCTGGCCTCGAACTCAGAAATCCGCCTGCCTCTGCCTCCCAAGTGCTGGGATTAAAGGCGTGCGCCACCACTGCCTGACAATCTCAAGCATCTTAATGAAAAATTAATATTGATGCAGTCTTTTGCATCAGTGTTTATATATTGTAGGACTTTTCTGCTGTGCTAGTAGATGAAGACTTATACATAGAGTTGTAGAGACAAGAATGGAAAGAGTGGGACTATTTAGGATGGCTAACGTCTGAAAGTGCCTGTGTGTTTGTGTTCTTGTCCCTTGTTACCTACCTTGAGGGATGTTTGTAAGGTTTTTAGAAGTCACTTAAGGCTGTCCTTTGAGCTGCCACATCCATGCTTCCGTACCCTCTCCCTCTTCCTGCATGTGCTCTCTGGCTGTGTCCATACTTAGAACACATAGCAGTTACTTCCTCCTGTCTCCTGGCCTGCTACTGCAGTGACCGATGGGAGGAGAGTGCTGTCTCATTCCTGTGCCCTGACTAAATGACTGCCAAGTAGGTGCTGACAGGCATATTAGAAAGACAGATAGACCCTGTGGGAAAGGGATGAGAGGGTGGAGTGGGGACAGTGGTGGTAAGACTCATCCGGAGAACTTGTCCAAGGTGTGTAGTAGGCTGCACAGTCCTCCTCAGGAAGCTCCCTGGGAAAACTGAGTTCCTCCTGAGGATAGTGTTATGTCATTCATATACTGATGAATCATTAACTTTAAAATAAATTTCTTCTTGGAATTTAAATAGCAAAATTTTTAAGTGTATACGTTGTCTAGGACTGTATTTTAACTCCCCTTCTTTATTTCCTGGTTGCCTCAACTTTAATTACAATTGACTTCTTTTGAGTGAGTAGATTCAAAGGGACTGCTTTGGTCACTGTTCTTGTGAAATTTTGTGGCTTGGAGGCAATGTTCTAACTTCAGTAGCTCTGGTTCATGTTCCACTGTGTGGTCAAATGATAGCTATAAATACAGTGAGAAGTTCAAGTGTGGAACTTTTAAGTTAAGCACGGCTGTTGGAGTGCCGTTCTTAGCTTTCATCATGGCACTAGTCATAAACCACTTACCATTATATATTCTTCTGCAAGCTCCTGCATAATTCAGAAGACAGTTGCTAATGAGGTTATCTGATCCGGGCAGTGGTGGCACACACCTTTATTTCCAGCACTCGGGATGCTGAGGCAGGCAAATCTCTTAAATTCGAGGCTAGCCTAATCTACAGAGCAAGTTCCAGGGCAGCCAGGCCTACATAGAGAAAACCCTGTCATGAAAATGCAGAAAAGAAAAAAGATTATCTGATAAAACAGCTGCACAGTCCCAAAGCTTGCTTGGTTATTATAGGACTCTGTATTTTAGTTAGTTGGGTCAATATATATAATCTTATATATTCTATAAGTAGCCAGAGCTCAAGGGTTGAAAGTAACAATTTGAGCATCACTGCCTTTTCCAGTCCTAAAATGGTGTCCAGTACTGACAAGTTAAGATTCGCTGTCCTCTGCATACTTTGTGCTGCTAATTAACATCTCTTTTTGCAGGATTCATGAATAAAATTTTCCATCCCAACATTGATGAAGCGTAAGTAACTATTTAAAAATGTTTGAATTTTAGCAGCAGCTGTTCTTGATTAATTAGAGGTCATCTCTCTTTCACAGATATAAAAGAACTCTCAGTTATCTTTTGGGTTTTATGGGAGGCAGGGCTATATGAATGGTCACTTAAACTATAGAGTCCTAGGGACGTGATTGTCCGAGCCATTGAGGTTCCAGTGCAATTACTGATTGTACTGCTCACATATTTTCCATTTTCATGACTGGGCCTTTCATTTCCTTTGGTATCCAGCTGAAATATTCCACATCTCAGTTCTTATTGTATAGACCCAAAAGACCTCTTTGTCAGCATATGGATTTACTGTTTTTAGCCCTTAACATATTTCTTAGTTCTTGAGGGACAAATATGAATGATAATTTCATTTTAGCTAATGAATCTTAATTATCTGTTTCTCAATGATTGTTTTTAAATAATGTCATCGTGGCCTGTCTTGCCCGCCTAGTGCTGGTTATCTGGACTATACTATTTTCTTCGTCCAGCTTTAGTTTGGCTGTCTCACAACTACATAGGAAATTTTTGTGAACCTTACATGGGTAGGTTACATGTCTATATTGTGTTTCTTAATCTTTAATACCTCAGTGTATCCACCATCCTAATGACAAATAATGTTCTCTTAAGTAACCACAGTAAAGTAAATTCAGGAATTCAGTATGATGTAATACTTTTTATCTACTCTGTAGAGCAGTAGTGCAAGCTTCATATACTCCATTTACTTTTCAAGTTTCCCTAAGTAACTTTAATCTTTGACATCTATAATATTTTAAAATATAGAGAATAGTTATTTTCAAATTATTCTTTAAGTTTGTTTTTCGGAGACGCAGAACATGCATACACTTGACTGTCTAGTGACATTTCTGTGCTGGAGAATCACAGGTCTACCTGTCGTTCCCTGGTGATTCTCATCACCTGGGTCAGGTGTTTTCTTCTTGGAATGCTCACTCTCATTCCTTGTTGGTTGTAAAGGAAACACGAAAGAGCTTATAAATCCCCGTGCTTCTCCTCCAATGTACTCCCAGCCATATCTTAAAGAATCTGTTATAAAGTGTTTTTGATAAAATAGGCTGCCAGAAATATGCAACTAGATTTCTAATTTTTAAAAAGTGCCATTTTTTTCCATCTGTTTCAGGTCAGGAACTGTGTGTCTAGATGTAATTAATCAAACTTGGACAGCTCTCTATGGTGAGTTTGGCCATGGAATATATTATTTGGAGATACTGAGACGACATTGCCTCAAAAGAATGTTGCTTGGCTTTTCTTCAGTTATGTTGTGTTGGGAATGGGAAAGAGTTTTGAGGGGCTGAGTGGGAAGTTTGCTTGATGGGGAAAGAAAACGGGGCAGTGGGGCTAGGGAGATTGCTCAGTGGTTCAAAGCACGTGTATTACACAAACATGAGGACCAGAGTCTGTATCCCAAAACTCACGAACACCCAGGTGAGCATGGGGCCTTTCAAGGCAGAGACAAGGAATTCCCCTGTGTGGGAACTAGCCATGTCAGGGGCCTCTGGATTAATGGAGAGATCCTGCCTCAGTGAATAAAGTAGAACACATATGCATATTATACACAAACAACTGTGAAAATGGAAAAAGAAACAGGCTTTTTTTTCCTCTGAGGTATAAGCTTCAGTTTAGTAATGCAAATTTAAAATAATCTAATGAAGGGCTCCTGCGTAGGACATACGCAGATGTTGGTTGGTGTTTTTTAATGGGTGGATCCTGAAACCTGTATCATATAGTTTTAGAGAAAATCTAGCAAGGTGGCCATGAGATGAGGTGAGTACCAAAACGAGTAGGTGTCCAGGGATCGCTTAGCTATCGTTCGGTTCAAAAAGTGTGGCTCACCATTGTAACAAACCAACCAATGACTGAGTCAGTTTTGCAGAATACTGTGGTGAATGTCACAGAGGTTCCTGGGCTTGTCACCTGCTAGAGGAACTGAAAATCATTAAAAGTCTATTGAAAGCGAACCAGTGATACCAGACAAAGTACATGTTTTTACTTTGAGCCACAAGTCGTCTGGATCCACAGTTTTGATAGACATTCCCGTCTCTGATGCTCTCACCCAGTGAGCTGCTTCTGCACTGCTTCTGCTGTTAGTAACCTCTGAGTGTATCTTAGAGTTCTCTCATACACCCGCTTTGACTTGGTATTGGTTGTCTGTGCCTATTAATTTTTTGCTCTGCTAGATTAATATCTACCGTAGGGACTGTTAAGTGTGTCTAGTTTGTCTCTAGGTGAGACTTTTTTAGCACAGTGCCTCTCACTAAAAAGGATTGCAAGAATGACTAAATAGATTATAGTTGCTGAAGGCACACGGAAAGGAAGGAAAGATCACTCAAAACTGGATTGTTCAGAATGAGAAGAATTGGGCAAAGAATGATCTCTAAAGTTAGAGGCCAGCTGGTCAGAGAGACCCTGTCTCAAAAAAATTAAAGACTTGTGAGGAGACGGGGGGAGGTTGGAGATAGAAACAGAAAGGGAGAAATGATGTAATTATAATCTCAAAATACAAGTTTAAAAGAAAAAAAAAAAATCTGGTGAGAGCGTAAATACTCCTGGTCCACCCAGAGCCTGAGCCGCCTTTCTCGGACACCCTTGTATGAGCTCGCAGGACGGTTGCTTCCTAGCAGTTCCTCCTGCTCGCTGAGCTTACGGTTCAGGAGGGTCTCCTCTGTAGAACGCTGTCTCTGAGCTTTATGTGGCTGGTGTCTTTTCCACGCCTTCTCATCACAAGCACTGCTTTCTCAGATCCCGGCGCAGCCAGCCCCTCCCTGAGCATCTTGTTTGCATGTGTTTCAATAAACCTTTGATTTTTATCTTGGTCTACTGGATTGTAAGCTCCAGTTGAGCAGGACTTCGTGAATTTTCTCCATCTGCAACCCCTTTTAGCTCAAGAATAAATTTTAAGTTTGGGGTTTTTTTGGGGTTTTTTGTTTGTTTGTTTGTTTGTTTTACTTTTAATCTTTAGATTGTATTTTTTTGTTTGTTTCTGAGGTAGGGTCTCTCTATGTAGCCCTGGCTGTCCTGGAACTCACTCTGTAGACCAGGTAGGTCTGGAACTCACCCCAAGTGCTGGGATTAAAGGCATATACCACCATATCTAGCCAAGAAGAAAGACTTGTAAAAAGATTTCTCTATTATGTTTATGCGTATTCTGTCTGCATGTGAATGTATCACATGCATGCTTAGAACCTATGGAGGCCTGAATAGGGGGTCAGATCAGCCGTGTAGATACTCACCTAAACCCGGGTCTCCTGCGAGAGCAGCCACTGCGCTTAACCGCCAGCTTTCTCTAGTCTGTAGACCAAGAAAAATGTTTGTGGCCCTTGATATATAAGCATATACAACAAATACACAAATTAAACATTTACTGGTAACAACCACAAATAAATTTATCTTAAAACAATTCTTTGGCATGCGTATAGTTTTACCATTTATTAAAAATGAAAGCAAACTTCCATTCTGTGTGCCTGTTTATGACTGGCTCTTTTCAGCTTGCATAGTCTTAGAAGGCCCACCCTTGTAATATGTATCAAATTCTTTTCCTGACTGAGTAGTCTCTCAGCACATTTTATTTATTTATTTATTTATTTATTTATTTATTTATTTATTTATTTATTTATTTATTTATTTATTTATTTATTTGGTTTTTTCAAGACAGGGTTTCTCTGTGTAGCCCTGGCTGTCCTGAAACTCACTCTGTAGACCAGGCTGGCCTCGAACTCAGAAATCCGCCTGCCTCTGCCTCCCAAGTGCTGGGATTAAAGGCATGTGCCACCACCGCCCGGCCTCTCAGCACATTTTATTGATGTGTTTTCCAGACGACGGTCATTTGAGTAGTGCTTTGGTAACTGTATACAAATTAAACTTTTTTAAAAATTTGTTTTGTGTATAGCCTACATGTATGTCTTTGCACTGTGTGTGCAGAACCTGCAGAGGCCAGAGGAGTCAGATCTCCTGGGACTGGAGTTAACAGCCAGTTATGAGCCACCCTGTGGGTCCTGGGAACAGAACCTGGGTCCTCAGGAAGAACAGTCAGTGCTTCAACCTCTAAGCTGTCTCTCCAGCCCCTCTGTATAGATTTCCATGTGGTCGTGTTCATTCATTTCTCTTTAGTGTTGAGGAGTTAACAAACTTATTTGCAAAGTTGCTGCACCATTTTTAAATTTTTGTCAAAAGGTGTGAGATTGTCAAGCCAGTGTGAGTAAAATTTCATCACACTTAACAAAATGTTGTGTACGCTCTTGTAAGGCATTTAATAAGCAGTGAATGGTGAGCCACTTTAAAGAGAATTAAAAGTACACTTCCACAGTACACTCTCTTGAGTTTTTCTATGTGTTCCATGCCTTGAGTGTGGCCGTTGTAGCATTATAGCTAAGTACAAGAAAACAAATACTAGATCTAGTCAAAGGTAAAATGAGCACGAGGAAATTATTTGACATTTTGCTTCTAAACAACAAGCTATTTCTCTAGAAATTTCAACATACGCCAGGTACTGGTAGAGTTAGTTCAAAATGAAGGTTTTGTGGGAATTAAGAGTTATCTGATTTTGAGAACTGAACTTTTATTGGAGACTACTAAAGCCAAGGCATTGAAGGGTTAGTACACAATTGGTGAGTTCTGAGTAATCACTCCATTTCCTGCAGTGGTTTATAAGAGTCATTGTTTGGTGGGGTTTGAGTGAGTTCCAGGACAGCCAAGGCTGTTACACAGAGAAACCTTGTATGAGAGAGGGAGAGAGGGAGAGAGGGAGGGAGGGAGGGAGGGAGGGAGAAGGGGAGGGAGGGAGAAGCTCCAAAAATTTTTTCTAATATAAGACTAAATAACTGGAGCTGGAGAGATGGCTCAGGGGTTAAGAGCACTGGCTGTTCTTCCAGAGGATTCGAGTTCAATTCCCAGCACCCATGTGGCGGGCAGCCCACAGCTGTTTGTAACTCCAGAGGATCTGGTACCCACAGACATGCAGGCACAAATACACCAAAAAAGTAAATTAAAAAAAAGACTAATCAAAGAACGTCAGCTTAACATGAGTATCCAACTGAAAGCACAAGGCTTAGCTTGGCCCCCAAAACTTGTTGCAGCACCTACTTCTGTATTCCATGGAGAAGGACAGGGCGGAAACTGTAAGGTCTCCTGCTGTTTGCGGTGCCGTGGGCACGTGCCGTACAGTGGACACAGTGCGTTTAGAAGAGTGATTCCAGCTGGTGTTCCCGGCCTGTGCTTACCACAGCATTGTTCATTCTAGCAGACAATTTAGTCCTTCATGTGACTGGCACATTGCTTCCGTTCTTTGTCTCTTTGCCAAGTACACCTGAAGCCTGTTTGTTCACAAGTTCTAAATTGGTATGATCATAATTTAATCAAGTAATTTTATATTACTTTATTTCTAGAGAATTAATTACAGTGGGTAATATGGTTACTTTTGTAAAGATGATGTCATCAGTATGAAGTTCTCTATCTGGCATTTATCTAGTAGTTAACTGTGGTACTCATGACATTGAGAGAAAATAGCAGATGACTAAATTGATCCGCTCTGGCTTGTAGCACGACAGAATCTTTTCTTCCATCCCCTTCCTGCTCTTGCAGACATCAGTGATGAAAGCACTGGAAAACTTAAACTGCAGCCAAGGGGATCTGGGTTTCAGTGTCAAAGACAAATGTAACTTGAGAATTGGTGGAGGGCTGGAGAGAAATGGAGCTCACCAGTTAAGGGTACTTGGTGCTCTTCCAGAGTTTGTTTCCCAGTATCCACTGCAGGAAGCTCACAACCACCTGTAAGCCCAGCTCCAAGTCTGTGCTGGTTTTTGTTTACTTGTTTGTTTTGAGAGGGGAGCAGCTTGAACAACCTGGAGTCATCTGAGAACCTTAAGAAAATGTTTCCATGAGATTGGCCCATAGGTGTTTTGTTGTTGGTTTGGCCTGGCTTTTCAAGACAGGTTTCTCTTTGAAGCTCTGGCTGTCTAGGTACTTGCTCTGTGCCTCACACTCAGAAATCTGCCTATGTCTGCCTCCTGAGGGCTGGAAGTAAAGGCGTATACCACCTCCTGGCAGCAATGATTAATAGTGCATAATTCCAGCAGAGGCAGATGGATCTCTATAAGTTCGAGACCAGCCTGGTCTACAGAGTAAGTTCCAGGACCTCCAGGACTACACAGAGAAACACACTCTGAAAAAATAAATTTTTTTAAAGATGTTTTTGTTTATGTATATTCTTGTTTGTCTTCATATATGCAAGCATGTGCATACATATATCCAAAGAAGCTGGAAGAGAGGACATCACACCCCCTGGAGCTGGAGTTACAGGAAACAGTGTGCCAGCCAGTGTAGACACTAGGAGCTAAGCTTCTGCAGGGACCACTGTTAACCACTTAGCCACACCTTCTGCCCCCGGTACCCATGTGTGCTTTTTAAGCTCTCCTTCTATTCTTTCTTTCTTTCTTTTTTTTTTTTTTTTTTTAAAGACTTATTTACTTTTATGTGAGTACACTGTCGCTGTCTTCAGACACGCCAGAAGAGGGCATCGTATCCCATTACAGATGGTTATGAGCCACCATGTGGATGCTGGGAATTCAACTCGGGTCCTCTGGAAGAGCAATCAGTGCTCTTAACTGCTGAGCCATCTCTCCAGCCCTCTCCTTCTATTTCTTAGTTTTTAAATTTTTCTCCAAAGCACTTTATTTTATTAAATACTATTTCTTTTTGTAGTTGCCATATCAGCCCACACATCTACAGCTGAGACAGATTCAGTCCTGTGTGAGTTTGACCCCTGCACCCTCCATTGTACTTACTGATCTATCTGGTAAACTGTATTATGGATCAAATTGTGGACAAGTGAGGTGAAAGACTACTTTTTAAAAATTGGGCAATTTACAGTTCTTACCCTTAAGATTGCTAACCAATAGACAAGCTTTTTATTGAGACTAAAAATTAACATATTGGATTTACTTCCCTAAGAATCTTCTGGACATTAATAATAGATAAATAAAAGTCAGCTATAACAGAAGGAATGTGTCAGGGACTTAGAGGCAGGAAGAGAAACAAAGGTAATTTTATCAGGCATTTGGAGGGAAATTAGAACAAATTTTTAAATAGTTAACTCTTTCAGGCTGTGACACTTTCCAAATAGTTCATTTTTTTTAGCTAAAGGTAATTGTACCAAATAATGCTTTGTTGAGGAGTATAGCTGAGTGGTAGCCTGCCTCAACTTGACCCCTCGCACTGAAAAAGAAAAAACCAGGAAAACCCTTTCCTTAGCTGTGCTGACAGACAACACTTGTAATCCTAATGGTTGGGCAGCCAGGGCAGAGAGAGCAAGTCCCAGGTGAGTCTAATCTACGTAGCAAAACTCTGCCTTAAAAAATGATGATGCAAAAAAAAAAAAAAAAAAAAATCACCCGGGCAGTGGTGGCGCACGCCTTTAATCCCAGCACTTGGGAGGCAGAGGCAGGTGGATTTCTGAGTTCGAGGCCAGCCTGGTCTACAGAGTGAGTTCCAGGACAGCCAGGGCTACACAGAGAAACCCTGTCTCGAAAAACAAAAAAAAAAAACAAAAACAAAAAAATGATGATGCAGTGCTGGAGAGAGGCTTGGCAGCTAAGAGCACTGACTGCTCTTCCCGAGGACTCAGGTTCAATTCCCAGCACCCACATGGCAACTCCCAACTGTTTGTAACTCCAAGATCTGACACCCTCATGTAGATGAACATGTAGGCAAAACACCATGAACATAAAGAAGATGATAAAGAAGAGGAGCAGGAGGAGTAGGAGAGGGAGGAGGAGGAATGATGGTTTGTCACTTCAGCGTATGCTTTTCCAAGATTCTGTTTTTTGGCTTTGGTGGTTTTGAGACAGGGCCTTGCTACAAAACCCAGACTGGCCTCTTGATACAACAATCTTCCGGCCTCCCAGGTGCTGGGTGGCACGTGTGTTGCCATGCCCAGCTGTTTGTAGAGGTTTGAGTGTTGTAGCTACACTGAGGTTTGTGTGTGTATCTTTATGACTGGTGGGGCAACAACCATGCGAACAGGCACAAAAGCTCAGTGTTGCATCTGTGTGTGTGTAGACTCATAACTTTGTATCATTCTGAGTCTTCTAGGTAGAGGCCAAGTAGAACAGGTTCTTAGCATGAGAGGAGTGGCGCCTGTTGTACAATAGAGAAGAAATATGCTTCGTTCCAGGCTTGCTGGCTTTGTTGGGACTTAGCTAGCTCATGACCAGCCTTCTTTATGGACTTGCAACTCTTCAGAAGGCATATTTGTATGTGGCTCAGAAAGTAGCTATTTCAGGAAAGTAGAAAAGTTGTTCTTCGGTAGAAGAGTTTAGTGGATTGGATATGCTGCGTTCACTGTCATCATTTGACCGTGTAGCAACCCACCCAGGCTTTGTGGATTGTGCATCCCAAGCCAGCTAGCATAGGACTCATGAAGATGACCTGCTTTCTTGGGGTTTGCTTTAGCTCTTAAATATGAAGACAAGTAGCCCCGATTTGTTTTTTTCTCTGTGTTTTTGATAATAGGTAAAATTTGTCTTATAGGTGGATTTCTTTTGTGTGTGTGTTTGTCAAGACAGGGTTTCTCTGTGTAGCATTAGCTGTCCTGGAACTCAAACTGTAGACCAGGCCTTGAATTCACAGTGCTAGGATTAAAGTGCCTCTCTAGTGCTGGGATTAAAGGCGTTCGCACCATCACAGCCTATGGATTCTTAGCTTGTAATTGCCTGGGGTCATTTTTTTTTTTCAGGGGGTGGGGGATTAGAGACAGGGTTTCTCTGCATACCCATGACTGTCCTGGGACTTACCTTGTAGAACAGACTGGCCTTGAACTCAGAGATCTACCTGCCTCTGCCACCCCCACCCAGTACTGGGAATAAAGATCTCTAGCTTTTTTTTTCCCCTCACATTAACAACAACTATTATTGCTTAGTAGTTCAAAATTTTAACAACAAGCTTTAGTGTAACTATAAGTATATGCCACTGGCTGATTGATTACAGATTAACTGTCTTCATTTCACAAGATTGGTAACAAATCCTAGTGTAAGATAAGCAACATTGTGTCAGGTTTGAACAACAGTCAGTGACCTCTAAAAACCAGCCCAATAAGGTGAGAAGTGTTTTGAGGTTGACTAGGTGATACGCAGGGTCTTTGAGAGCTGCTTATCTGAGATATACAGGAGTATGCTTGTTTTTCAGATTATCTTCAGTTTAAATACATTGGGACGGGATGACAGTTAAGCAATTAGTGGGAAAGAACTTATTTTCCCCATTTATTTATTTATTTATTTACTTATTTATTTATTTTAATGAGTACACTGTCGCTGTCTTTAGACACACCAGAAGAGGGCATCAGGACCCCTTGCAGATGGTTGTGAGCCATCATGTTGTTGCTGGGAACTGAATTCAGGACCTCTGGAAGAGCAGTCAGTGCTCTTAGCCACTGAGCCATTTCTCTAACCCAGGAAAAGAGTTTTATATGTAGGTTTAGATAACTATTTTATATGGGTGAATGTTTTGCCTGCATGTATGTCTTACTAGTTTGTCTAGTACCCTCAGGGCAGGAGAAGACATCGGATCCTTGGGGAACTGGAGTTACAGACAGGTGTGAGTTACCATGTGAGTGTTTGGAATTGAACGCAGGTCTTCTAGAAGAGCAACCAGTACTCTTAATCATTGAGCCATCCTTCTAGCCCCTATTTTATTTTAGCTTGAGACACAGGCTTACTGTCTTAGTCAGGGTTTCTACTCCTGCGCAAACATCATGACCAAGAAGCAAGTTGGGAGGAAAGGGTTTATTCGGCTTACACTTCCACATTGCTGTTCATCACTAAAGGAAGTCAGGACTGGAACTCAAGCAGGTCAGGAAGCAGGAGCTGATGCAGAGGCCATGGAGGGATGTTTCTTACTGGCTTGCTTCTCCTGGCTTGCTCAGCCTGCTTTCTTATAGAACCCAAGACTACCAGCCCAGGGATGGCACCACCCACAAGGGGCCCTCCTCCCTTGATCACTAATTGAGAAAATGCCTTACAGCTGGATCTCATGGAGGCATTTTCTCAACTGAAACTCCTTTCTCTATGACAACTCCAGCTTGTGTCAAGTTGACACACAAAACCAGCCAGTACACTTACTATGTAGCCTTGGCTGACCTACTGCTCACTTCATAGACCAGTTTGGACTCAAACTCGAGAACTTCCACCTGCCTCTGCCTTCCAAGTACTAAAACTAAAGGCATACCTAGAATACTTTTAAAATGGTCCATGTACTAGAGATGTTTCTCAGTGGTGAATGAAGCATTAACCTGTCATATGTAAAGTTCTGGGTTCAATCTCCAATATCACAATAAATATATAAGTAAATAATAACCTGCACATGTTCATAAAAATGGTTCTTAGGTTCAGGGTAGTGACCTGGTGGTCTGGTATTCAGCAGAACTTTAATGTTCTTCAGGTTTTAGGGTGCTACATCTTTACTGTTGTCTTTTCCCACAGAGAACAAAATTACTTATTTTAAGCTTAAAATAATGGAATGCAAAAATACTACCAATAAGTGGAATTCGAGGTCAATGAGGGCTGCTCTGTTACCTCTTGAATGCTCTAAGCCATGTGGGATCTTTCTTGATCCAACAGCATTTACTTTAGAGAAAGTTACTTTTAATCTCAAATTTTTTTAAAGATGGTCTACCTATCTGAAGATATTCCTGATTAACTTTACTAAAATGTTACTTCCAAGGATGTCTACTACCTTTTGTAGCCCCCTTATCAAGTTTTTCTCACCCATACCTGGGTGAGTTACTTGCAGCATAGACTTCTCTGGTTGTTGAGGCACATAGGTATTGTGGTGTGAGTATGAAATGTCTTCAACAGGCTCATGTGTTGAACAGTTGGTCCCCAGTGGGTATTGCTATTTTGGGAGGTGTAGAAACTTTAGGAGGTGGCTCTAGCTAGAGGAAGTGGGTCACTAAAGGCATGCCTTTAAAGGTTATACCCACTGCCTGTCTCCTTGCTCTCTACTTCTGGCCAACAAGTAAAGAGCTGCCTCTGTACACCCTCCCATTGCTACTGTGGTCCATCCGAAGAGCAGCCGTGTGCTGAAACCATGTGCCAGCAAATCTTGCCTCCTGTAGGTTGATATCTGAGTTTTGGACATACTCTTGAATGCCAGGACAGCCAGGTCTACACAGCGGGGATCCCTGGCTCACCCCCCCCCCCCCAAAAAAAAAGAGAAAGAGTAGTAAAATATTTCTTTTTTTGTAGAATCTCATTGTAGTTTTTCACTGTTTGTGTACTTTAAGCAAGTCCCAGGAACTTGCTTGTTCCCCAGGAACTGGTAAAAGATTTTAAACATCTATTAATTAGCCTAAAGTTATAAAAAATAATCAAAGGAAATATGGGAGTCTTTAAGTATTTACTCTGTTTCAATCTCCTTTTTTCTTTTCCTGTTTTTGGTTTTTCACGACAAGGTTTCTCTGTATCCCTGGCTGTCCTGGAACTCTGTAGAGCAGGCCTGCTTCTGCCTTTAATAAAGGCATGGGCCACCATCACCCAGCTGTTTTCTTTTGTGTTTCTCTGTTTCAAGATGAGGTCTCGAAGTAACCCTGGCTGGCTCTTAGGTGTTGGGATTTTTATCTGTGCCACCATGCCCTGCTCTGTTCCAGTCCTTAAAGCACCCCCACAACCTCCACACTGGTTCCCTTCTGTAGTAGACAGTCCTGAGCCTGGCTGAGTACTGAGGTAAAATCTCATGGTTGTCTTTATTCTGAGAATGGTACAAACTCCTCATTTGCTTGAGAATTGATGGTGGGATTTTGAAAAGTCAGTAGTCAAAGATATGAATAATGTGATTAAAATCCTAAAATGACCACAATTTACTTAGCTATAAGTTTGAATTTACAATGGCCAGAATCCCAGGAAAGCTCTGTGTAAGTCACAGAAGGAATCATGGGTTCTAGACCACAGAAATTGACATCCTGTGACTTGGGTCCATCTTTTTCTCTGTCTAGATGTGAGCAAGATTTTTTACTTCCTCTTCTTTCAGCCAGCTTCTTATTGAACTACGGAACAAAGGAGAACAGTGATTGTGGCTGTTGACTGCTCAGGGTAGCCAGTCCTGGGCAGAACACAGAGAAGTATAGACTTCTCTGTCCAGGCCTGTTTGTGCTAGAAACATAGTCCATGACCTTGGGCATTCCAAGCATGTGGAACTCGACTTTGAAGAGAAATGTTTGTTTTAAGGAGGTTTTTTCTGGTTGTCAAGGTGAGAATTTGGAGTCCTGAATGCCATCTAAGGTCCAACTTGACTGAGACAAAACATGGCAGAGAGGCATTTTGTCAATGCAGTTACAGGAAAAAAGCCAAATCAAACTCTGGATCTCTGAGTTCAAGGCCAACCTGATCCACAAAGTGAGTTCCAGGACAACCAGGGCTACACAGAGAAACCCTGCCTCAAACAAAACAAACAGAAAAACTCCTTCCTGAGGTTTGGGTCTGTCTTTTTATTTCTTATAGCCAAAGCAACTTATAAAGGAAAACATTTAATTTGGAGCTTGCTTACAGTTTCAGAGGGTGAGTCCATTACTGTCGAGGCAGTAGGCATGGCCTAGAACAACCCAGAGCTTAAGAGCCACCTGACTCACCCCCTTTCTTACCTACTGGTGGTAGGTAGCCAGAGAGGTGCACGCCCTCCTCCAGTGACACGCCTCCTAATGCTTCCTAAACAGTCGACCAGCGGGAGACCATTCTCATTCAAACCACCAGAGTCCAAGGACAAGGCTGCTTAGTGAACCCACTTCATCAGAAGGCAATGGATTTTCACAATTTATTTTATGCATGTAAAATCTAGTAAAACTAGAAATATGAAGGAACTATCACAAAGATTTTGTAGTTAACAGCATACATTTATTACTTTAATAGTATAAGACAGTGGGCTTCCAGAGTGTTTATACTAAGCTAATTCTTAGGGGGAGATGGGTGGAACAAGGTCTTACTCACTTTGTAGCCTTAGATTGTTTGGAACTCAACTATTAGACCAGGCTGGCCTCAAACTCTGCTTCTCAATGCTGGAATTAAATGTATGCTACCACACATGACTTACAAAACTAATTCTTAAACTACAAATACTGTGAAAATAACAATTTGCTTGTTTGGTGCCTGCACAGCCAGAGGATGGGCAGTAGGACAAAGTGGGGGTGGGTGGTAGCTCCTGAGAGTGTAGACCGTGCTGTCAGGAGGTCAGAGACAGCCGTGAATACTGTGTCTCAGATACCTTGAGCCATTTGTTTGAGACAGGATTTCTTAGTGGTGTAGAATATCACCAAATTGGCAAAGCTAGTTGGCCGGCAAGCTCCAGGGACCTGCCCACCTCTGCTACTGTGTCACCAGCACTGGGATGACAAGTGTGTGCTCCTGGCTTTCTCATGCACTCTGAGGATTCGAACTCCCCAGGTCTTAATGTTTAGAGGCAAGCACCCTCCTGACCGAGCCAGCCTCACCATCACAGTATTTAACCTCTGGTGCTCACTATATTATACAGTGGTCGTATTTCCCGCATTAAATCTGAAAAGCAAAGAATTGGCAAGTAAAACTCCCTGAAATGATGGATAATTGTGGTTTCAGTGGGGCAAAGCTTGTCATTACATCCACTGGACTTTAACCCAAGGAATTTACTGCACTTTTCCATTTTAATATTACACAGAAATAGAGGAAGAAAAAACAGTAGCCATCTCCTGTGGTGTTCCTTAAGTTATAAACCGTCTTACGGACTCACTAGCCATGGGAGGAACTCCCCACTGCCTCCAGGTGGCCGGTGAGGAGCTGCGGTGCCCAGGAGCTGTACCCTCTCCACACAGGACTGCTGTGCGCTTTCCTAACTTACAGGCGTGACTCAGCACATCGCAACAATGGATCAGAAGTGTGTTAACACCGGAAGAGGGTAGAAACAGGAAGGAAGAACCAGTATTCAAGGGTTCTTTTATTTGTTTGGAGCAAACACACCGGCAAAACTACTTAAAGTAGTAAGAAAGATTATTAGATCTCTTCCTGGGATACAAGCAGTCCTCTGGTTATGTGATAGGCAATCTGCAGTATTTCTCTAGCCCCAAAGCTCTTCTGAACATCAGAGAGAACACCACCCATACTTTATTTTTAAAAGTTTTTTGTTAAGTGGGAACAGTCAGTAGTAATCCTTGTCAGCAGCACCTGCCATGAAAAACGTGGCAGTGCATGTCCTCAGCTCCCTGTGAGCAGCATGGGCTATCTCCCTATGCTGGGGGCTTGAGAATAAGCAAATTGTCACTTTGAAGTAGCCGAAGAGGCAGTCTAGATATTTTGGTGTTTAAAGCCCTCTCCACTGGCCTTGTGCCTTCGAGGTAGGGAAGCTGCAGATAGGCAGCCTGGCTCTAGGCACCGCCTGGCTCCCCAACCTCGGTTGCACTGCAGACATCATGGAAATGAGACATATATTTCACTTATTGACAGAGGCAGCATGTTAAATAAGCCTGCTTATCATGTAACCTCTGTGAGCCTCTTTTTTTTTTTTTTCTTTTATGTATGTGACTACACTGCCACTCTCTTCAGACACACCAGAAGAGGGCATCAGATCCCATTACAGATGGTTTTGCTAAAAGCCCAGTGGACATCTAGGAATGACTTGCTTTGCCCCACTGAAACCAGAATTAGCCATCTTTTCAGGGACTTTGACTTGCAAATTACCTACTTTTCAGATGTTAAACCACCATGTGATTGCTGGGAATTGAACTCAGGCTGAGCATCTCCAGCCCTGAGCCTGCCTGCCTGCCTGCCTCCCTCCCTCCCTCCCTCTCTCTCTCTCTTTCTTTTCTTTCTTTCTCTCTCTTTTTCTTTCTTTCTCCTTCCTTCCTTCCTTCCTTCCTTCCTTCCTTCCTTCCTTCCTTCCTTCCTTTCTTTCTTTCTTTCTTTTGTTTTTCGAGACAGGGTTTCTCTGTGTAGCCCTGGCTGTCCTGGAACTCACTCTGTAGACCAGGCTGGCCTCGAACTCAGAAATCCACCTGCCTCTGCCTCCCAAGTGCTGGGATTAAAGGCGTGTGCCACCACTGCCTGGCCTGTTGTCATACTTAATTCATTCTCCCCAGAATTAAGTTGAGAAGGCAAATAAAAAATATTTTTTTTCTGGTCTTGGTTTTTTGGTCTTTGGTTTGGGTGGTTGTTGTTGTTGTTGTTGTTGTTGTGTTGTGTTGTGGCTGGGAAATAGGTTTCATTGCATAGTCCAGCTGTCTCATGCCCTTGAGAGCATCCTTGCGTCCACATCCCTGGGCCGAAATTACAGGAAGAAATTCACCAAGTCCCAGCATACTTTCCATGTCTTACTACATACACCACCCAAGGTGTGCAGTGCTGCACCTTCCTTATATGTGGGGTGCTAGGGGTCAAACCCACGGTTTTGTGCATGCTAGCAAACACTACCAATTGAGCCACATTCCCAGAACCTTGACTTGTCTTTAAAGATAATGTTAGCTGGGCTTGGTGCTAACATCTGGAAAGACTGAGGGAGGAGAATCATCACTAGTTTGAGAAACATGTTGCTTCTAGATTTTAAAAATTATAAATGGTGATGAAATTCTTAGGAGAGATTGTTTGCCCTCTTGTTTAAAACAGTTTAGCAATGGGGTCCTGGTGTGGAACTTGACTATAGTTTAGTACCATGGGGCTGTTCTGGATGGCCTTTTAAAAGCCCAGGTGGAAACCTCCCAAGCGTCTCTTCACATTCAGGAGGGGACTGCTCAGTGGGAGAACAGATGGAGCAAGCTGCCCAGGGACTCTGGTATAGGACCTCCTGCCCACATTTCAGTATTCAAATCGGGCTTTCTGGTTCTCCTCACCACATCTCAGGTGCTTAGCAGATGTGATTCGTGACAGTTGTTTTGGATAAATCAGAGATAGGAAATGTTTTTTAAAGATTTATTCTTTATTTATATGAGTACACTGCAGCTGTCTTCAGACACACACTAGAAGAGGGCATCAGATCCCATTACAGATCGTTGTGAGCCAACATGTGGTTGCTGAGAATTGAATTCAGGACCTCTGGAAGAGCAGTCAGTGCTCTTAACCACTGAGCCATCTCTCCAGCCCAAGATAGAAAATTTTTATCTCTGTAAAATGTTTGGCTGAGAAGCACAACTCTAGAGTATTCCAGGAGGTGAGCAGGAAGAACCTATAGTCTGAAAGGTTTTTTTCTTCTATGGTGCTGGGAATGAATTTAGGGCCTTGGGCTGGCTAGGCCAGGGGTCTACCACTGCTACATCTCTCTCTGTCAGGCACTTTGTATGTAAAGTTTTAATGGAGCATAGTCATGCTCATTGGTGATGTTTATCTTTGACTACTTGGAGCCACAGCCACAGAGCCGTACTGAACAGGCACCTTCGTTAGCCATAAGATCTAAAGTATTTATGCCAATCTTCTAGGAAAGTTTTGGTTAATCTTTTTTATGTCTAATGTGGGTTTTCTCAAACTTGCAACACAAATCATTTTGGTCCCGATAATTCTTTATTGTAGGTGCATCCTTTTTTTTTCTAAATGTTCATTTGGTGTTTGGCTTATATGTGTGTCTGTGTGAGGGTGTTGGATCCCCTAGAACTGAAGTTGTGAGCTGCCATGTGGGTTCCCTGGAAGAGCAGCCAACACATTAAATCTCTGAGCCATCTCTCCAGCCCCTATATAATATTTAATAGTATCTCTGGTCCCTACCCAGTAGGTGTCAGTAGCATCCCACCTGTTGTGATGGCCACAGTGCTTCCATACACTCCTTGAGTCCCTGGGGATCCACAGGTAGTGAGGCTAGGGAAAATATCCACCAGTATCAGTACACAGGCAGTCATTCTAAAAATAGACCAAATCCAGTAAGAACAAGGGGAGAAAGGGGGGAGGGGCTGTTACCTCAGTGTTCCCTCTAGAGATCAGATTGTTTTTATGACGGGCAGTTGAAGTAGGAAGTGGGCTGAGGGTCACATCCCAACCAGGCACTGAGGATGGAACCCCTACTGACAATTGCTTATCTGTCTTAGTTATTTATAACTAGGTTGTGGAGGTTTCTGCCCTTACCTTGAATAATTGAACTTCGTTATATCCAGATCCAGTAGAAGTTAATACCAATCCATTCTTACAATCCCAACATTCAGGAGGATCATGAGTTCAAACACAGCTGAGCTACTTAGATGTTGCCAAGGAGCTAGGGGAGCAGAATATTAAATATCAAGCAAGTCCTATAAAATTTTTTTTTCTCCCCATCCAAAATAAGATTTCAATAACTAGTTCAGGCTGGCCTGGAATTCACTAGGCAGCCGAGGTTGGCTTTTAACCTCATGAATGCTGGGATTACCTGTGATCCTGGGACTTGGGCGGTGAAGCAGGAATATAAGGGCATCCTCCAATCCATGTCAAGTTCATGGCAGCCTGATCTACGGGGGACCCTGCATCACAGACAGAAAATAATATACAGTAAAGGTTTTGAAAATTGTAAAAGTTGGCTATTTTAAGGAACTATGCATGGGGCTGGAGAGTGAACTCAGTGGTTAAGAACTCTGGCTGCTTTTCCAGAGAACCGAGGTTTGGTTCCCAGCACCTATGTGTGACTCCAGTTCCAGTGGGATCTGATGCGGCTTCCAGCAGCTGTGGACCCTGCACACGTGGTTCACCAACATGCATGCAGGCAGGCAGGCATAATACATATACATAAACCAAAAATATTTTTACAGGGAATTAACTCACTTTGAGCTAGTTAATAGGGGGTTTCTACTCCACCTTGGATCATTCAGTTCCCAGATAAAAGACACAAAAACCTTATATTTATAATCCTTAAAAGCACTAAAGCTGGGCAGATATCGAACCTATGCTATTTTATCTACTTCCCTATCAACCTGGAATTTTAATTTGCCATGTTCTGGCTGGGCCACTTTTAACCAGTTGGCCAACCCTCATGGTGTTTTCTCTCTGTGTTTGTGTCTCTATGTCTGTCTGTCTGTCTCCTTCCCTCTCCCTCTTCCCCGTTCCCTGTTCCCCCTCTCTCTCCTCCCTCTCCCTCTGACTTAGTCAGGGTTTCTATTCCTGCACAAACATCATGACCAAGGAACAAGTTGAAGAGGAAAGGGTTTATTCGGCTTACACTTCCAATTGCTGTTCATCACCAGAGGAAGTCAGGACTGGAACTCAAGCAGGTTGGGAAGCAGGAGCTGATGCAGAGGCCATGGAGGGATGTAACTTACTGGCTTGCTTCTCCTGGCTTGCTCAGCTGACTTTCTTATAGAGCCCAAGACTACCAGCCCAGGGATGGTACCACCCACAGGGGCCCTCCCCCCTTGATCACTAATTGAGAAAATGCCTTACAGCTGGATCTCATGGAGGCATTTCCTCAAAGGAGGCTCCTTTCTCTGTGATAACTCCAGCTTGTGTCAAGTTGACACACAAAACTAGCCAGTACACCTCCCTCTCCCCTTTCCCTCTTCTCCCTGTCTTCCCTCCCTCCCTCCCTCCCCTGCCTCAGAAAGCTGAAACTCCGCCTAGCTCTTTTCTTCCCAGCCATAGGCTGTAGGCATCTATTGACCAATCAGGGATAACTTGGGAGGCCAAGGTTCTATGCTTCACTTGGAGTATAACCAGGGCCAGTATTGAGCATTACAACACATAGCAGCACACCAACCGTCCACGTTGTCTGTGAGAAGGCCTAGTGTGGGGAAGCTGTTTGCCATGCACACTTGGCTTCCAGAGTTCAGTCCCCTGAACCCATGTAAAGGTGGAAGAGAGAGCCAGCTCCACAGAGCTGCCTGACTCCAGTACACACAGCACAGCAGATGCTTCCTCACAGTCCTCGAGCGTGCACACAGGAATAAGGTGTTTTAGAAAGGAATTATAGTGGCTTGGGGTGGAATAGATTATTGGGCCATAATGTGTAATATTAGTGTGTGTTGCTCAGTTTGGGAAATGGAGTGAATTTAAATTGGGAAAATGGGGCTGTAGTCATACCAGTCTATCATAAGATCCTGGATTTGAAAGGGATGTGGATAAAGGCTGAGACAATTGCCCTTCAAAGAGAATGTTCTGCATATGCTCGTGTGGCTATTGACGTTTTAAACGTAGTTGGTGTTGCTATGTTATTGTGGAAAATCATCTCCATTGTAGTAGCTGAGTATTTAAGCCGTTGAGCCCTGGGGAAGGGGTTGGGGGGAGGGAGAAGGGGCGTTGGGGGAGTGCAGACGTGGTTCTGTGGTTGAGAGTGCTTGCTGCTCTTCTGGAGCTGGCCTGTGTTTCCCGCAGCACCCTTTGACCTCCATGGACATTTGCATGCACATGATGCACATACGGTAATGCAGCCTAAAACTCATACATGGAACTAAAAGTATTTTTAGAGAGAGCATTCTTGACTACTGAATTCCAGTTAATTAGGTGAAATCACATGTTCCCGTGTGTGAAGTGGTTTTTGTTTGTTTGTTTCAGATCTTACCAATATATTTGAGTCCTTCCTGCCCCAGTTGCTGGCCTATCCTAACCCCATAGATCCTCTCAATGGTGACGCTGCAGCCATGTACCTCCACCGACCAGAAGAATACAAGCAGAAAATTAAAGGTAAGATGCCTTGTGCTTTTAGCCATTTAGAGTCTTTTGTTTTGTTTTGTTTTTTTGAGACGGTTTCTTTGCATAGCCTTAGCTGTCTTGGAACTAAAGAGATCTGCCTGCCTCTGTTTCCACAGTGCTAGGATTAAAGGCATGCACTACCACCACCACCACTGGCTTAAAACCTCCTTAAGTGACTCTAGTCCTTGTGGCTTTTCTCTAATCTAAGAAGAGCCTGCAGTGCCGTGGCCCTGAGTCTCTCTAGGGTTCAGAGCCTATGTCCCACACTTAGGACTACACCTAAAGCTTACCTTCTCTTTCTCTCACTGTGTCTTCTGGTTGGGCTACAGCCACCACCCCTGCTTGCCCCTTCACCTGGGTCTGCGCTTGAGAACTTGCCTATGAAAAGGGTAGGCGCATAAAGCATCACACAGAAGGAAGAGACTTGAAGTGCGGCAGCGTCTGCCCCTGCCGCACACATGGCATGCTGCACAGGACGCCGAGCATCGGGGGCTCCAAATGTGCTCAATCCATTTGTCAGCAACAGCAGTAAAGGGCTGCAAAGGAGAACTTGAGCACGTGGGTCACCTGCGCAAGAAAGGTTACCGCAGACAGGGACGTGGAGGACCAGGTGTTGAAGAACGGTTTCCTTCTGTTTGTTTCTTCCTATCCCCAGGTCTCTAAGGAGTATTGTTGACTATTTTTGTTTAAAGTAGAAATGATCATTTTCATAGGTCTCAAGTACTATGCAAATTAATAAGCTAATTTAATATAGCACAGTAATCTACATAGCCAAAAAACCACATTTATTCCAAGAAAAATGCAATTTCAATCAGATACAATTTTGTTAGAAAACTATGCTAAAATTTTGATATCACCTTCACTTACCAGTGTCTGTAAAACATGGATATCTTAATACAGAAAATATTTCTATAGTTCCAACACCCATTAGGCCTTAGCAATATATAGTATTACCCTGACAGTGCTACAGTTTTGCTCTGGTCCTGGTTACCAAAGGAACCAGACCTGAACACAATCTTAGGGTAGCTAGCTGCTCCTGTTCAGGGACCTCTAACTTTCTGGTGTCCATATTGAGGGTCAATTTGTGATCCTTGATACTCTGAGGTGGCTGTGACTGTCGGCCTGATCTCAGCCCTGCTTCCTGTTGTACTTTTGTATACTAACTCCCCCGTCGATCCTATGCCATTCAGGAAATGAGGTCCCTGCCTTATTTCTCAAACTCACCCCCTCACCAACTTGTTCATTTGCTCCCCTTGCTCCTGGGGTCACCCATTATCACAGCCCTTGTCTGCTCCTGCAGCCCTCTAGGGACTGCAACACTGTTTCCCTTCTCCGCTGAGGCTGGAGCCTCATATCCTCCTCACCTGCGGACCCCGCTCAGGCCCTGTCCCTGGGCCTCGCTACCGCTCTGGTGTTTCTTTCCACTCTGAAATGGATCTCGTTCCACTTCCTGAATGTGGCCATTCTCTTATGACCAACTTATACTTTTACCCCCACAGTCCGTCCCCCCCCCCCAGTTGCTTATTCATGGCTTTAGGTAACCCTCTAGGTATATGAACTCAAGAGTGGGTATATCTAGGCCTGACCCTTCTCCCAGGTTATCTTTGCAGTAGTAGTCACAGCTTAGCATACTTCATCACAGAAGAGTCGTAATGACTTCTCTCCCCTGGGTATTAATTAGCGTTTAGGTCTGCTTGATGCTATTTAGGAATGCAGGTGTGGCATGCAGCAGTTGCTAGAGAGACAGTGTCTCAACAGCTAAGGATGCATATTATTCTTCCAGAGTGGCTGTGTCACTGTTCTGTTACTGTGAGGAGAGACCAGTGACATTCCTCCTCCAATAAGGCCACACCTTCTGATCCTTTCCAAACAGTTTCAATAACTGGGGGCCAAGTATTCAAATAGATGAGCCTATGGGGGACATTCTAATTCAGCGCACCACACAGATGATTTGAGTTCAGATCTCAGCACTCATGTCCACAGACCACTACTGCCTGGAATTTCAGCTTCAGAGGATCCGATGTCTCTGGTCTCCTCCAGTACACACACACACCCATATCCACATCAATAAATATAAAAATAAATCCTTTTTTAAATGCAGGTATAAAAACAAGGTTGAGTACTCTGCAGCCTGTGGGTGGACATGGGGACCCTTGGTATTGTCTAAAGATAAGTAACTCCTGTGCTCAACCTTTGCTAGTCAGGAGGTAGAAACAGGTAGATCTCTTGAGTTAGAGGACAGCCAGGGCTGCATAGCGAGGCAGGTTGTAGCCAGTCTTTTCTCCTTCCTGTATTCTTCGTTTTCCTACCCCCTCATACTAGATAGGAGAGACAGAAGGATAAGAGAGAGAGATCCCTGAATCTAATTCCTTTCTTTCTGTTTCTTTGACCATGACTACTAACAAACTGCAACCAACCCACTAAACAACCAACAACCTCCAGTTGGGGCTCTCACATTTATATGCTCTCCATAAGTTCCCAGAACTCCAACGTCACACAATTGCAGAAACTGGGAAAGCAGTGCCTCTGTTAGAGCATGAGGCAAATTACAGTTGCTGCAGTCAGTTTGAAGCAGCCCCACATCCCCGCACCTGGGATTACAACAAAAGACTATATACATGTATATATGCATACATACATATGTACTATTGTTGCTGCTGCTGTTCTGTTTTTAAAGAAAACAAAATTCCAGAATTTTCACTACACCTTGTCTCAATAAACCAAACAAACAAAAACACCCTTGTTCATGGAACTGGAGAGATGGCTTAGTCATTAAAGTACTTGCCTCATTAGCGTGAGTAGAAAAACTTGAGGATCCTTGGAGCTCGTTAGAAGGTAGAGAACAAAAAAGATGCCTGACATCAACCTCTGGCCTCCATGCAAATGCAGGGATGTACACACAACATCTCTATTGAGTGGCATCGGCTCGCTAAGGGTCTTCAGTACTGCGGCAGTCTACCTCTTTTTCCTAATTGGCCCGTTCTGTGACGGTCTAGTTGGATGAGTCTCAGCTACTGCAGTGTATTCACTCCCTCTGTTATCCCACCCTTCCTAATGCTGAGACTCTTTAATGCAGTTCCTCGTGTTGTGGTGACCCCAACCATAACATTATTTCATTGCTACTTTATAACCATAATTTTGGCACTTTTATGAATCTTAGTGTGAATACCCGATTATTCAGGGTATCTTGGGTCAGAGTTTCTTGATTGGCGTGCACCCACTCTACATTCTGCCTCACTACCTCCAGAGTTTTACTTTTGTTTCTATTTTTCTCTTTTGAATTTTTTTTTTAATTTTTTTTCAATTTTATTTATTTATTCATTTATTTATTATATGTAAGTACACTGTAGCTGTCTTCAGACACCCCAGAAGAGGGCATCAGATCTCATTACAGATGGTTGTGAGCCACCATGTGGTTGCTGGGATTTGAACTCATGACCTTTGGAAGAGCAGTCTGAGCTCTTAACCGCTGAGCCATCTCTCCAGCCCCCCTCTTTTGATTATTTATTTATTTATTTATTTATTGAGGCAGGGCTTTGTGGGGCCTTGACTGTCCTAGAACTGGCTCTGTAAACCCAGTGGACCTTGAACTCACATAGATCTGCCTGCCTCTACCTCCCAAGTACTGGGAGTGTGTATCTCAGCTGATACAGTGCCTGCCTAGCACACACAAACTCTGGGTTCAGTCCCCAACACTACATAAACTAGATATGCTGTCACATGCATAGGGTATTTGAGTCAGGGAGGTCAGAAGTTCAGGGTTATCCTTGGCTGTGTAGAAATTTTTGAAGCAATCCTAGACTATATGAGACTGATTTTTTTTTTTTTTTTTTTTTTTTTTTTTTTTTAGTTACTGTTCAGTTTTCGTAGCCTAGCCACATAGTTTTGGTGACACTAAGACTTTAAATGTACCCTTGTGTACAGAGTTGACCGTGTGGGGGCTGAAGTGTCTCTTAACTCCTGTGTGAGCCCTCATCCAGTTCCCAACACGTTGCAGCGTCTGCCTTTTGTCTGCTTAATTCTCCCCATCAGTGACCTTGTTCATAAGTTCTTGGTCTTCTGAAGAGCCTTCTCCTCAAATGCTTTCTAGACATTTGGGTGGGTTTTTTTTGTTTTCGTTTTTGTTTTTGTTTTTATTATCTTAAAAGATATAACAACGTCTGTGAAGGGAAAGTAGATTAGCCAGCCAGGAGTCAGAAATAAGATTCCTGGGCAGGAGAAATGGCTCAGTGGCTAACAGCGCTTGGTGCTCTTTCTGTCAAAAAACCCAAGTTCAGTTTCCAGCCAGCCATAGAGTAGCCCACGCCTGAGCACACACATGCACACAACTTAACATTGTTCTTATTCTAAAAAGTACATCTTTAACCAGGCATGGTGGTTTATGCCTATAATCTCAGTATTTGAGAATGATGGAAGAGGCAAACAGGTCAGAAATTGTAGGCCTCAAGTTAGAACCAGCCATGAATACATGAGCGCCCGTCTTAAAAAAAAAAAAAAAAAAAAAAATCTTAACTACATTTGTTATGATTTTAAGTGCTCTTAAGTCTTGGGTCTACAAACTTTGTTCAGAAAGAAAGTCTGAGTGTGGTGGTACACATCTGTCTCTCAGCACTTGACATACACCAGCTCATGGCAAGTTAAACATGTGCACTCACTGTCCTCAGACACCAGAAGAGGGCATCAGATCCTATAACAGATGGTGTGAGCCTGTGGTGCTGGGAATTGACCTCAGGACCTCTGCAAGAGCAGCCAGTGTTCCCAACTGCTGAGCCATCTCTCCAGCCTCCCTCATGGCAAGTTTTTGGGGTTTGGTTTTTTTTTTTTGGTTTTTTTGTTTTTTGTTTTTGTTTTTGTTTTTCGAGACAGGGTTTCTCTGTGTAGCCCTGGCTGTCCTGGAACTCACTCTGTAGACCAGGCTGGCCTCGAACTCAGAAATCCACCTGCCTCTGCTTCCTAAGTGCTGGGATTAAAGGCGTGCGCCACCACTGCCCGGCCCCTCATGAAGTTTTAAGTTAGTCTGGTACACAGCAAGTTCCAGGCCAGCCAAGAATACACTACTGTCTCACAAAACCAAACTGAAGAGAGTGGGGACATTGCTCCCTAGCTCCCTTGCTGCCCTGTCTTGTCGCATGGGCAGGCCTGTGTGATCTGCATGCCTCCTCACAGCAGCGGCAACAGCACCACAGGAAGAGACAGAGTGAGGATGTGAGGGGCGTGTGTCCAGCTTGTGTCCTGACGGCGTTCCCACCACTGTCCTTCAGAAAGGATATGTAGGCAATTTACTCACACCGTGTGCTTTTAGGAACAAATTTGTTGTTTGCTCAGCACTTCCTACATTCTGTGTCAGCCGGCACTTTGGCCTAGGCTCTTGAAGCATAATCCTGAGCTGAATAGTGAGTGCATGGAAGAGACTCTGAGCCCCTACATAGCAGCTTGTTCCTGAGGAGCAGACTGAGGCCATTGTTACTGTCTGCTTCCAAAACCCAGTGGTCAGGATTGAGCTGTGATGACACAGCCGTAGATGGAGGGAGGGGTATCCTGACGAGTTTCTCTTTGGACTCCCCTTGGCTTTTCGTTCTCATCACACTGGGGTAGCAGGTGAGTCTGTACCTTGGCATCACTGAACTCATACCCTGTGTTTTCTTTACCCCCCCCCCCCCAATGCAGAGTACATCCAGAAGTATGCGACGGAGGAGGCCCTGAAGGAACAGGAGGAGGGCACTGGCGACAGCTCATCAGAGAGTTCTATGTCTGACTTCTCAGAAGATGAGGCCCAGGACATGGAGTTGTAGTAGAAAAGGCATCTGCTTTTCAGAAAGACTATTATTTCCTAACCATGAGAAGCAGACTCTAATATTCATATTTAAACAAAGCAATTTTTTTTATTACTAAACAAGGTTTTTATGAATAATAGCATTGATATATATATATTATATATCACCCTTTAGATCTTGATTTCTTGGTCATTTCTCAACCTGAGGTGCATAGCATATTCCCACATTCCATTTTGGTAGCAATATGCGGTCCGAATGCATGCATTCATAAGTCCATTTGGCCAAGTCAGCCTGTGTGCTACTGAACTGTCAAGAGATTGCCGCTCTGATAGGTAAACGTGAGAAAAACAGGAAAAGTTTGCTTCTTTTATTGATGGTTCCAAAGAAACAAACCAAATCTACCAGCTCTTGGATGAAGATAGACCAGTGGGAAGGAAAGGGTTGACCGTGCTTTGAGAGCCTGTGAGGCTGCTCCGTCCGTGTCGGCTGCTCCCTAGTCCTGAGTGGCCCTTGGTGAGGAGCAGCATGAGGCAGGGGGTTGAGTGAGAAGTGAGACTTAGGGCTTTTGGGATTTTTTTTGACTCAGATTTAAGTGCATTTTTCTAGGTAGATGCCTGCCTCCGTGCTACCAGACCTGCGGCCACATTGGCTTTGCCTCGGAGAACATTTGGGAAGCATTTTCTGAACCCATTTCCTGTTGGGGTGTGCCGCTCGTCATCCAGCGGAGCTTTTTGAGAGAACAGGACTGGAGGAGAAAGGTGACTGGAAGACGCAGAGGGACATCTGACCCGTGCTGGGCCTGCCGGAGGCCACTGCCCTGGACGAGCTGTGAAACTGGAAGCAGTTTTGTTGGGTTTTTCTTTTTCTTTCTTTCTTTTTTTCTTTTCTTTTTTTATTTTTCTTTTTTCTTTTTTTTCTTTTTTCTTTTTTTTTTTTTTTTTTGTGTGTGTGAATTGTACTTAGGTTACAGATTTAGTTTTCACCTACCAGGAGACAGTCTCCTCCCTGGACAAGGTGTTCGCTCAGTGGACCATCAGATGGAGGAGGACTGGCCTCGTCGCTTGAGCCCCTGCGCGACTCTTAGTTTTCCTCCTGGAAGCTGCCAGCTGCTTGTGGGAGTGGGGAGTGGGTATTTGAGACCTAAAACATCCTAAATTTGCAATGAGTAACAGTTGAAACAAAATGGAGGTTTTTGTAACAAAGTGGCCCAAGGTGGGGAAGAACCACTTTTGTGAATTGTTGCAGAGGCATGTTGAGGGGGTGATACTTTTCTCCCTCTGGTGCCAGCCAGCCAGACGGCTGGAAGTGCCTGGCCGGCGGCGCTCAACTGACTGCCATCAAACTACCCGGCAGTTCCAGACCTGACTCTGGAAGGAATTTGGAGAGTTTAGACAGCAGCTCTGCTCTGCATTCTTTTTTGCCGAAACCAGAACAGTAAAAGTAGCCAATCGTAAGACCTGAAGACATTCTGAATGTCCCACTGGACTAACCTTTCTTTTGATGTGTGTTTTTAGTTTAGAAGTGCTGTATTTCTCAAGGGTTAAGTCAATGAGGTTGGAACACACCTATCTTTTTTTTTTTTAATTCAAAAAGCACAATCAGTCTTTCCTTTGAAAATCTATATAAAGTACAACTTTTAGTGTGATTATTTTCCTAAATAAAAAGACAAATAATTTACTTATTTTATGTTAATTACGGGCATGAAGCAAAAGGTTTCTTTGGGGAAAATGCAGTTCTGTAGTGCTGGGTTGGTTCACTGTACTGTCCTGGCACCCTGGCTAGTGAAAGGTGGTTTTAGCTGTGTGCCGTGTAACTGCTTACCTGGCACGCTGTCTCCTCTGTTGTGGTTAGGAGGGTTTTTGCTGGCACTTACAGCTTGCTTCTCTGTGGATTAGCCATTTGCTCCTGCTGTAGCCTTCAGGTGGGTGCTACCTAGGGCAGGCTTGAACTGCTGGGTGTGACTGTGAGTTCAGACAATTAAAAAATGTATTTTTTTCAATGCTGTATAAAAATAGTATTCTGATTACCTCCCCCTCAATAAAAAAACTCCAGATAATTGCTTTTGATATTGATGGAAAAAAATACAAAACAAACCCAACAAAACAGAGCCAAGTTTGGGGAACGAGTGTGAGCATCTACGGCTCTTTACCCTCACTGGGCCCCACTTTGCTTCAATGAAGAGACATTGTTCCTTCCCATGCCTCTCCACGACAGTGCACGGCTGACAGGGCAGAGAGTGTCCATCCAGGTGTGTGGTGAAGATGTCGCTGTGTTCTACAGCACTCGAGTTCCCATGACTGCCCCCAAGTCACTCCACCCTCGACTCTCTGGCACTAGTTAGGGTTCTCTGCATGCTGCAGCTCTCTGGGCCTTGACTCTGTTAGGAAGTTTGCAAACTTTCTGGCCCTTCCCTGCTCCTAGTCACTAGATGACCATACCCATAACTGCAAAGGACCAGAGAAAGCCTGCCTGTGACTGAGGACTCTGGGACCCCCGCAGTAAACAGGTGAGATCTGCAGCAGGGCTGCTTTAACACCAAGCCCCTTTGGAGCTGCTGCTGGCATCTGCCCACCCTTTACCTACCATTTTTTGAGGTCCTGCCTTGTGCTTTACTAGTGGAAGCAATCTTTTGCCCCTCTTGCCAAACACCAACAAGCAGAGTGGCTGCAGCACGGCAGCCCAAACCTGCTGCGTTCCTGTGCCCCTAGAAGCCCAGCCCTGGGGCCAGTGGGCTATGTTCCATGGTTGCCAATCTAGACCCTGGCATTTGACTTTTTTTGTTTTGTTTTGTTTTGTTTTTGTCAGCAGTCTCCACCCTCTGGAGAGTGCTGAGCAGCTTCCACCAGCGTTTCTAGTAGTGAGTTACCAGAAGCTGCCACGTCTCCAGCACTAAGGTGTTCTGTCCACTTCAAACGCTGTTCTGATTGCCAACCTGATTATCCAGGCTCCCGAGGAGCACCCCTTCTCAGAGGAACCCTGGAAAGGGCTCCTCAAAGTTCTAGTTGGCCTTGACCTGATACTTGCATTTTCTGGGCCACCTTTTGGGGTGGCCAAGAATCATGACAGATCCTCTGCCAGTTTCTAGTCTCTCTGGGTCAGGTTTCTGAGTACTGGTATTGGATTTTAAATGGCATGTGACCTATGTTTTAGTGACTCAGAAAAGTGAAGCCATTTGCAAAAGTTAGTTTGTCTTGTCAACTTCCAACTGGGTCATAGCCCTGCTGAGTGAAACCAACTCACTTCTGATTTGGCACAAAGAACTTCTTTGGACTTCTGAATCCATGTTCTTCATCCTCTGGCCACTTAACACCTTGGCCAGCTCTTTAGGAATTGGATGGAGTGACGGCCCCTAGGGGCCATGGGTCTGCAGCTTTCCTCTCACCTGAGGAGTGGCAGTGGCCAGGGCTCTTGGTTTAGCAAGTACTCGGCCGTGGGTGTGGGAAGAAATGGCCTTTAATTACTGATTGTATTTGGTACACATTGTGTGATACTTGAAGAGAGAAAAGGGATTTACCAGCCCTTAATTGAAATCTAAGCTTTTTACCGCCCCCCTCCCTGTCCCCTCCCTCCCGCCTTCCTTGCATTGTGGTGACCTAGTGGGCATGTCTGTCACCCGGACAAATGCCTCCTCTGACTATAACCTCTTAATAGTTGTGTATAATGAAAACTGTAAACTTTTTTAAATAAAATGTGTATATACCTTGGCAAATGACTGAACTTGATCACTCAGAGCTGTCCCCACATCCAACACGACAAAGGACAAATCAAGAGGATAGTGTGTCACTCTCGGGCAGTAATAACCAAAAGGCCCGCCCCCAGACGGATGGCTGAGGTGTGAGCGTCACAGCTGTGCCAGCAAAGCCTAGGAGTCTCATGCTGTGTGAAGGAGGGTGTGAACTTAGTCTGAACTTGATGGACTGGAGCCTGGGTGCCCTTCCTGAGGAACCAAACGCTGCCTTACACCAGCCTTTCAATTGTATAGCTTACATGCACTAGCCAGCCAGCAGGTGGCAGTGCCATCCAGTTTTCTGAGCTATCAGAAGACCTGAAACAAGGGTCTCTGGACTCTGTCCCGATGTTTTACCAGGCACAGCCATGCTGTCTCAGAAAACTATCATCTTCATATCTGCCTGTTAAGAGAAACTTGGCGCCGGGCAGTGGTGGTGCACGCCTTTAATCCCAGCACTTGGGAGGCAGAGGCAGGTGGATTTCTGAGTTCGAGGCCAGCCTGGTCTACAGAGTGAGCTCCAGGACAGCCAGGGCTACACAGAGAAACCCTGTCTCAAAAAACCAAAAAAAAAAAAAAAAAGAAACTTGGCAAGGGGAAGGGGCAGGCACCAGACACCACATCCTGAAACAGTTCAGTAAGTGATGCTCACTAGCCCCTTACCCAAAGGACCGGAAGCCTTTGAGTTTGGTTTCTGTAGGAACTGAGCTACTTCAGTTCTGGCCGGCCCCTGCACCCTTCAGGCCCTTGGCTAAAGAATGAAGTCTGGACCAGTGGCTTCTGGCACTCAACTCCATGCAGACCTGATTCAATACCATAGCCCTATCAAAGGCTACTGTGGGATCCCCCACTTAGAACACTGAGGTTCTAATACAAGTTTGGAGTCTTTAGACCCAAGAGGTTTTGGGAGTTCACAGAAACCATTTTTGATTGAACAGGGAAATGTGGGACACAGCCCTTCCCAGCAGTGACCTCTCACCCTCAGCAGCCCTCTGGGTGTCAACAGCTTGTACTGCTTTTCTGAGGCATGACTCCTTTTCCTGGAGAGGAGATTTCTAAAGTTAGAGATTTTAGAAAGTTGGGGTCCTAGAGGTTGCACTTACCAACTTTTCTCAGTCTAAAGGCCAACAGATCTCCTGGGGTTAAATTGTTGAAACACTGGATCTTGGGGTGCCCTGCCTACCAGACAAGGAAGACAATGTTCAGGATACCCACAACTCCTAGACCCACCAAACAGACCCCAAGATAGTTCATTGTGGCTGAAGCTTCTGTGTGTGTGTGTGTGTTTTCATACATACATATACACACATTTCAAAAGATTGGAATGGCCAGGCAGTGGTGGCGCACGCCTTTAATCCCGGCACTTGGGAGGCAGAGGCAGGTGGATTTCTGAGTTCGAGGCTAGCCTGGTCTACAGAGTGAGTTTCAGGACAGCCAGGGCTACACAGAGAAACCCTGTCTCAAAAAAAAAAAAAAAAAAAAAAAAAGTTCCAGAGTCAGATCCTCTAAACAAAACCAAAGAAACCCTTCTGCAGATTTCAAAAGAGTTCTGTGCTGGTAGCAGCAGAGAAACATGTACCCTTCCATAAATGGCTTCCTCTAGAGCAATGGTTCTCACTGAACTTGTGGCCCTAACTCCTTTGGGAATCAAATGACCTTTTCACAGAGGTCGGAAAACATTTACATTATGATTCATAACAGCAAAATTACAGTTATGAGATAGCAGTGAAAATAATTTTATGACTAGGGATCACCACGAAACGAGGAACTGTGTTGAAGGGTTGCAGCATTCGGAAGGCTGAGGACCACTGCTCTGGAGAGCCCTGTGTGGAGAAAGCTCTGCTGTCTCAGAAATCCATTGTGAGCACTCCAGTGAGTAGACCAGCCCTCTCTCCCAGTCTTAGGGCCATAACTGAGAGAGACAGTGGTACCATGCTGGACCCTGGGGCTTCAGGCTTTGTGAGCTTATGACCTCATGCTGTTCAAAGTGCAGAGTCGATGGCCAGCACCCACTGGAGCTTTCTGAGACCCAATCAGATACACTATGGCTGACCTGCCCAGGTATCAGTTCCATAGTTTTGGTCCAGATCTGAGAATCAGGACATGTCCCCTACCACACCCCATTTCCACTGATGGCAGTGTCCCCAGTGTTTGAGGCCTTCAGTAGAGACAAAAAATAAAAATCAACTGTAGGGCCAGGAGATGTAGTTCATTGGTAGAAACCTGTGTGTGAGGCCCTGGGTTCAACCTACAGTACCAATAAATAAAAAATTGATCAGGAACCCACTCTCTAGAGCAGAAATACAGGATGCCATCTCCATAGGTAATTTAAAATGTCTTATTATTGTAGGTGGCAGTGCACACCTTTAATACCAGCGCTTAGGATGCAGAGGTAGGCAGATCTCTGAGTTTGAGAATAGTCAGGGCTACATAGAGAGTCCCTGTCTTGAAAAATAAAACAACAAAAAACAAAAACAAAAGCAAAAAACAAAAACAAAAAAAACCTTTCTGGTGATTACTGGGTTTTTTTTTTTTCATTTTTTAAAAAATTCATTAATCATTTGTTTACATTTCAAATGTTGTCCTCCTTCCCAGTCTCCCCTCCACAACCTCCCCACCTCCCTCCCCCTCCCCTTTGCCTGTAAGAGTATGCCCCCCCACCTACCCACCCACTTTCCCCTTCTCTGGGGCATCAAGCCTCCACAGGACCAAGCGCCTCCCCTCCCACCGATGCCAGATTAGGCCATCCTCTACTACATATGTGGTGGGAGCTCATGTATGCTCTTTGGTGGGGGGTTAGTACCTAGGAGCTCTGAGGGGTCCAGTTAACTAATACTGTTGCTCTTCCTAAGGGGTTGCAATCCCCTTCAGCCCTTCCCTACTCTTCCATGGGGTCCCCGGGCTCAGTCCAGTGGTTGGTTGCAAGTATGCACATCTGTCTCAGGTGCTGGCAGAGCCTCTCAGAGAACAGCCATACCAAGCTCCTGTCTGCAAGCACATCTTGGCATCAGCAATAGTGTCAGGGATTGGTGTCTGTGGATGGAATGGATCACATGGCGGGGTAGACTCTGGATGGCCTTTCCTTCAGCTTCTGCTCCATTGTTGTCCCTGCATTTCCTTTAGACAGGGACAATAGTGTTTTTTAAAAAGATAATATTAAGCCGGGCAGTGGTGGCGCACGCCTTTAATCCCAGCACTTGGGAGGCAGAGGCAGGCAGATTTCTGAGTTTGAGGCCAGCCTGGTCTACAGAGTGAGTTCCAGGACAGCCAGGGCTACACAGAGAAACCCTGTCTTGAAAAACCTTAAAACAAACAAACAAACAAACAAACAAACAAAGATAATATTAGGGTTTTATTTAACTCAATATTATGCGTTTTCTGTACAATTGAAATGTAAAGTTAATGGGCTATTTTGCACTTTAGTGATGGTAACAACCCTCTAGTCCAATATGTATCAACACGGATGCTTATTTCTCAGTGCTCAAAGGCATAGCCAGGCCAGGCAGTGGTGGCGCACTCCTTTAATCCCAGCACTTGGGAGGCAGAGGCAGGTGGATTTCTGAGTTCGAGGCCAGCCTGGTCTACAGAGTGAGTTCCAGGACAGCCAGGGCTACACAGAGAAACCCTGTCTCGAAAAACCAAAAAACAAAACAAACAAAAAAAAACCAAACAAAGGCATAGCCAGTCTCTCTCTCTGGTCAGTGCTGAGAAGACCAAGGAATGTGAGTTGAAAGCCAGCTTGGCCAATCATAACACCAAACATGAAGTGTTTCAGGAGACTGGAGAGATGGGTCCCGAGGTCTGTTCCCAGCACCTACATCCAGGAGCTCTCTGTCTTCTGACCGCCACCTGCACCAGGTTCACAAATAAATGGTGCACATACATACGTAGGCAAAAGCGCTCCTGCATAAAATAGACTCTAAATACAATATGTATGTATGTATGTTTGTTTGTTTGTTGACAGTATTTCTGCCTAGTCTTGGATGTTCTGGAATTTGATCTGTAGACCAGGCTGGCCTTGAACTCTCAGAGATCTGCCTGCCTCTGCCTCCCAGAAGTTTTGTTATTGTTTTACCAGAACAAAGATTTGCGGGGAAAATGTACAGTGCTTGTTTTAAGATCTAATTAACTAGTATATACCGTGAAAAAATGCAGTGCTCTCCCAGAGACAAAGCGTGAAATGGGGAGGGAGGGGTGAAAAAAGAAATGTATGCTCAGTACCGAGAAGCGCCTCCCACTGACCAGCTGCTGGATGAAGGTGCAGTCCCCGGAAGCCTCTGCCTCCTGCTGGCGTTTTTCTGTATAGAAAGCAAAATCCCAGAGCCTAGGAGTATTTGGGAACAATGGAAGTACCAGGCAGAGGGACCAGAGGCTCGCGGGATGGGGGGCTCTGCGGCTCCACCTGGCTGTCCCCTCAGCCTCATCCTCCGGGAGGGAAGGGAGGTGACTTCCAGGACCCGAGGACACCGGGGCCCCGCCCCGCTGGAGAGTCTGTAAAACAGCTGAGACCTCCCGCGGGGACAGATGCTGTGACCCCTGAGCTGCTGAGGCGCCACCTGCTCTCCTGAGTCTCTCTCCTAGGCTCCGCCGCCAGGGGGCGCGCGAGGCTCGTGCTGCTCCCGGCTCCGCGCCTCGCGAGGGAGAGCCTGGCTGGTGGCACGAAGCGTCCCCATCCGCGACTACCACCTGTCCTCTGCACACAGGACCCCAGCCTGCCAACTGCCAGCCCCGCAGGACCAAAGCACGGGAGCAAGGCCGGAGCAGGAAAATCCTCAAGGGCTTCTGTGGGGGGAGACTGAGATCGCGACCCCGGCCACTATGCATCCCGTCCCAACTGCCTACCCCGCGGGGAGAACCACGGGGCTGGGAAGCAAGACCGAAATGAGTATTAGATTCCCATCTTTCTGCCTAGTGTCCTCCATCGTAAACCTCACTTCTATTTATTTGAAAGGTCATCTCAAGGTTTAAGACAGCTGCTAGAGTTCCAGAAATCATATCTCAAGTTCTAGGTTGCTGAGTAAGGAAAGAAAGAAAAGCGCTTGCTACCAATAAGGAGTCTTCTTGGAAGTCTCAATTCCCACTATATCCCCGAAAACAAACTGAGCCCTGCTCTGCTTCAGGGAAACTGGCTATTCTTTTCACCAGATCACTTAGTCCTCTACTAAGGACCTTCTGTTTTTGGAACCTGATGGAGCAAGTTAGCGTTGTTGTTGTTGTTGTTGTTGTTGTTTGTTTGTTTGTTTGTTTGTTTCACATGGATCAGGGCAGGATTACAAGTGTTTATCTTGCAAAGGACTCTGGTTGGATTCCCAGCACCTACAGAGTGGCGGCCCACAATCATCTGTAACTCCAACTTCGGGTTATCTTGTGACTTCCATAAACTCCTACATTTATGTGGAATATAAACATATACTTAGGGATAATAATACTCGCACGGTAGGAGAGAATTGACTCTGGCAAATTTGTCTTCTGACCTTACCATTAAAAAGAAAAAAGTAGCCGGGCATGGTAGCACAGGTCTTTGATCCCACACTAGGGAGGCAGAGGCAGACAGATTTCTGATTTTTGTTTTTCTCAAAAAAATCAAAAACAAACAGACAAAAAAATAAGCCAGCCTCGTGAGTGCCCCAGTGCTAGCTGCTCTTGAATTGATATAGTGTTCCCACAACTGTTTGGGTTTTTGTGGGGGAGACAGGGTTTCTCTGTGTAGCACTGGCTGCCTGGAACCTACTCTATAGACCAGGCTAACCTCAGACTCAGAAGTCCATCTGCCTCTGCCTCCTAAGTGCTGGGATTAAAGATGTGTCCCACCAAGCCCAGCCACAAGTGATTCTGTTTTTGTCAAACTTGGTGGCTCACACCTGTAATCCCAACACTTGGGAGGCTGAGGCAGGAGGATTGCCACCAGAACCAAACCAATCTGAGCTGCGTGAGTTTCAGGCCTGCTTGGGCTATAGAGTGAGACAGTCTAAAGAAGTCAAGTTGAGAACAATTTAAAGTCCTGATTTTAAGTGAAGGTACTAAGGTCTTTCTTTACACACGGGCATGCTAGCAGTAAGGAATGGGGGCGGTAGCTCTGGGTTGTCTGCGCAGACAGCGCCCATTCAAAGACACCTGGATTGAGAGCAGTCATTTCCAGACTGGCCTGAAGGAGGTGGCCTTTGCACTGCATGGAAGGACCTCAGGGTGAGCTGGCAGGCCCTAACAAGCAGAGGACCCCTGAGGTCAGGGGACTGGCCCAGCACTGCTGCCAACCATGTGGCTGGGGGTGCAGGAAACTGGTGAGACTGTGTGTTTCAGGGCCTGGAAAGGTGCACATGGCTCAGGACAATACGTTTCCCTGCCAGTAATTCACTTACACCGAGCCCTGGAATGAGGGCCTCTCCATCTATAGCTGTACTGCCTGCCCAGCATCTGTTCCCTCCTGCCTCGAGGACACAATGCCATTTGCTCTACTCTCCCTGCCTGCCATGTGGATCCTGGGGGTTCCCTCTCCCTCCCTCCCAAGCAGATTTTCTACTCTGAGTTCAGAGAATGGCAGAGCTGGGGTAAGAGGAGAGCCTTTGGTCCCAGTTGGCAGAGGCCAAGAGCCTGCCTGCAAGCTACCCACCCCCACCCCCACCCCCACCCCCACCCCCACCCCCACCCCACCCCCACCCCCGGTGGAAAGCTAAAGTTTCTTTGCCCTTAAGCCAGGTTTCGATAGCTTCCTGTCATTTGTAGCCTGTGTTCCTGAGGACCAGGCCTCTTAGTTTGGGTGGGAAATTGGATGGTGCTCTAAAGGGCACTGACCCCTGAGCCTGGTGACCTGAGTTCAATCCCCGGGATCCCTGTGGTGGAAGAAGAGGAACCAATTCCTGAAAGCTGACCTCTGACCTCCACACATATGCCATGTCATGAACTCACACACACCCCTCCAATGAATACATAAATGTAAAAATAAGGAACTGTGGTTTCTTGAGGCAAAGCCTATATTATATTATCATTATTTATTATTATTATTATTATTATTATTATTATTATTATATTAGAATACACAAATTGGCAAGAGCCAGGTGGGAAAGGCTGAGTTTTAAGAAGATATATACCCAGCCATGGTGGCATATGGTTGTACAGAGGTTGTTAGCTTTATCAAAGCCAATTTGGGCTACAAGCAAAACTCTGTCTCAAAACAACAACAAAGACTTTGCTCTGTGTACCCCTGAACTCACTCTGTAGACCAGGCTGACTTTGAACTCACAGAGATCCAGCTATCTCTGTTTCCCAAGTTCTGGGGTTAAAGGAGTGTGCCACCACACTGAGCTTCAATAAGACATTTCTATCCTTGTAGAGAAAGGGGGTGGGGGGTATAGGATGTGGAACAGTCAGAGGGTGGGCAGGGGGGAGGATAAAATCTGGAGTGTGTAAAAAAGGTTTAAATTAATTAAAAAAAAAAAAAAGACATTTCTAAAATTCCAGATAAAGCTGAAAACGTGGCTCAGTGGTAGAGTATTTGCCTAGGAAGTGTACGGCCCTGGCTTCAGTCCCAGCACGGAAAGAAATGGATACATGAATAGCGTAATTAAGACTTGGTTGGGGCTTGGTGGTAGCTTACTTGACTGGCATGTAAAGAAAGACCCTGGGTTCGATTCCCAGCACAAAGAAAGAAGGGAAGTAAGGAAGGAGAAAGGAATCTACACCAAAACTTGGCTCCATGAAATGATCATAAACCTTTAGCTAGACTTACTGTGGTGGTTTGAATATGCTTGGCCCATAGGGAGTGGCACCATTAGGAGGCGTGGCCTTGTTGGAGGAACTGTGTCACTGTGGGAATGGGCTTTGGAGATCTCCTCCTATGCTCAGACTCCACCTAAAGCTTCCACCTAGCTGCCTGAGGATGCCAGGCTCTTCCGGTTGCCTTCAAATCAAGATGCAGAACTCTCAGCTCCTTCTCCAGCAACACATGTGCCTGCATGCTGCCAGGCTCCCTGCCATGACAATGGACCGAACCTCTGAACCTGTAAGCCAGCCCCAATTAAATACAGTCTTTATAAGAATCACCTTGGTCATGGTGTCTCTTCACAGCAATGGAAACCCTAAGACACTGACCAAGCAAAAAGAGCTCAAGGAAAGGGGTACAAAAACAAGACAAACAGGAGCTGGACAGAGGCTCAGTGGCTAAGAGCACTAACTGCTCTTTCAGAGGACCCTGGTTTGACCCAGCACCCACATGGCCACTCACAGCCATCTATAACTCCAGCTTGAGGGGCTCTGACCCCCTCTTCTGATCTCTAGAGGCATCTGCATACAGGTGCACAAACACACACAAAAGTAAATAAAAATAAAATGAGTCTTACAAAAATATAACAACTAACTCAAATTACTAAAATCAGGAATGAAAGAGAGGACATTTCCCCTGCCGACTGATATTATAAAAGTAAATAAAGCAGATTAAAGATGCAGCTGTGAATAATTGTAAGTCAACAAACAAGATACCCTGATGCCAGCAATATGAAAGAAGACACTACTGACCTAGAGAAATAAAAGGCCTGACTGATTTATAACATTACTTGAACTTATCTTTTTTTTTTACTTTTTTTCCGATTTATATATTCTGTCTGTGACGTCTTGCCTCTGTGTATGTATGTACACTCTGTGCAATCCTCCTGCCCATGGGAGTCAAAAAGGATGTTAGCTCCCCTGGAATTAGAGATACAGATGGTTGGGAGTCGCTATGTCGGAGCTGGGAACTGAACCCTGATCTTCAACAGGAGCGGCCAGTGCTCTCTGAGGCTGAGACAGCTCTCCAGCCTCTTGATTTTACTGCTTCAAGCTCCTCCCAGAGGGCCAAGGCTAAACTAGCATCTCTGGCAAACTCAACCAAACACTTAAAAATCGATTGAAACTGATTTTCACACTTTAATAAAGGTGCATTTCCCAGCCCATCTCTTGAAAAGACAAGAAAATAAGACTGCAAACATCTCATGGACATAGGAGCAAAGACTCTCATTGAGACACTGGACAACCAAAGTGACAAGCATATTCAAAGCACAGTCAACAGATTTATTCTGAGTGAAGAATTGGCTTAATGTGTACACATAAACTTGGGGCTGGGGAGATGGCTCAGGGGGTAAAGTGCTTGCCACAGAGGGATAGCACCTGAATTTGGATCCATCTACAGCAGCCAAGGACAAAGCAGGTCCAACCATAGGATTTGTAATCCCCACACTGGGGAGGCAGAGACAGGACGGTTCCTGGGGGCTGGGGGTCCCTGGTCAGCCATTCTAGCCCACACAGTAAGTTCCAGATTCAGTCAGAGATCCTATTTCCCCATACAGTGGGGAAGGATGGCAGAAGACAGCACAAGACCTAGGCAACTTATAAAAGAATGCAACTACTTCGGCTTACAGTTCAGAGGATCAGATGTTGTCTTAGTCAGGGTTTCTATTCCTGCACAAACATCATGACCAAGATGCAAGTTGGGGAGGAAAGGGTTTATTCAGCTTACACTTAGATGCTGCTGTTCATCACCAAAGGAAGTCAGGATTGGAACTCAAGCAGGTCAGGAAGCAGGAGCTGATGCAGAGGCCATGGAGGGATGTTTCTTACTGACTTGCTTCCCCTGGCTTGCTTAGCTGACTTTCTTATAGAGCCCACGACTACCAGCCCACAGATGGCACCACCCACAAGGGGCCCGCCCCACTTGATCACTAATTGAGAAAATGCACCACAGCTGGATCTCATGGAGGCATTTTCTCAACTGAAGCTCCTTTCTCTGTGATAACTCCAGCTTGTGTCAAGTTGACACACAAAAGTAGCCAGTACAGAGGTCATGCCAGAGTGGAGGAGTAGCTTTGAGCTCACATCTTATCTACAGCCATGAGGCAGATAGAGAAAGAGGGCGTTTAGAGTGCTGTGAGTCTGGTGCTTTTTGTTGTTCTTTTTTAAAATAATGTTTTCATTTTATCTTATATATATTGCTATTCTGACTGCATGTATGTCTTTGTGAGGGTGTGGGGTCCCCTGAAACTGGAATTACAGACAATTGTGAGCTGCCATGTGGATCATGGGAATTGAACCCAGGTCCTCTGGAAGAGCAGTCAGTGCTTTTAACTGCTGAGCCATCTCTCCATACCTGTTTGTTTTTCAAGAAAGGGTTATCCCTGGCTATCCTGGAACTCGCTCTGTGGACCAGGATGGCCTTGAACTCATAAAGATCTGCCTGCCACTGCCTCCCAAGTGCTAGAACTAAAGGCATGTGTCACCATGCCCAGCTGTAAGGCTCTTGAAACCTCAAAGCCCATCCCCAGTGGCATACTCCCTGGTCCTTCCCAAATAGTTCCACCAACTGGGAACAAAGTATTTATATATATATATATATATATATATATATATATATATATATATATATATATATATATATATATATATATATATATATATATATGCCTATGGGGGGGCATTCTTATTCAAGCTATGAACCTCACCATTGACTTCTTGGCCTCTATAGTCACTGGATAGAATGTCAAAATGAGAATGTTACTAGAAAAAAGTCGAGAGCTTACAGAGGTAAAGGGCCTCTGCTTTTTCTAAAAGCATAGCCTGGTAGCTTTACAGTGGTCAGTGGTTTATCAATGTTTTCTGCTTGACGGCGCCCGTGCCATCATGGTACCAAGTATTGGGCATAGGCCTGGGGGATTAACAAAGGACACAGACTCGGGCCATTAGTTCAAGGAGAATGCCAAGGCTTTACTGAAACTCAATCAATATATATGCTTTACCCAGGAAGGAAAAGCACCAGGAGGAACAAGGCAGGGGGCCAACGGAAGGTCCCTGCCTGGAACTGCACGCCCACTGGGCGAGGTAAAACCGCAGAATGCCAGCACATGGAAGGTCTCAGCCAGGTCATCTGGCCTTATGGGGCCCAACATCTGCTTCTCTGATGAGTTGTAAGTTACAGCAATTGTCCAATGGTCTTAATTTTAAAATGAAACTCAATATTGAAATACATTCGATACTTTCTTTCCTTTCTTTCTTTCCTTTCTTTCTTTCTTTCTTTCTTTCTTTCTTTCTTTCTTTCTTTCTTTCTTTCGTTTTTTTTCGTTTTTTTTTCGAGACAGAGTTTCTCTGTGTAGCCCTGGCTATCCTGGAACTCACTCTGTAGACCAGGCTGGCCTCGAACTCAGAAATCTGCCTGCCTCTGCTTCCCAAGTGCTGGGATTAAAGGCGTGTGCCACTACTGCCCAGCTAGATGCTTCTTTATAAAGGAATATATACATATATGTATATGCATGTGTGTGTGTGTGTGTGTGTGTGTGTGTGTGTGTGTTGCACTGAATAAATAGAACACAGGATTTAAAGAAAAAAAGAAAAACAACAGCAAAACCCCAATCAGCCTAATAGGTGCAGATGATATACTGACAATGCTCTAAGATGGTAAAGCACTCAGCGAGGAGCTAGAGAGATGGTTCAGACAGTAAGAGCACTGGCTGCTCTTCCAGGGGACCCAGGTCCAATTCCAGCACCACATAGCAGCTCACAACTGCCTATGACGCCTACTCCAGGGAACCCAACACCCTCTTCTGCTTCCACAGGGACCTGCACACACATACACAATAATAATAATGATAAATAAAGACAAAATCTTCAAACACACATACTGTTCAGCCAACTAGATGTAGAAAGGACATTTCTCGGCCCAGGAAGGTCACCACTGAAGAATGCATAGCTCACACCATTCCAGTGAATAAAGAAGCCTCTCAGGCTAGCCGCTCTTCTGGTTCCTATTTAACATTTGATTAGACAGATCTCTGTGAGTTCCAGGCCAGCCAGGGCTACATAGTGAGACTCTGTCTCAAAAGAGGGGGTTGGTTTGAAAGATATCTGAGGGTGGGAATGAATAAAGTTTAGCAATTCCTCAAGATTTTAAAAACAATGTTTTAATGTGTATGTATGTTTGCCTGCATGTGTGTCTGTGCATCATGACGGTGCCTGGGGCCGTGCAGGCCAGAAGAGGGCATTGAATCTCCTGGAACTGGAGTTACAGATGGTGTGAGCTGCCCTGTGAATGCTGGGAACTGAACCTGAGTCCTTTGGAAGAGCAGCCAATGCTCTTAACCACTGAGCTGTCTGTCAAACTCCTTCCTCAAGATTTTGGTTTTGTTTGTTTTTGAGACAGGTTCTCATTGTGTAGCTCTGGCTGGCCTGGAACTCACTATGTAAATCATGCTGGCCTTGAACTCTCAGAGATCCACCTGCCTCTACTTAATATTTTCAACCAACAGTTCTTTAACTCAGCAATTTTGGGGGTGTGGTAGTGCATACTTATAGTCTCAACACTCAGAAGGCTGAGGCAGCAGGACCATGAGTTTGAGACTAGCCTGGGCTACATAAGGAGGCCTGATCTCAAATATACTAAGAAAGGATAGGTGAGATGGTTCAGTGGGTAGAAGCTTCTACCAAATCTTATGCCCCGAGTTTGATTCCTGGGACCCATATGGTAGAAGGAGCTAAGTGCCCTCTAGCTGCCACACACCATGGCATGTACACAAGCGCTCACACACCACACACACAAACACAGCTAAATATGTAAATGTTACAAATTTAAAATTTTGCTGGGCAGTGGTGGTGCATGCCTTTAATCCCAGCACTTGGGAGGCAGAGGCAGGTGGATTTCTGAGTTCGAGGCCAGCCTGGTCTACAGAGTGAGTTCCAGGACAGCCAGGGCTACACAGAGAAAAAAAAATTTAAAAATTTTAACCGTAACCTAGTAATTCCACTTTTAAGCAGACATCCCAAAGAATGGAAAATTCATGTGGAGTCACATGAACGCCTATGAGATGCTCTTCACAGCAGCCGTGCTCACAATAGCCAAGGTGGGACACTTCAGGCACGGGCTGCCAGAGGAGTAGGCAGCCGCCGCTCTGCTCAGTGTTTTATATGTGTACACAGAGGCATACCGCACACTATGATTTAACCTTAAGTAAGAATGAAATCCCACGCCATGCTGCAGTATGGTTGAACCCTGAAAACATGCCAGGGGAAGAAGCCAGACACTAGAGCACACAGGTCCCACAATATCCCTGTCCAAGGTCCTTAGGGGAGGCAAACGCAGAGACAGTGAATGGAGCAGAGGCTCCTGGATGCTGGGCGTGCCAGCATGTAATGTTCAGAGCTGGAAATGAGTTGTTTCTGGAAATGGACAGAGAGGATTGTCCCGCAACAGTCTGAGGACACTGAACCCTCTAACTTTAATTTTTTTCAAATCCTATTTTAATGATGGTTCTTAAACGCTTTAGCCTTCCTTGTAGCCCACCACCCACCAGAGGTAGTGGGAAAGAAAGGATACGGGGAAGTGGACCTGTTTAGAAAGGTTCTTTGGAGCAACTCCTGTCTGTGTTGCCTGGAAATCAGCAGTTCAGTTCCCAGGTTAGCAGGCGGCGGCAGCTGGATGTACTCACAAATACCTCATGGATATACTAGCAGTCCAGCTCGGTAGAGTCAGGTTAGCAACAGCGGTGACAAGACCTAGCAGAGACAGCCAGGTCTCAGCCTCTGCTCGAGTTGGTAGGAGGGACCAGCGAGAACACCAACAGAAGTTCTCGGCTGTGCCTCTCTCAGGGAGCGAAGATCAGCGAAGACTCGAGACCCACAAGCGCTACTCGGCTAGCTGTACCAGCAAGCCAAGCTCTGTCTCTGTCACTCTGGATTTATACCCTCCAAACATCACGTGTCCTCCATGTGCCTTGCCTCAGCACGTGCATCCAATCAGCCTGAGTCCTTGGAAGCTGCAACAAACTGCAGCACACCACCAGAAGTTTTGGGGGGCATTTCTCTCTGTCTTAGTCAGGGTTTCTATTCCTGCACAAACATCATGACCGAGATACAAGTTGGGGAGGAAAGAGTTTATTGAGCTTACACTTCCATGTTGCTGTTCATCACCAAAGGAAGTCAGGACTGGAACTCAAGCAGGTCAGGAAGCAGGAGCTGATGCAGAGGCCATGGAGGGATGTAACTTACTGGCTTGCTTCTCCTGGCTTGCTCAGCTTGCTCTCTTATAGAGCCCACGACTACCAGCCCACAGATGGCACCACCGACAAGGGGCCTGCCCCCCTTGATCACTAATTGAGAAAATGCCTTACAGCTGGATCTCATGGAGGCATTTTCCCAACTGAAGCTCCTTTCTCTGTGATAACTCCAGCCTGTGTCAAGCTGACACACAAAACCAGCCAATACACTCTCTATGGCATCCCGACAAATGCAGCTCAACTATGCAGTGTAAGGCAGACCAATACATGCATGTTGTTAGCAAAGAACCCTTCACGTGCTTGTTTTAGCAGAACATCCTCTCTCCTGTGTCTGCTTCAGCCAAATGTTCCTTCATGAGTCAGCCTTAGATTTTCACACCTGGGTCCACTTTAACAAAACACTCCTTCACGTGTTTGCCCCAGCAAAACACCCAAAGAACCCTTAAGTTTCCACTTCAGAACCCCATTGGTTTGCACACTTTAAGGCTGTTAACCTGCTATGTTGGCATAGGTAGTCTGAGTGTACAAGAGGCTGAGGCAGAAGGACCTTTTAGGCACATCGCATCCCTACCCTGATCCAGAGTCTCAGCCCCCATGGCTCATCTCCTTGTCACTCCGCTATCAGTCACCTGGCTCCGGCTGGGCAGCACCAAGGACTAGGCAAGGTGGAGCAGGGCTAGCCATGAGCTTTGTCCTTACTCCCGGGGACATGAAGTCAGGTCGGAGGCTGAAACTTTAGGTCCTTGTAAAAATTCCAACCAGAGAAGAGCACCCTGGTCTTCCTGCTCCCAATACCCTGTCATAGTCTTCTTCTTTTTTTTTTTTTTTTTTTTTTTTTTTTTTTTTCCGAGACAGGGTTTCTCTGTGTAGCCCTGGCTGTCCTGGAACTCACTCTGTAGACCAGGCTGGCCTTGAACTCAGAAATCCACCTGCCTCTGCCTCCCAAGTGCTGGGCATAGTCTTCTTTTTGAAGCTATCACAGAATACCTGAAACTGGAACGTGGATAATTTTTACATCCCTGGGATTGAACTCATCTTGTCAACCCGAGGGGGCTGTTTTGTTTGTTTGTTTGGTTTGGTTTTCCAATCAGGGTTTCTCTGTGTAGCCCTGGCTGTCCTGTAGATCTGTAGATCAGGCTGGCCTTGAACTCGTAGAGATCTACAACCCAAGTACTAGGATTAAAGGCAAATGCCACCACCACCTGGCTCAGATGCCTGTTTTGAACTGTAGTTCTGCAGGCTTAAAGTCCAAGATCCAGCAGCTGAATCTGTTGAGACAGCCTGGAGAAGGCGGAGGGACAGCCAGAGAGTGGAGGGGCAGGCCCCGCCTCCTTCACAACAACCTGCTTTCCAGGCCTGAAGATAATTAATCCCTCTAAGTAACCCAATTGCCTTTTAAAGCACCCCCTCCAATGTCACCCCCAGGGCAATCAAAAGGTAGTCTGTGAGGCTGGGGTGCTGGCCAAAGGTGGAGCATTTGCCTGCCATGCACCAGGTCTTGAGTTTGTTTTAATCCCTACTATCTAGAATGCTAATTACAGCACACTGTTCAGAGCAATAAACTACACTCCACTAGCATAGGCCACCTCAGTCAGCCACACGGGCGGTGCTAGCTTCTGGCAAGCTTGGGGCTAACTCAGGGCCTCGAGTGGGCAAGTAGGAGCCACGTTTCTCCCTGAGAGTCATGGTCCTTCTGAGGTCACCAGCTTGGAGACACCTAGGCTGACCCCACCACCTATGAGGAGCTGGCTCATCCCTCCTGACTGGCTCTGTACCCCATTTGTACCTCAGTGTTTCAGGCTGCCCCCATATCTGACTCCCAGAGTTCCTTCATCCATGGTCTAACTCCTGAGGGTATTTATCTCCAGTGTGCTATGTGGTCATTTAAGGATGCTTTATCTGCTTGCAGAGAATTACCAGGGCTCCTAGGAAAAACACGTTTTGGTACCTCAGGGTAGCTGTAGGCTCAGAGACAGCCTGGGGCTCCAGGGGGCATCCAAAGTTGTTGCAGGAGTAGGAATTACAAGGTGTATCCAGGGGGAGGGATGGGGCCCATCCCCCGCCCTCTCTGGGCAGGGGAGCTGCCCGCAGTCCTGGGCCAGATATGTATCATCTCAGGTGCTGGAGGTCCTGCCATCTTTCCCAGAATCCTCTTTTTCTAGGCCTGCTTGGTTAGTATACTGCTAGAACCTGACTTTAGAGAGGGCCTAACATAGACCTGATCACTTCCGGTGAGGAGAGGGAGGCCCTGGCCCCCAAAATACCTTGCACGCCAGCCAGTAAAGGTGTCCTAAGAGACCTCTAGGATCATTTCCAGACATTTCCGGCCCAGGAACCTCTATAACAGGTGACCATATGAACAGTCAATGCTCAGAGTTGGATGAAGCCCCTGTTTGCGTTTCTGTTATTTTGAGGGCGAGGGGAGGTATTTAGTGGCCCCACCAATGTAGAGTGGCGTATGGAGACATAAGTATCTGAGTTCAGATTACTACCCCGCTCTGGAAAGAGGGCACAGGGCCAGCAGGATCGGTGGCCATTACTAATTCATGTGCTCCCGGGAGCCAAGTGACCATCTCAGTCTCCCCAGCTGGGCCCCCAAGAAGGTCCTGGAGACATGCAGAGCCTGGAGTTGGCCCAAAGCCCACAATCACCTCTGGCCCCAGCAACAACCTGGAAAACCACCAGCCTAGGGATTGGGAGCTCAGACCAGAAGGAAGAGGAGGAGCCAGAAAGAAGCCCCGCCCAGTGCCTTCCTGTGCTGCCAACCCTGACTCCTGTGTCACACCCCCAGATGAACAGGTGGGAGTGGGGGTGGGGAGCCTCCCAGGGCACATGTGTGCTCAGATGTCTCCCTGGGCTCTGACTCACATTTGAATCTCACCTTTGCAAGGGAAATGACCAGTGTTCTGGGCCCTGCCTCCACCCTGGACAGTGTCCTTACCCATTCCACAGTGTCCAGCCTCTCTGTTTTCCCTCAAGATGAAGTAGAGAGCGAGGCGCTGCCTTATCCTCAGTCTCCTCACAGTGCTCACTGATGCCTTTGTGTTTGTTGGTCTGTCTGCCTATACCTGGCCTTGCTGCATAAATGTACACTGTGATCAAAAAGACATCGAGGGCATCATCGTTCCTACTGCCCCGTGTCACTTGTCATTCACTTATGGAGCAAGGCCAGACAGAACTCCCCCAAGGTCACAGGCCTGGTTCTTTCCACAGACTCACGCACTACCACATGAATAATTTGCGGCCGGCTGGTAGGCAGCTAGTCATCCACCACATCCCTCCTCTCGGCTTTCTGAGCTCTGACGCTGCTCTGACTGCTGTGGCCCACATTCCTGCGAGCCGAAGGACACATGGTAGAAATGTGTAGCCAGTTGCTTTTTCATCTGGAAGGACCACAGTCAGACAAGAGCCCCATCCTCAGAGAGGACTCCTTCCTTCAGGATGCCTGGGTCATCCTGAATACGGTCCCATTCTCAAAATCATTCATTCTGGTCCGACCCAAATACAAACATGAGGTATTCTCTCTCTCTCTCTCTCTCTCTCTCTCTCTCTCTCTCTCTCTCTCTCTCTCTCTCTCTCACACACACACACACACACACACACACACACACACACACACACACACACACACTGCAAGAGCACCTACAATAACATATAACATTTTAATTGGAGGCTGCTGAGATGGTATTAGGTAAAGGCACTGGCTACCAAGCCTGACAGCCTGACTTTTTCCTTGGAACCCCAAACGGAAGGGAAGCATTGACTCCTACAACTTGTTCTCCGACTCCACAAGAGCGCTGTGGTATCTGCCTGCCCCTCCCCTGCTGCCACACATAAATAAATGTAATTTTAAAAACTTATGTGAGCCAAGCAGTGGTGGCGCATGCCTTTAATCCCAGCACCTGGGAGGCAGAGACAGGCGGATTTCTGAGTTCGAGGCCAGCCTGGTCTACAGAGTGAGTTCCAGGACAGCCAGGGCTACACAGAGAAACCCTGTCTCGAAAAACCAAAAAAACCAAAAAACAAAAAAAACCCCTATGTGATACCTAAGAACAGCAAGTGGTCTCCTCACCTAACCCTTGCTCTTTTCTGAGACTGCTTTCTCCCTTCTGCCCCACCCCACCCCCACCCCCACCCCTGCCCTGGCCCAGAGGCTCATTATGTAGCCCAGGCTGGTCCAGCCTCCTTCCTTCCTGGTGCAGCTGATCAAGGACAGGCCGTGTGTGTGTGTGTGTGTGTGTGTGTGTGTGTGTGTGTGTGTGTGTGTGTGTGTGTGTGTGACATCTGGGATGTGTTCTGAAACACCTTGTAGCATTTGCAGAGTAAGACTGGTTTCTAATGTCTTTAGAATGAGAAGCTAGGCTGTAGCTTAGTGGTCGGAATGCTTGCCTATCATGCATGAGGCCTTGTGTTCAGTCTCCAACACATACACACATGCACACTTCACACACTCATACTTACACACACACTACACACTCACACATACACTCGCATATACATACATACACTCACACACACACACATATGTACACAAACTCATATACACTCTCACACACTCACACATATACACATACATACTCATACATACGCAGATACATTCACACACACATACACGCATACACTCTCACACATAATACACATTTACACATACACTCAGATACACATATACATATATTCACACATTCACACACACATAAACACACACACTCACACACACTCACACACACGCTCACACACTCACACACACACACACACTCACACACTCACACTCAGTCACACACTCACACTCAGTCACACACTCACACTCAGTCACACACTCACACACTCACATACACTCAGATACACATATACATATATTCACACACACATAAACACACACACTCACACACACTCACACACACGCTCACACACTC
>CM052700.1:104802973-104937551 GCA_028551405.1 Uromys caudimaculatus
ACACACTCACACACACTCACACTCAGTCACACACTCACACACTCACATACTCACACACTCACACACACTCACACTCAGTCACACACTCACACACTCACATACTCATGCACTCTCATACATACACACACACTCATACTCACTCACACACACTTACACACTTACACACACTCACACACATTCACACTCACACTCTCTCACACACTCATACTCACACACTCACACTCACACACACACTCACACACTCTCACACACACACACCCCTTCAGAAGCAGGTCTGACAATTCCCTGAGGAAGCAGGCAAGGAGGCTCTGACACAGCACCCCATGCCCATGTAGGTTTATTTTTTTTTCTTTTTAAAACATGTTTTTTTTTTTTTTTTTTTTTTTGGTTTTTCGAGACAAGGATTCTCTGTGTAGCCCTGGCTGTCCTAGAACTCACTTTGTAGACCAGGCTGGCCTCGAACTCAGAAATCCGCCTGTCTCTGCCCCCCCCCCCCCGAGTGCTGGGATTAAAGGCATGCGCCACCACTGCCCGGCTCTAAAACATGTTTTGAGATGTTTGTTTTTTCAAGACAGGATTTCTTTGTGTAGCCTCGGTTGTCCTGGAGCTTGTTCCGTAGGCCAGCCTTGAACTCAGAGATCAGCCCTCCTCTGCCTCCGAAGTGCAGGGATTAAAGGCATGCGCCGCCACCACCACCACCACCGCCACCGCCACCGCCACCGCCACCGCCACCGCCACCGCCACCGCCACCGCCGCCGCCACCACCGCCGCCACCACCGCCGCCGCCACCTGGTGGAGATTTTTATTTTATAAATGTGAGTGTTTTGCCTACATCTATGTAAATGCACCGTGTGCTTGCACTGTCCACGGAGGACAGAGGAGGGAACTGGAGCTGCTAGAACAGGAGTTACAGACTGCTGTATACAGTGAGCAGCTGTATGGGTGCTGGGAATTGAACCCTGGTCCTCAGGATGAGCAGCTGGTGTTATTAATGGGTGAGCCATCTCTCCAGCCTCACAGGTTGCTTTCTCTTTGCCACTAAAAGGGCCCTAGACTTCTTGGAGCAATGTTTGATCCCAGATCCAGGACCAATAGTGTACAAACAAGCATAGGACAACCCTTGAGAAAATTGGAATGTGCCCTGAGACACAGCTGAATGGACTCTATCAAAGAGGAGTTCGCATCTGAACAGATAAAAATATTAACAGATGAGGGTCTGAGAGCCCATTGGGTAAACCCAGCCCATGAGTCTCTACTGCTATATATAAACAAATTAGGGCTGCCATGAGAAGCAGGACATTTTCATAGTCTCAAAGCATTTCCCACAAAACTTGTATCATTATCAAAGGGGACAGAGTCACTTTACAAGAGTCAAGAAGCCCAGAAGATCAAGGTGGCATCACCCATGACATGGCAAGTAGAACTGCACAAGCCCTGATAGGATGCCAGGGAAACCCAGCAGACTTCAGTGACTGTCACATGGAAGATGCCATTTCTGAGGGGTCTAATAATGAGCAAACAAGATATGTCAGACAAACTCAAACCTAGGGCTGACCTGTACAATAACAAATTTGTACATTTCAAATAGGCCAGGTAGGGGCCAGCGAGATGGCTCAACAGACAAAGGGGCTTGCTGAGAAGCCTGAAGACCTGAGTTCAATCCCCAAGATCCTCTCAATAGAAGGAGAGATCTGATCCCCACAGATTCTTCTCTGACCTCTACACACACACCATGTGTCACGTCTGCTCCCCCCTCAGTTGGAATAGGCTGGCCACAGTTGCCCCAAATGGCATGTGTCCCTGCTAAGGGTTTAATGTGTCCTCCAAAAAGCATGATCTGGGCACTTCATCCCCAGAACCACTGAGAAGTGATTATACCATGCTCAGGAAATGTCAGTGAAGAAAGGGTTTTAAGTCACACACTCCTGTGTGGACATCTGCTTTTTTGCCTTCCACCATGGGCTGACACAGCTAGAAAACTCTCCCAGACACAGGATTTGCAGCCTCCAGAACTCCAAGTTTTATAAGCAAATCTTTAGCTTATACATTACCCAGACTCAAGTATTCTGTTGTAACAGCACAAAACAAGACAGTCCCACAGCGAGCAGTCCCCTCCAGGGAGGGGGGGCGGAGGCCACAGCTTGGCCACACACCCTGCACTACAAGAAGCCTCCAGGGGTCTGTGTGAGAAGTGTTTGTTTTCCCTACCCTCCAACCATCCTGCAGCTCTGAGATGAGACTATAAAGGAAGAGACCAGCAATGCTGGAGAGACAGAACTCAGGTCACAGGTCACCGGGTGGGGTACAGTTCTGGGGATATGAGGAAGAAGGTGGGAGGGCATTCAGCAGCCTGGCTGTGGGGCGAGAGTTCTAGCCACTCCAGGTCACTGTGACTTGTGCCACCACAGAGGGCTGTGGGTGGAAAAGCAGAGTTTTCAGTTGTTTTGGTTTTTTGTTTGGTGAGATGAGATCTCTCTACATAGTCCTGGCTATCCTGTAACTCACTATGTAGCCCAGGCTGTCCTTCAATCCTGAGTGCTGGGATTAAAGGTGAGTGCCACTGTGCCAGCCTGAGAAGCAGGTCTGAGTTTTTTCATGAGTAGCTTTGGGGTTCTCAGGGGACTAATGCCAATGTTTGACCCCAAACTGGGTCATTTTTCTGTGTAGGAATAGTGTGCCAATAACCAATTGGGCACAGAGTGAAGAGTAAAGAATTTTATTCTTGGCTGAGGTGTGAATAGGGGACACAAATCGAAGTCTTGGCTTGTTGGTGACCAGGACATTATAGAGCAAGAGAGAGCTGGGGTGTAGCTCAGGTAGGAGAGAACTTGCCTAGCACACATCAGGCGCTAGGTTCTACCGGAGGATCGCGTGAGACGGTGATACACGGTGGCGAGGTGGTCCAGGCCTATATTCCCAGCACTGGGAACACAGAGGCAGGAAGATCTGGTGTGTAAGTCATACATAGTGAGTTTGAGACTAGCCTGGGCTACAGCAGACCCTGTTTCAAACGAGAGATGAGGATAGGCTAATAGAGGGAGATGTACTTTCTGGTCATATTTTCTGGAAATGTGAAGGCCACTGTTTACTTTCCTTTCATGATTCTTTCAGGTCTTTCTGCCTCTGCTGTTACCGATTTTCACAGTATTAGAGGTCTGCTTCGGGTAACATGGCGGTGGGACTATCACAAAGTTGCCTAACTTTGTCACTCTGGCTGCCATCTTAAATCCAGCTCACCCACAGGAGTCTCAGGCTTTTGGGTACCCTGTCCCCAAAGATGAAGAAGGTTGGAATAGGGAAGAACTTCAGTGAGGTCACCTAGGCTGTGCACAATCAGAGAAATGTGACCCAAAGGCACCGCAGACGCAACCTCAGGGATACACACTTGTCTGCACTGTCACGCACACGTTCCCGACGCCAGATGTGAGTTCTGTCACACGTGCAGTAAGCAATTCTACGATCTGATTCAATGCTGGCAACGTCTGCCTGGACATAGTTACAGACCACACAGGCTGAGAGCTCTTCCCTGTTTCAGACAAAAGTCACAAATCCCACTTTGTTGGCTGCACTTCTGACCAATCAGCTATAGGTTAAGGCTCCCATACCAGCCCCAAGGATTTGATCAGTTTCTAGAATGGCCAGAAGAGAGATGCCCAGGGCAGGTACCAGGGCAGGGGGTTGGTGTTTCCATGTCCTCTCCAGACACAATCCTCTTTTTTTTTTTTTTTTTTTTTTTTGGTTTTTCAAGACAGGGTTTCTCTGTGTAGCCCTGGCTGTCCTGGAACTCACTCTGTAGACCTGGCTGGCATTGAACTCAGAAATCCACCTGCCTCTGCCTCCCAAGTGCTGGGATTAAAGGTGTGCGCCACCACTGCCCAGCAAGGCACAATCCTCTTAGCGTCACTACCGAGATGATCACTTCCTGCTCTGTATTCTGGTGGGAAGGACTGCAGGCCTTTTTCACAGGCCTTTCATGGGTTTAGTAGTTGGTGGCTCTAATGCTGAACCGCTGAAGGTAGAGGAGCGGCAGAGCCTGACTTGGGAAGGTAGTCAGTTAGGGGAAGTCAGCTGTATAAATTCTGGGCACGCCCTTGCTCAAGGAAAAACTTGCAATTGCAAGCCCCTTGAAAGCTGCAGGCAGCACCGCAGGTCAATATTCTTACTCCTTTGTGGGTAAAGGTGTGTGTGTGCCCTACCTAAGCTTGTCTAGGTGACTCTGAGGCCCTGAGGGAGGAGTAGAAGGTGGGGCCAGTCAGCCCCAAGATCCGCCCCAAGCTGGATGGTGACAGTGGAGGTGTGACACCAGAGTCTAGAGTCTCTCAGCAACCTGGTTCCTGCATAAGAGGTAGGGCCAGGGAGTGCCTAGCGCTGGGGTGGAGAAACCTGTGGTCCCCAGGGTAAGTAACTGAGAGCATCCTCCAGTGCTGTGGGTGTAATATCCACATCCTACTGAGTGATCCACAGACAGTCACCTAGAAATCCTGCTTAGTGTCTCTTGTTCTAATGCCAGAGCCATGGCACACAGGCCTGTATAAAGCTGAAGGGCACAGGCAAAGGGTGAACGTGGGGATTGGGGGCCCCTTCCTGGCTCCTGATGACAGCTACATGCCCTCTGCTTTGGGGGACAGGTGAATAGGGAGAGACCCAGCTGCACCTGGAGGAGACAAGCCTGTCTTGGAGTTCTGTTCCCAGACTCTGTCAACTTCAAAAGCAATTTCCCTTTTTGTTGGCGCCTTCAGCTGGAGCAGTAGATGGATAAATTAATGTTGGGAGCAGGTGGGCACAGTCAGTGCCGGTGCATACCTTCATGTTGCCTCCTGGTAAACAAGGATAACCTGGGCACACAGCAGTCACTTCTAAGCTGCCCCTGCTGCCCCACACCTATACCCCCTCACTCCCCACAGATGAAGGCTTCTCTGTGGAAGAGACCTGGATCCCTTCCCCAGCGCAGGATGGTATGGACTGCTAGATCCCAAGATGGAGGCCTGGCTCAACGGCCCCACCCCACAGACTCAGTGTGGCTCCTTGCCATCCTCTCACTTCCCCTCACCCACTGCCTTGTCATAGGAAGTCCTGAATACTGCAATTGCTGTGATTATCTTGTGCCTCCTGGGGCCTCTAAGCCTGCCCGGCTCCCCAACCTCCACACCCACTGTATCTACCACTTGAGGAACAGGACTGTAGCCAGAGGCGCCTCTCCCTGCAGGCTGGAGGGAGCTTCTGAGGCTGCCCTCATGCTCAGGAGGCTGCCCCCTCCCACCCTGTTTCACTTAAACCCATAAGGAGGAAAGGTCCTATCCTGACAGATATCCAGATGGGGTGCCCCATGGAACCCCAGAGAATTAGCTCCCGCTGGCTATGGGTCTCTAGGGTCCTCACATGCTGACCACGAATGTGCTGACCACTCTGTACAAGGCCTCATTTCCCCTCCCATCACCAGGCCTGTAAGACTGGCAGGCACTCTGCCTGGGCTAGATATTGACGGCCACATTGCTCCTTTGATGGACCCTTGAAGACAGGAACTCAGCCCCTCTCTCCCCTTCTCTCCCTTCCCCCTCAGTATGGGGGGGAGGGGTTGGGGAGAACTGAAGCCAGGGCCTGAGGTGTGCCAGGTAAGCACAGAGCTACATGTCTGGCCCTGGTCGGAGGATGGAGGTCCTGGTGTGAGGTCAGGAGCCAGAGCATGGGCAGTGTCCTTTTACCCAGCTCACAATGGAGCCAGGCTGCCTGCCCTGAGACAGCAGAGGACCCCCCACACCACTCATCCCCAACCCTGCATCCAGCCAGTTCTGGAAGCCCTCCTCCCCCGAAGTCTGTATGTCCCTCTCTCCCCAGCCTGTAGCCACCACCCTCAGGGGCTGTGTTATTGATTTCCAGGACTCCCAGCTGCCTCCTGCCCTTCTGCTCCCTCTGTCCAGTCTGTCACCAGACAGCTGTCTTCACATCCAGGCCCACGGCCAACAAAATTGCATGCTAAGTTCTAAAGTAGAGCATGGTGACACACACCTATAATCCCAGCACTTGGGAGGTAGACTAGGATCAGAAGTTCAGAGCTGACCTCAGTGTGGTGATTTGAAGAACCGTGCCTGTGAAGAGCCAGTCCAGGCTAGAGAGAAATCCTGTCTCAAAACAAATAACTCCATAGATGGCTCAGCAGGCCTACCACCAATGCTGAGGACCTGGGTTTGAACTCTGGGGCCTTGCCCCTGGGGCTTACTCCAGGAAGGTAAGCTTCATCTCCTAGGCTCAGGCCAAGAAAGAGAAACCTTCTTAGGCCCTCAGAAGCTCAGGCCTCCAGAAGCAAACCCTCCTGGCTCTCCTCACACTGAGCTGGCAGCAATTGGGGTGGGTATGCTGGGCCCCTGAGACTGGACAGTTCTTTGTGAACTGTCATGTAATAAGACACCACCCATGGCTCCCCACCTGCAGAGACAGACACCTCAAGGGTCCCTGGTTTCAGTGTGAGTTATTAAAACTCTCCACAGATTATTGATCGTAAAACTAACAGTCCTATGAAGAGGAGACACACTAGACACACCAGCCCCAACCTTAGGAGAGGAAGGAGGCCAAAGGCAATGGGGGTGGACAACTTGCTTACTATGAGACTAGCTAAGAGGCCAGCAGGGACTGTTTCCTGACCTGTTCCTTGTGCCACTCAGGACTTTATCAGTTCCCTGGGGCATGAAGGAAATGGGAGGTCCCTTCTAGGGCCCCAGGGTTGAGGGGAAAGGTCTGGTAAGGCCTTCTCTCACCTGCAGCCAACGTCTGCAGGAGAGAAGGTTCTTAGTGTTATCCATCCACCAGGTAGAAGGAACAGCAGTTATCCCTTAAGGTGTGAACCCAACCTGTTCCCAGGGAAACAGTCTCTTGAGCGGTAGAGGTGAGAATGGCCCCCTGAACTGCCCGGCGAGAAACTCTATCTTAAAAAAAAAAAAAAAAAAAAAAATCAAAAGCCAAGAAGGGAAGCTGTACCCCAGCACCCAGAAGGCTGAGGCAAAAGGATACTGAGTTGAGATCCTATCTTTAAAAATGGAAATTAAGCCGGGCAGTGGTGGCACACGCCTTTAATCCCAGCACTTGGGAGGCAGAGGCAGGTGGATTTCTGAGTTCGAGGCCAGCCTAGTCTACAGAGCGAGTTCCAGGACAGCCAGGGCTACACAGAGAAACCCTGTCTCGAAAAACCAAAAAAAAAAAAAAAAAAAAAGTAAATATGAATCTAATTCATAAAAATACAAGATTCTCAAATTTTAATTCGGATGAGCCATGAATGCTTTTTGATTTGCCCTGTATAACATGGGATGTACTTATCCTAAAGAATTCCTTGTCCGTGTGGAATCCAGTTTGGAGTGTCTAGTGTTGCATCTGGCCCGTAGGCCTGACCTTTCCTTAGCCCTGTATGTAACCGTAGGACTCCAGATTGTCCACTTTGGCTGCTCTTATCTCCAGGCAGCTAAGAAGGGGCCGCTATGGTCCTGGTCCAAACTCACGCTCATCTCAGACACAGTGAGGCCAGTCTGCTTCCAGTGCATGGGAATGATGACTGGCAACCGGCTCCCTTCCTCACGGCCTCAGACACCAGACTCCCGCACAGCCTGTGTAGCAAGTGTGCTGAGGGGCTCCTGTAGACTGAAAGACTGAGTCTGTAGGCTCATCAAGGAGTGGTTGTTGGCAACTGGTAACTTTAGGGGCATGGCCTCTCCTAAGGGTGTCCAGGGGTCCAAGCATGGGGGTGCAGCCAGGGAACTGCCCAGCGAAGCAACTCTTGGATCAGTATGGACTGCAGAGGCAGGAAAGAATTCTGAATCTTTTTCTTTTCGTATGCTAAGAGTGGAACCCAGCACTCTGCACAAGTACCCAACACCACCCCCACCCCCAGCTCTCAATGCTTGTACCTTAATAAACGAGTGTGTTCCGAGGTCTACAGAAGCAGTTGTGTGGCTCCAGGGCTCAGGCCACATGTCATGACTCCAAATGCTACCTCATTACTTTGGTCTCTGGCTAGGATATGTTGTTCTTTATGAGTATCTAGTGTGTTTGACTTAAGCAATGTTTCACGTCTCACTTTGTCTTGTTGAGCTACAAGAAATGAAATGAATAGCACAGTCCCAGCATCTACAGCTTCACAGATGCATAAACAAAGGGGCGCAGCCGGGCAGTGGTGACACACACCTTTAATCCCAGCACTTGGGAGGCAGAGACAGGCGGATTTCTGAGTTCGAGGCCAGCCTGGTCTACAGAGTGAGTTCCAGGACAGCCAGGGCTATACAGAGAAACCCTGTCTCGAAAAACAAACAAACAAACAAACAAAAAAAACCAAACAAACCAACCAACCAACCAAACAAACAAAAAACACAAAGGGGCGCATAAGAGTGTCACTCAAAGCAAACTTGGTGTGGTGGCCCAAGCCTGTCATCTAAGCACTGGGAAGATGAAGGGAGGAAGATCAGAAGTCCAAGGTCATTCTCCACTACATATGGAGCTTAAGGCCAGTCTAGGACATATGAGACCTGGAGAGAGAAAAAGAGGTGCTGGTGGGTGGGGAGATCCCCAAAATACTGGGATGGCATAGCACCCTTCGGAGACCCAGGAGCACCTTAGCCGTCCCTCCCGGCTGAGTCAAATAAAAAAAAGCCCAGGGCTGGAAGGAATGGCTCACTGCGAAGAATGCCTGTGTCAGCATAAGGCCCTGGGTTCAAATTTTTAGAACTCATGTAAAAAGCAAGACTTGGACCCTCACACGTGCAGCCCCAGCGCTATGTAGGAAGGAGACAGGGGGATCACTAGGACTTGCTGGCTGGCGGCTAGTCTAACTCTGGGTTTAATGAGAGACCTTGTCTTAAGGGAATAAGGTGGGAAAGGATGGAATGATACATGCAATAACCTTCTGAAAACACGAGAGCACGCGCGCACACACACACACACACACGCACGCACGTACGCATACATGCATGCATTAAGGCAACCGGTGGCTCTTTCCTCAATCAGTCTGTGGTGTGTCCCAGATGAGACCCAGGTTCTAGAATCTCAAGTTCATGGCCATACTCAGATGACGTAGATGTATTAGCTTGCTTGCAAAAATAGAGAACTCTATAGTCTTGGGAGATCCCAGAAACACATCAAAGACAACAGCAATGTTGTAGGCCCATGGCAGCCCGTCCTGAGCTGGCAGGGTGAGTTGTGCCCATGTCCCTCCTTACTCCATGCCTCTGCACCCTGTGTAGAGTTGCAGGCTGGCCTAGAAGCCCAGCTCTCTCCTGTCTGCTGGCCTCAATAAAATGGTTTACTTCCAATCTTCCCCTTGCCTCAGTTTCCCTGTCTATGCAGTGGGTGGAGCCATACTCTCATCTCAGGCTCACAGGGGCCCAATTGCTGTCCTGTTTGATTACAAAGTGGATTAAACGTCTCGATCACTTGATACAAGTAACCCTATCCTGTGCAGATAGTTTCGGTGAGAAGCAGCCTCTGCTGGCCTCTTACCAGCCTCCCAAACCCCCCCCCCCCCAACGTAATGAGCTGTGAAGGAAAGAACACAAGGTAATAGGCTCTGCCCTGAAGCATCAGCTGTACTCCTAGGAAGACCCACCGGGCAATGGTTCCTAGGTTGTCTCTGTGGAAAGGAGCTGTAAATGGCAGACTATTAGGCTGCAGTGCCAAGGACAGGGGGCAAGTAGAGCCCATGAGCACCCAAACCCCATTCACGCTGGGTCTCTCTGCGAGAGCCTGGTTTCTCTGGCTGCAGTAAGATCCCATGCAGCATCAGCTTAGACGCTGCCTGTGGCAAGCATCCAGTCCTCTTACACCCCACAGGCATTCAGGTGGAGGAAAATGTGAACTGACCCTTGAAGAGTGACTGGGGAAGCTAGTGTCACTATGTCCCTCGTTAGGGTTCTCAGCTCAGAAAATTAGCCACCACCTCCACATTAGGTGTGGTTCAGAGCGGCTTTGTACTTCTCCTGGGGTGGGGGTAGGGGTGGGGTGGGCACTATTCCTCTTCTTGTAAATGGCTTTCTTCTTCTTTTTCTTTTTCCTTTTTTTGGTTTTTCGAGACAGAGTTTCTCTGTGTAGCTCTGGCTGTGCTATCCTGGAGCTTACTTTGTAGATCAGGCTGGCCTTGAACTCAGAGAACTGCCTGCCTCTGGCTCTGGAGTGCTGGGAGTGCTGGGATTAAAGGTGTGAGCTGCCACCACTCAGGTGAATAGCTTTTTTTTATGGTCCTTCACTATGGGATGGGCTCTTGGAGCTCTTCTCGAAGGAGGCATCAAGCTAGAAAAGTAATGAATGAAATATGTCTTAGTAGCTTTTAGGAGGTTGGGCATTAGTGGAGTAGCACACCCTCCTTGCCTGTCTCATCTCTTCTCAGGGGTGGCAGGGACCCATACCGCTAACATCCAGGCCCCTGTGACTACAACCACTTCAGTTACAAACTCCTGCATCACACTGGGCTTTGTGACATCCTCTGGCTGTTATCCTTTGCAGTAGAGAACCTCTGAGACTGAGGCTGAGGCTGAGGCTGAGGCTGAGGCTGGATCTGAAGATACACCCTAGAAAAGGGTTTGGAATCACTGTTCTGTGACTATCAGGTACCACTAACACAGTCAGACAGGTAGGCCAAGCAAAGACTATGGAGAGTTCAGAGTCTCAGGCGGCCTAACTGCCCACCTATAAGCCATAAGCCATCCAGGGAGCCATGTGTGGTAGACAAAGGTTTGCTATGGAATTCAGCTGGATCCTGTTCCTACTCCTTTCTAGATGAGTGGCCAAGTTATCAGACCTTTTAAGTCTCCATAGGATGGTTCGAACAATATGCACACCTAGATGTGATGAAAAGTAGGTAAACAGAGAGTAAGCAATTTCCCTCATCCTGGGGTTTGTTTTGCTCGTTTTTGTGAGATAAGGTTTCTCTGTGCAGCCATAGCTATCCTCGAACTTGATTTGTAGACCAGGCTGCTGGCCTCAAACTCAGAGATCCATCTGCCTCTGCCTCCTGAAGGCTGAGATTTAAAGGTGTGTGCCAGCCGGGCAGTGGTGGCGCACACCTTTAATCCCAGCACTTGGGAGGCAGAGGCAGGTGGATTTCTGAGTTCGAGGCCAGCCTGGTCTACAGAGTGAGTTCCAGGACAGCCAGGGCTACACAGAGAAACCCTGTCTCGAAAAACAAAACAAAACAAAACAAAAAAACAAAAAACAAAAAACTAAAGGTGTGTGCCACCACCGATAGGTGTTTGGTGTTTGAGACAGGGTTTCTCTGCATAGCCCTGTTGTCCACAAACTCCCTATATAGACCAGGCTGACTTCGAACTCACCGAGATCTTCTTGCCTCTGCCTCTGAAGTGCTGGGATTAAAGGTGTGCGCCACCACCTCCTAGAGTCTGAATTTCTATCAGGGAAGTAGAAGGTGCAGTATGAACAGGGCCTTTGGGTGGGATGGCTTGGGTTTCCAGCTTCATGGCTGAGGGCTACCTGAAAGGTCACAGGATACTCGGTGTCATCATGTGAGTAGAACATGATGTGAGGGCAGTGAGAACTTGTTGGGGATGACTCAGAGCCAGGGTCAAATGTTCCTTCCTACTGTCTGAATCTGGAATGTTCCCCACAGGTTCCTGTGTTTGTCCTGGTTCCCAGCTGGTAAGTTGTGAAGACACCAACCAGCAGCATGGCAGCACTGAGTACAGGCCTGGAAGGTCACTTGCCGCTGGCTCTAATCTGCTTCCTGTTCACTGAATTGTGAGACACCCCAGCCACAAGCTCCCACTGCCCTAGGACTGCTCTGTGGTGCCATCCCTGCCACTGTGGACTGTGTCCCTGTAAACCATGAGCCAAAATAAACCTTACCCTCCTCAAGTGGTCTCTGTGCTTTGTCACAGTGAGAAGCAGAACTAATACTCCCATGGTGGAACCCAGCAGACTGGTGGAGCCCCTCAACCCAGACAGAGGAGCCAGGGCTCAGATGAGTCTCCTCAGGGACAAGTGGCAAAATCAGAGACAGGGAACTCTGGTGTAAGCCTCAGATCTGCTACTCATAAGCCTTATAACTTGGACAAAGCCTTCCTGAGCCTTCCTTTCACCAGTGAAGCCCAAGACTTTGAGAAGAATGCAATGGCCTGCGGGGAAGTTCTTTATCAACAGAAAAGGAACCTTTTCCAAACTGGAAGGGAGGAAGCAGAGGGCTGAGCTCCTTCTCCCTGCTGCCTTCTGAGGGAGCTTGAAAAGTGAGTAATGGCTCAGGTCTGATGATGCACCCAGTCACTGAGTGTCAGATCTTCCTGCCTGCAGAGGGCAGAGGAACAAGAAAAATACTCAAGTCAAGTACAGTCCACGCCATAATCACAGCACTTGGGAGATGAGGCAGGAGGATTGCTACAAGTTTGAGGTCAGCTTGACTACACAGGAAGTTCCTGGCCAGTTCTCTCCTTCCATCTTGCCATGGGTGCCAAGGACTGATCTCAGGTGGCTAGACATATCAAGCTTTACCAGGTGCCGCATTTTGGCAACCCCCGCATACACAAACCATCCTTCCAGTTCTGCAGCCTGTTTGTTGTTGTTTTGTTTTTCAATATGATCTTACTGTGCTGCCTGGACTGGCCAAGGACTCGCTGTATAGAGCAGGGCTGCCTCGGGATTCACTTGTCTCTGCTTCCCAGATGGAATGAGAACCTAGCCTGGAACAACCAGAGAAAACTTCCTAGCCATGGGGATACCTCTGGAGAGAGGCCAGTTGAAATCTACTTTGAAGTAGGACAAGTGACTCTTAAAAGTCACACCTACCCCAAGGTAGGCGGAGCAGCCAGATGAGACCTGCAGAAAGCTCTCCACCTTCCCAACCCTGCAGAAACTGGGGGGCTGGATGCCGCCTAGCAAAAATGTTTGCATGAAGGCTGGTGGAATTTGGAACGCTGGGGTTACTCAGGTTTAGAGTAGAGACTGCAGAGAGGAGACTCAGAGCCAGGAGGGACCAAGACTGCCGTCTGCCATCTTTTGACAAGTGTGCTTGGAGGGTTAGCATATGGCCAGTAATGACCAGCTGTTCTCTGTTGGTTCCAGATGGAATCTCTGAAAAATGAGCCTCCTGGATAGCAAGAAAGATTTAGGTGGTGCATAGTGATGAACTTCCTGAGAAGGTTCCTGAAAACCTTGGAGATGTGTGTATGTACTTTTCTGTAGGTGCATGTGAGCATGTTTCCAAAACAAAGGATCACCACCCTGCTTGTGATTCTTTTCTCTGCAGCATGTTGGGAAAGATAACCTTGCTCTGAAGTGAGCATGGTTCCTTCTGGCCTGGGGACAGAGATCTGGACCCAGACCCTTTCTCTAGGTATTCTGAGGGCAATTAGTGTAGCTGGCCCATCAGTAAGACCCCCAAACCAGAGGTCTGTGGAGCCAGATGGATACTTACTGCCTTGGTCAATCTCCTCCCAGACAGCACTCTACACTCTCCTCACCATTAGAGCAGAAAAGACCATCCATCAGCATGGGGGGGGGTGATGTCACGGCCACAGGCCCCCACTGCAGAGGAAGCCGGCAGACCCCTCCAAGATGCTAAATCATTCATGGGGCAGAGAGGCTGGGTGGTAGGAGATTGCTGCTGAAGAAACACTTTAGGGACTTGTGGAAATCAATTTCTTAAAGAGACCCCATCAGCTGGCTAGAGGCTCCAGTGTGTGGCAGACACAATGAAGTGAGGTAGGCAGCTCCCTAGCTCCTACGCATAGAATGGAAGTGAGCCCAGGACACGGGCCCAAGGAAAGGCAGCTTTTACTGCTCTAAGAGAAGCAAGGGGGAGAGCTTCCAGGCCAGCCTCCCTCTGTCACTTGCAGGGTTTCGTGGCCAAACCCATAAAGGCTCTACAGGTGAGTGTTGTCCCACTGACTGTCTCTTTGGAGTTTGCTTGTCCTTCGGTGGCAGCTCCTCACCATCCTCTGCCATGCAACTGCTAATAGTTTCCAGAGCTATTTGGTCCATCTGAAGTGGTAGGTTTCTTCAACATGTGTCCTCATGTCTGTAGGACAATGTGAGCTTAAAGGCCCACACAGTCTCTGGTGTGTGATTGAATTCAAGAACTGGATGATTCAGCTCCTGGGAGACTGTGGTAATTCAATGACTAGACACCAATTGTTCTATACCATGTGGCACACAGAGGGAGACTCACTCTGAGTCTCAGTTTCCCCATTTGAAAATGCCTCCCTCTTCTCAGAGGGGATACAGAAAACATGTGAGGAAGTACATCCGAGACTCCCCTCAAGGTCAGGTCCTGCACTGTGAGACAGCTAGCACACACAGCACAGTCCCTGTAGCCCAGCTGTCTGCTCCAAGGCCACAGCACATCTCTTCAACATGTCTTGGAAGTGGAAGTTGAAAGGCTGAAGGAAAACCAACTGGAAGAAACACCTGATTCCAGGGCTTTCCTCCGGCCCCCAGTTTGCAGATATGGAAAATGTCCATAGCCCATGCCTAGGACAATGGAGACTACAAGAAAAAAAGCACGGGTGGGGGAGGGGAGATTCCCCTTAGCAGCCCCTTGAAATAAGTCCCAGGCTGAGGTCCTGCCAGCTAAAGCAGTTACACAGAGCAGAGGCCACCATGGAGAGACAGATAAGGGGTGTGAACTCTGTCTGACTACACTCCTAGGTCTCCTCTCACTGTTGTGGAATCCCAGGACTGCTCCTGGAAACTCCCCTGTATCATCCCTATCCTAGCATTCAAACACAGACTCAGGGATAACCTTTCCGGAGCTAGGCAGGGTAGATGGGTGTGGCCCTTCCCTCAGGTTGGAGTTTTATCCCTAAGGGTTTGGGATAAAGGTCTGAGGAGGTTATTTCCCCTAACCCACCCAGGAGTCTGAAACCAGGCTCCGTTCCACACTGAGCTCCTAGCAGTTTGGGGTCCTTGCTGCAGAGCAAAGGCCGCTGCCTCCCCCAAGGCAGAGCTGACAGCTTCTGAGGAAGGCCAGCTCCGGCCTGTCTCAGTGGGTCTCCGGAGGACTGGCCAATGTTTCCACTGCGATAGGCATCCACCACTGAGAGGTTCCTTTTCTTAGAGGAAGTTGGTGAGCAGAGCAAAGTGATAACAGCGCTTCAGAAATTCTTGATGCCCTTGATGAGCAGTTTGCTCCAACACGCAGACTGGTCCCTCTCTCCCTAGTTGCTCCCTAGATGATTCCCAGACCCTTCTCCCTGGGAGGCCCTGTGTAGTCCCTGGGGCTAAAGAGGATATTGACCTATAGCCAGGGCACTACGACAATCTTTCTGTACAGTCCACCCTCAGGGATGTCGCCAGAAAAATCTCTGCAGTTCCTGGGGTAGCTCCCTCAAGGAAGATCCTAGGGTTTCCCTAGGGGACCCTTGGAGTCCTTTAATCTCTCATTCCCGAGTTCTCTAAGGACCTTGCTCCCCATCCCAGATCCCTGGGCTGGTGTTCCAAGACCTGGGCACTGTATCCACTCTGCCCTCAATTACAGGCCTACCTGGGCTTCGGGTCATTCATCTGCAAAAACAAAGAGCAATAACAAGGAGATTGAACAACACAACTCCGGGGCAGCTTCAGCACGAATGAGGAGGACTGTGCACCTTCGCCCTCGCGGGGGCCCTGGGAGTCTGAGGGGCTGCGGGCAAACTGGGAAAGAGACCGAGTCACAGGGCCAGAAACAGCACCGGGAACACACCAGGCTGAAAGCAACAGAGTTTGGTCTCGGGAGAGTGCAAGGAACCAGGTTGCGCACAGAAAAGTTAGCTGAGACCCTGTGACCCGGGAAATGAGGGACTCATTCACATCAAAGAGAGCATTTGCAGTCTCAGACAACCTCATCTCCTAGAATGTATGTGACTGGGAGCCAAAAACAAAACAAATGAAATCAACAAAACCGTCTGCTGAAAATGCGCCTTGCCTTAAAAAAAAAAAAAAAAAAAAAAAAAAAAGTACAGCCCGGCAGTGGTGGCGCACGCCTTTAATCCCAGCACTCGGGAGGCAGAGGCAGGCAGATTTCTAAGTTCGAGGCCAGCCTGGTCTACAGAGTGAGTTCCAGAACAGCCAGGGCTACTCAGAGAAACCCTGTTTCAAAAAAACAAAACAAAACAACCAACCAAACAAAAAAAAGCCATTGTCTAATTTGCTGTTCACAACAGTCGTCTGATTTGGGCAAGCTCCCATTTTACAGACAGAGAAACTCAGAAAGTGGAGGAACAGCCCCCACCCCTCTTGGAGTGGGGGAGGGTGCAGGGCCTCAAAAGAGTTCCTGGCAGGCCTGGAATTTGTGGTGATCCTCCTGCCTCTGCTTCTCAAGTGCTGTGATTATAGGTATGAGCCAGCACGCTGTGTCCAAATATATTTTAACTGATTCATAAATACTGCAGATTATTTATTGTTTTTAATTCGAGACATTTAAGAGCTAACTCTTCTAAAGATCCCAATATGAAAAAAATATAGATTTGCATGGTTTGGAGGCAAACTATTCAGCACAATTAAATTGTGCTTTGGATCCCTGCACTCAGCCAGCAGAGGAAGGCGGATCTCTATGAGTTCGAGGCCAGCCTAGTCTACAGAGACAGTTCCAGGACAGCCAAGGATACACAGAGAAACCTTGTCTCGAAAAACAAAACAAAACAAAAAACAAAAAGCAAACAAACAAAAACCAGAAACAAAACAAAAATTCTGCTTTGGATTTAGGGAGTGAAACCTGGAGCCGAGGCAAAGCGTTATCTAGGTCGTTGACCTTTGGATAATCTGTTGAGGGCTTCAGGGGGGCCAATCTCCTAAGAACTGCAAGCATTAACTGACTCAAGGTTTCTGAGCCTTGGACCCGGGAACTCTGAACTTGATGTATGGCGGGTATGCGTCCCTCTTCCAGGTGCAGGGGATGCCGAAGGGTCGCGGGGAGGGAGTGGGGACGGGGAAGTGTCAGTTTTGTAGATCCTCTCTCTCTCTCTCTCTCTCTCTCTCTCTCTCTCTCTCTCTCTCTCTCTCTCACTCCCCCCCCCCCATCCCAATACAAGCTGAGCAATGTAGCGAGATGCCCTCCAAGGCCAACTACCTTCAGTGGCACACCCTCCCCATTTCGAAAACAGGTACCGAGGTTTTTCCAGTCTATTTTACGGACAAGGCAACCAGCTAAAGGCGGTCCTCTCTCCTTGCCGCCCTTGGTCTGTGCTGATTCCGGTTAGAAATTCTTTGGAAATGATACTCAAGACTCTATAAAGCGGAGATGAAGCTCAGGCAGGCAGGCTCCAGATAGAGGGAGGAGAGAGACGGGAGCTATGAAGCCACGAGGTCCCCCTAGCTTCTCTCCCATCCCCCACCCCTTGTTTGGGGCAATGGTTCCGGAACGTAAACTTCGGCAGCCTCAGTCTGGTGGTCTGCAACTGGACTCTCGGTGCCACTCCTCCAAGACCGCAAAACAGGTTGAGTTAAAAAAAACAAAAACAAAAACAAAATCAACTTTTGAGTTTCCTTTGTAATTAAAAGGTCATAGATCGGCGACACAATTCGTTTGGCATAGCCTAGAAAGCACACAAGAAAACTCCCCCAAAACACCAAGGAAAACGTTAAAATTCTTCGATTTTCTTTAGAATATTAAAGGGTGATGTTAAAACACCTCACCCGGTTCATTTTTTTTTTTTTTCCACAAACAGGAACCGGTGTGTCCTTTGTATGTTTCATTGAATGCCCAGATAATTCCCAAGATACGGCCACATATCTATCCTATTTAGCTGATTTAAATGAATGCTTTAATTAATTTATCAGGCATCCGGAACTTGATATGCATTCCAGGCTGGCCTTAACCTGGGATCCTTTTGCTGCAGCCGCCCTGAGGCAGAGCCTACAGGTGTGCGCCGGGGCTTCTGATTCTTTTGAGAGCTATGTGGATTCCTATGAGGACCTCCTTCCATTTGTGGGCGTGTTTCATTCTTTCTGGCAGGGCACCTCCGCGCTTTCCGCAGCGGGAGTGTTTCTCCAGAGCTTCAGCAGAGACTCGAACAGGATTCAGCAGTCTCTTGGAGAGAAATGCGCAGAGGCACAAACACAGTCCTTGGACGCAGCAAGTGACTTGGGTTTTGAACAGCCCTTTGAGAGTCCATCCAGGAATGTCTAGATTCTCCTGCAAAGCCCCACCCTTAGAGCTGGGGCTGGTACTGGGCCAACACAGTCAGACCACATCCCCATGAATGGCCCCGTGGAAAAAGGGGAGGGAAATCTCCAAGGGGTCTGAGATATCATGGCAGAACCAGGGTGTAGGATCTTGCAAGGGGTAGAATTCACGCTATCCATTTTTGCAAACGGGAAAACCAAAGCTCATAGAGGTGAAGAGACTCTGGAAACCGTGCATTCATAGGATAAGCAGAACACAGTCGCTCTGAACAGTCCAGAAAGACATAAAACAACAACCAAAAAACCACGGCTGGAGCACAGGACTGATCTGAAAGCACAAGGTCCCCACTGTTCCTAAGGGGCAAGAAGTGGGTGGAACTACCTTCAGCGGTTTGGTTGAGGGGCTTGTAGCCCACACAGCAACCCCATCCCCGAGGCTGATGCATATTAGTGGAAAGGGAGATGGAATCTGAGGATTAACTCTTCACTCAACATTTTCGTCACAACTAGGCCATCACGGGGGCGTGAGGGGTTGGAATTAGTAAATTGCATGGGGCAGAGGTTGGGAAAGAACATGATGAGCGATACCAGGAGCGCTAAGTCTGCGTGCTCTGGTACAGGGCGTGCTGGCCGCTCAGCACCCCACTAGCCTAGGGACCAGGCAAGGCTCTGAGATCCAAAGAGCATAAACACAAGATCTTGTAGGTGGGGGTAAGTAAGGCCCTTTCTAAACCGTGATCCAGGGTCAGGAAACAAAACTACATGTAACTACATGTCTCTAACAGTACGACTCTGGCCAGAATGGGTCGTTGGCCGCTGGAAGGGAGGGATCTCTGTAGGTGGGGAATGCCGCATCTCGTAGGCAGACGTTGGACCTGCTGGAGGAAAGGTAGAATACTTGCATGCAGCCGTGGGTACACACGGCGGGCCAGCCAAGTGAGGACCTGGGTTCGTCCGAGCTCTTCTCCGACCAGAGACCGGAGCTGTAAGTGATCTGGGATATCGGGTCCCTGGGGACCGCCCCCTCACCACTCCGGTCCAGCTCGAGTTACTGGCCGAGCCTGCTACCTAAAATATGTATGAGGACCTTGCGGGTGCAATTTCACGGCCCCTCCTAGAGTGAGGCTGGGGGGTCTCAGGGTGAGAAGGGAGCTGCGGAGGCAGCAAGCGACGCTGGCTCTTGGGCGGGGGCTGTCTCGACTTTCAACAGAGCATTTAAGAAAGGTAGAAACCGGATCCATCTCACCCGCGCCCCCGCCCTTCGAGTCCCGACGGCGGGACCCCCGCAGCCGAGCGGCTAGCTTTCCGTTCTGCGGTGTCTGGTTCTCGACAGCAGGTGAATGGGCCCAGGCGAGGCGCGGGGGTGGGGGGCGGGGCGGGGCGTACGCTATAAAGGGGCGCGGCAGGACCAGGGGGCCACTCGCAGCCGGTGTGGCCTGCGCGTCCGGGCACACCGAGCTGTGACCGCCTGGTGCCGGACAGGCCTAGGGACCAGGTAGGGCGTGAGTTGGAGATGCCGGCCGGCAGCGAGGTTCAGGGCCACAGGGATGGAAGGGAAGGAGGCGGGACAGGGAGTGGTTAATGTGGAGTCACCACATCCCCCTGAGGTCTGTCGGGTCGTGCCGTGCTCCTCCCGTTCGGTTCTCGTGCATCAAGTCCCATCCCCAACTGTTCTGGGAGAGGGACAAGCAGGTCCTGGCCTTCCTGCCTTGGGGTGGGTCTTGCCTCCGGAGCCATCTGTCTGCAGCATCCGTGGCTGAAGCAGGTCTTGCCCAGGAGCTGAGTATTTAGAAGGGTTCGTATCTGCAGCGTCATTCTCGGACCCTGGCAAACAGCAGGGAAGGGAGGATTCTAGAGGCTCCGTTCCCCTAATCCATTTCCTTTGCTTGAGCTCAATGTTTTCAATCTCAGCGCACGGGTCCTTTAGTTTGGTGGGAACATCAGCTAAGCCCCACCCCACCCCCACCCCCACCCCGGGTTTTAGAGGCTTCTAGGCGGTCAGACCTGCCCGGATTCATTGGGACAACTAGGAGCTAAAAGGGAGGAAGGCGGATTAACGTTTTATTTTAATCTGGTTTTGAACTGTGCTTGCCGTCTGGGGCAGCCGGGCGCGGCAGGGAATGGGAGGGCGCCAGGGGAGGTGGATGAGGGCCCTCTCTGATTTCAGGATGCTGGGGAAGAAGGAAGGGGCCACTAAAACGTGACAGCTAGGGGGTACCTTAACTCTGTCCCTCCCCAAAGGCTCCGGGGTGGCATCCTAGCTAAAGAGGTTCCAAGGGATCTAATCCCGGTCCTCGCCCCAGATGGCCCCGCCCCCTCCCGGGGGAGCCACTGCGGCAGTGGAGGGGAAGGAAGGGAGATGGGAAGGGGTCTGGGGGCGGCTTTCCTTCCCCTCCCCCTTCCGGGACAGGCGGTCTTTGTTCCCTGCGGCGGCGGCCAGACACCTGTGAGGCTTCAGGGCTAGGCCAAGGTGGGCTAGGATGAGTGGAGAGCCTCAGGTGCCCACTCCAACCCTGTACCCTCGGACCAGGGTGCTCCCACCGAGGCAGAACAGACTGTGGCCAGTTCTCGGGGAGACTGCAGAGAACCGTCCAGTGTGGTCCCACAGTACTCCTGGCCTCCAGACGCACTTCCCCTCCCCCAGCCCAGAGTCGGATTTCCAAGTTTGCTGTGCTACACACACCTTGCAAGGGGTTCAAAGGAAGGTGGGATGGTAGGGCATCGGGGCGCAATTTGGCTGGCGGCACCTCAGCCCAAAGGTAGGAGGCTAGAACAGAAAGTGGGCAGCGGGACCCCTTGGGGGCCAAACCCAGTTGGGTTGGGCGAACAGGCGGGGCTCACGACGTATCCGCAGTCCCGGTCAGGCGTGCCCTACGACGCGCACCAACCGGAGCCACATTCAAGGTGAATCATCTTCGGTCCGCCTCCCGTCCCTCCCCCGCCTCGCAGCACCTGAGCCAATGGCGCGGCGCGGGGGGCGGGCGGGGCGCTGGGGGCGGTAAAACCCTCCTGGAGTCATTATCTCTGCACTCCGTCGAGTCCCCGGGTCTCGGCGCCGGAGCCCGCCAGCCTCCTTCCTTGAGCACGGTCGTCACACCTGGTGTACCCCGTTCGTCTGCCTCTGGGGCCCGGTGACCATCCAGCCCTACCCCGCCTGCTGCGTGGAAGAGGCTCCTCCTCAGGTGGCTCAGCTGGGGCCTTCCCCTGCAGACCTGTCACCCGACACCCAGGAAGCGCGCGGCCTCATCCCGGCTCCTCTTTGTTCCCCCGCTGGGCTCCTCGCTCCGGCGCCGCCTCCTCCCGCCAGGGTCCTGGAGATTTGGGGCGCCGCCCTCGGCTCAACCTGGGCGCGCCTCGAGTTCCGTCCATTGGGCCCGCTCCAAACGAGGGCCCTTTTTTTTGCCTCGTTCCTCGGGTGTGGACTCGGAGCGGAGCTGGGAGGCGGCGGTGCGCCCAGCCCGGAGCCGGCGCAGGTGAGTGTGCGGGGCGGGGCCGGGTGGAGCCAGTGCGGGGCCGGGGAGAAGGTGGAGCGGGCGCCCGAGGGCTAGCAGTGCTAGCACCCAGTTTTGTGGGCGGCCGGAGGGGCAAGTAGAGGCCACGTCGTGGTGTGGCCTTCGAGGATGACGCGGCACTGTGAATCCTGACTTCCTTGGCCTTTTGGCGGGGATGCCGACGAGGTTCCGGGGGACGGGGCCCTCAGTACCATGTGCTCCGCATCTAGTGCGGTTCCCGGGGCGGGGGGAAAGCGGGGGTAATTTTGAGCCCAGATTGGGTTTGGCTCGGTGCCTGGGGCTAATGTCGCCTCCCGGAGGAATTCGGCTGGGGTCCCGGGAGTATCGCCGCCCTGTTGGGCCTGGGAGGAAGTGCAAGGCCGGGAGGCTGGCCGCGACGCGGGCTTGGGGAGCGTTCCTGTGTCGAGCTGGTTTCTCCAGCCCCTTCTCAGGGTTTCGCTGCAGGTTGGTTATCGCTTCCGTGGCCCGGAGCCTGCCCCGCCCAGTCCCCTGGGAAAAGCTGGTCCCAGACCTCAGCTTGCCTTCCTTCTGTATCCTCCGGCCTGAAGCAAGCGGATACCAGTTCTGAGTCCGAACCAATTCGATTAGCAAGGGCTGCTCCCAGGTCCCCAGAATACTGCTCCAGGAACATGTCTTGGATGTTTTACTAGACGATGTATCCTATAGTTATGGGCAGTGAAGACACAGCCCAGGCATCAGGGTTCGCTCAATTCTGCGGAGTCCTACAGGCTGAGTTCTTCCTTTCCCTTCCTTCATCCTTGGCATCTCTACACTAAGTAGAAAGATCTGCCAGTGCAAGGGACGCAATTCTGATTAGGAGATTAGGAACAGAGATAGGGAGGGGGCCCTATTGGGCCCCGTCTCTGTCAGAGATAGTTAGGACCTGGCCTTCTAGGTTTCCTGTTGGCTTTGCTAACCCTCCTGAGGACTAAGAGTCCAGTTTTCACATTGTGGGCCAGGTACCCGTGCTACATGTCGGTCCTGAGACACCGGGCACCCAACTCAGCCTATCACACACAAACCTTGGGCATCATGTTTCCAGATTTCTGTTCCGAGGTCAGTCAAGCCTTCTAAGAAACCAGTCCTGGTGGGCTCGCCGTAAACCGAGCCCACCTTTCAGCCTCCACATCTTTTCTTTAGGGCTTCTAGCCACCCTTTCAAGCAGTGATGGGGATCAATGGGAGGGACATTATTACACAAAGAAGAAACAAATGTCACTGTAATAGTCTCACTTGTGAGGATTTCGTTTATTCTTATTTTCCACTAGGAGTATTAACGGGCTTCAGTGGCCCCGGGAACGTGCTTGTGCAGCGCACAGCTGCATACACGCGAGTTTGTTGCATGCCTCGATGGCTTGGACTGCATCAAAAGCAGCTTGAGGGGCTCCTAAGATCTCATTAGCCAACCAGGAGGTTGGGCCACGCCCTGAGCGAGTGGAGAGGCTGGCTGCCCCGGCCTTTGCGGCATTCGATGGAGATGTAAATGATCGGTGCTGGGCCAATTGCTGGTGGGAAGATTCGCAACAGGGACAGTAGATTCGTTGTGTAGAGGTTAATAGGAACAGCTAAGTTACAGGGCTGAATGATAGCAAAAGATCCCTAAAGACTCCACCGAACCACTCACCTCTAGGGAGCTCTGGTACTGAGGGAGATGGGGGAGGGAAGAGGCTCATACAGGTCTGGCTGTCCGCTGTAGGGCAAGTGCCTAGGGAAAGAAACCCCTCCTCCCGCAAAGGGAAGGATGATTCTTCGAAGTGTATTGGGGATCCAAGAAGAGTTCAGGAGACCAGCCTAAGGGGAGTAGGGCTAGGGGAGGGAGACCTTACACACTCACCCAGGAGGACATCCTGTCTCTCTGCCAGTTCCCTTTACACACTAGCTCTGATGCTCTTTAATTGTTTACACCTACAAAGCTGGGGAGACGTCTTCCTATGGTCAGAAGGGGATTTCTGAGCTTTTAATCTCAAGGTCAGGGTTCTGACCTACCCAAATAGCGAAAGAGACTCCCTCCCCCCACCTGCCAAAGCACGGTCATGGCTCCCCTTTGTGGGGTACCAGCGATGTTTTTGCAGAACTCTGCAATCCCCATTTCTGGAGATCCTATTTCCTCCGACCCAGGCCAGGTTCTGCTTCACTGTGGGTTTGTTGGGTGGACCCTGGCTGTGGACATGGGTGTGGCCCTGCCTGGGTATTGCAGCATTATCTGCCGCATTTGAATTAGGAGGGGCAAGGCAGCTCTGGGAGGAGCCTCACTCAGCTGATTAGAACTGGATGCTGAAGGGGCATTTAGCTCTGTGAGCTGTCCCCTGCTCTCCATCCCCTACAGAAGAGGAAGATGCAGTCAGAAGGGTGGGTGCGCTAGGCACTTGATCTGACAGGGCTATTCTCTTCCTTATGGTGCTTTATTCCTTCCTGGGTGCTCTAGACCGAGTTCTCAGGAGGACACTAGTACTCTGGGTGTGTCTCAATCTTCCCCCAGTGCCACTCCTCTGTTCCGTAGAAATGGGGGGAGGGGGGTAAGGATTTAGGATACTGTTTCCTAAATACCCTGAGTATTTAGGGAAAGGAGTTTCCAAACACAACTCTAAATAGCATCCCCTTCCCAGCTTCATGCTTTCAGGTTCATATTAAAGTGTAGATTTCCGAGTGGGCCACAAATCTACTTTTCAGAGGGCTCTTTGGTGATTCTGATTCTGACAAAGACATTCCAGACAACATAGACCACACATAGCTGTTCACCTTGGCTTGACCCCTAGCCTCATCCTCAACTCCTAAGTTCAGAGAATTGTAGTGGGAGAAACTGAGGCCATAAGCCAGGGAGTGACTTCTTTAGGTTACCATTTTATCAAGATGAAATGGCCTTTGGGGAGATAGGCTGGAGGCCCAGAGTCTACTCATAGTTTTCTGTCAAAGCCCCACAAGTCTGTTATCAAGCCCAGGACTGAGGGGTTGCCATGGGGTTAGCCTGGTGTAAAAGCTTGCAAGGGTTCTGAGCTGGGGAACTCTGTCTGACCCCTCCAGTGTACTTCCCGTTCCCCTCTACCTTTCCTTGTGGGTTCCAGGTTGGCCTAAGGGTAAGGTGAGCCTGTGTTGGCTCTTCCACGCTGTCTCCAGCTCTCATGCCCTGGGTACCAGCTCCAGGGAGACTTACCCTCCCTCTTATGTCCATCCCCAGGGCACCTGGCACCAGAGGCAGGGGCCTCCATCCTGCCTTCTCCCGTGGCAGCCGCTGTGGCAACCACTGACGCAACAGCTCCAACCCTCCCTTGGCTCTGTAGCTTCTACCTCTTCCAAAGTACTCTCAGAGCCTTCCAGACGTTGCTTCCATGGGCTCTTGCCAGAAACAGTTCACTCTTGCTCCTACCAAGCTGCCTCCTTGTCTGAAGGAGCCTCCTGCCCTGATCCTGGCCCTAGTCAAGCAACAAAGGTGCCCATCGGGGACACTTTGCAGTTCTGCCTTCTGGGCCTCTACTTATGTCACAGGGCAAGCTGGGACTTCTGGCCTCTGTGCTAAGAGGCCACAAGAAGCACATTGGATGTTCTTGTCACTGCCCATTTGGGAGTAGGTGAGGTCCAGCACGATAGGTCATGAGGATCTGGCAGCTGCTTGCTGACCTTGGCAAAAAGGTGGCTTGTTTGGGCGATGGTATTGGGATGAGACGGAGAACTCTCTGCTGCCCTCTGCAAACCCAAGAAATCAGTCTTTCTCCTCTTTTTTTTTTTTTTTTTTTTTTTTTTTTGGTTTTTCAAGACAGGGTTTCTCTGTGTAGCCCTGGCTGTCCTGGAACTCACTCTGTAGACCAGGCTGGCCTCGAACTCAGAAATCCACCTGCCTCTGCCTCCCAAGTGCTGGGATTAAAGGCGTGCGCCACCACTGCCCGGCAGTCTTTCTCCTCTCTTGTCCTTGTCTTCATGAAGGTCAATTTGGGCTAGTACCAAACCGAGCGGGTGAGGAGGGTTGCTAAGCTGTGGATGACAGCAGTGGAGGGGGATGAGACCTCCAGGAGTCCTTCTGGGTATGGAGGCTCGGAGATCTCCAGGAGAGGGCAGCTGACCTCTCTGCAGGGTCTGCGGGCCGGAGAGTGACTCCTGTCCTGTGTATGGCACTGGTAGAATTCACTGTGAACAGTCTCGGTCAGTGAATTACCGAAGGGCCATAAACAGAGCAGAGACAGATCCGCGAGTGCCTCGGAGCTCCTCACCCCTTCTGCCTGGACCTCCTCGCTGTTTCCAGGGGTACTAGGGTACAAAGACCTCTACTCTGTCCCCAGAGGGCCTGTTCCAGTGCCATCTGCTTGGCCGATTTTGGCACTAGCACATTTTTGCTTGTGTCTCCGCTCTGAGCAATCATGTGCAGTGCCACTATGGGAAAAGCGGGCTGCTGCGGCCATGGTCACCTCCTCCTGCATCCCAGGGTCTATGTCTCACCGCTTCCCTGGCCCATCTGGCTTAATGTTGGGTGAGGGTACAGCCAGATCACCTTACACTGCCTGAGGCCAGAGTGGAGTCAGAGCTGGGCAATCTGAGCTGGGCCAACAGATGGAGCTGCTTGAGGTGGGGGTGGGGGTCACCATCTGTAGGGCCTGCTTTTGTGATGCCAGAAGTAAGAAATGCCCCCACTTAGCTCCTCCTCCTTGAGGTGAGACCTCTTCTAGCAGAACAGGGCCTAGCCTTCAGCTACAGGATGCCAAGGAAGCAATTTCAAGCAATGGGATAGCCTGTGCTTAGCATGAGTGTTTTATGAGGGTGGTTGTCCCCAGAGCCTGCCATTGAGTGACTTACAGATACTAGTGTGGTTTGGCTTTAGAGTGCTGGGGATGTTCTGGAAGAGTCAGTTGTGGCCTTTACACCCACACACTAGTGTTGGTCTCCTGCGTCCTCGGAGTCCCTGTGACTTACTGGACCTAAGCTGCCTGTACATGTGCTAGGTAAGGTTGTATATGTAAACTCTGATCTAGAACAGCTGCATGGGGTGTGCAGTTTGTCGAGAGTCATCTTACAGATGAAGAAAGAGGCCTTGGGAAGAGAGCCAGGCTGGAGGTCCATGAGTATTGGAGGAGGGTCAATAGGTCTCTTCACTCACCACAAGGTATTGACCTCTAGTGGCCTTGCTCTGTGGGGATTGCTTACACCCTCAGGGCTGGGTGAATCTTGGCTCTGACCCTTCATACATCCCTGGTTTTCAAGATGCGGAAGATTGGGACCTGGTGCATAAGGCTTAGAAGAGCCCATCCACTAGCCAGGCTCTCGGGTGTGTAGAGCTGCTAACCTGGTGGTTAGTGTCAGTGAGACCTGGTCCACTGACCATCTGGTAGCCATCGTATCTGAAGTCACTGGGCCAGCCCCTAATGTGGCTGCTTCTCCCTGGGGAAGGGGAACCTCGTGCAAGGGCTAGTTACTCAGTCCAATTACTGAGTCATTTTAGGTGGCCAAGCTAGAGAGGGCTCAGGCTAGGCCAGGGGAATGTGTGGAGTTGAGCCTGGAAGTTAGAAATCAACCAATCCAGTTGGCTGCTCATCAGGAACGCAGCTGAACTTCCAGGGCTGCCTGCTTGGGTGCCCTGAGGATTGTGTTGGATAGTGAGGACATTTATGCCTACTACTGCCAAATAGAGGCTCCCATGAATCTCTGGGGTATGGTGCTACCACCTGGGGGGAAGGAACAGCTTGCTTAGTTCAGGACCTCACTACTGCTGCCTTGGTGAGGGCTCTGTTTCAGGTCTTGCCTCTGTAGGCCCTGGTTCCCTAGGGCCTCTGGCTATGGCTGTTTTATAGTCCCTACCTAAGGCTGTAACTGTACAGCTCTGTTCCTTCCTGCCCACCATTCAGTGAGTACTCCTAGCTGGGTCCCTCTAACCAAAGCAGTCCTCAGACCCCTAGTGGTCTTGCCTCTCTCACACTGGCCCTTTGTGGAGACTCTGCTGAGACCTCACTAGCAGGTGTTGGTGTGACCAGGTCTATACTTTCTCCAGGCTCGGGGTTCCATCCCTCTGGGGCCTGCATACCCAGAGGATGACCGCTGGCCATAGCTTTCTGGTTCTCCTCATCTAGCCTGTTCTAGGCCTGGGTGAAAGTTCACCTATAGTAGTGACTGCGCATGAGCAGAGGCCACAAGGCTGGTTGGACTCCACAAAAAATCAGCTTCCAGAGGACCATGCTGGTGAGGGCACGGTAGGAGGGGAGGGCTCACCCTGTCAAGCAGGACCGGTTTCTTCCTGGCTTTCTGACCTGCGGAAGGATTTACCCTTACCCCCTCAGTGGACACCAGGGCAGTTGGTGAGGTTTAATCCACTTGGGGACCTTCTTACCTTGTATTTTTCAGGCACAGTGGCTCCTAGGTGCCTGAGTTTCTGCCTCCTGGGTAGCTTCCTTGCCTTGTTGCCTGGTGTTGGGGCTGCCTGGGCCGGTGGCTCCCCAGAGTCCCTGTGCAGTGGATTATTCCAGACTTTCGCCCTTCCCCCACCCTTGCATTTGCTTTTTCAATCCAGGCCATTATCCGGGTCCCTGCCCCAGCTCTGCCATCCTCTGGCTCTTGGAAATGCGATCTGGCTCCATTGATCTCAGGCAGGCGGGGCTGCTCGCTCCCAGCCTGGCTAGTGTGGCCCAAGATTGGGCAGTCAGGGGTGGTGACAGGATAGGACCCTCCTCACACACTGGAGTGGGGGGGAGTGACCTACTCAACCCACTGGTGTCTTTCCTTAACACTTTATAATGTGATAAAAATGGCCCGTGTTTGGGAGGTACGTGGCCAAGAAATCAAGGTCCTGCTTGTGTCCCCAAAGGGGACTCCAGGTCAAGGTTTCAAGGAGGTTCCTTGCCAAGCAGATCACCCCAGCCCTTGAATTCAGTACTGGGATCACTCACACGTGTGGCCCACAACTCTGGCCCAGCTATAAAGCAAATTTTTTTTCTGGGCAGTGGAGTCATCTCAGCACCCAAGCCTAGGCCACTGGCAGTGCCCAGCCTCAGCGTCCTGGGTTTGTCTGCAGCTCTGCCCTTCCAAAGCATCATCTTTGAATCCTTCATCCACTCTGCAGAGCAGGGAGGACAGAGGGGTGGTGGCATTTCCATCACTGGCCCTTTGAGCCAGCAGTTCCCCTAGATTTTTGGAAATGAATCCTTGGGTGGCTTGGGGGCAGAGAAGTGTACTGTCTTTGGGCTCCTTGAAGGCTTTTGGGAGGGGATGGCTAAGGAGATCTCTGCACTTGGGAGAATGCCGTGCGGATGGGCTATGCAGCTCTGTGTGGCTTGGCTGGCCCTGCTGGGCTGCAGGGATGGCTGTCTACACTCTCCAGAGAAAGTCTTAGCCTACCAGTTCTTCCTCCCCAGCTTCAGGGAAGAGACCACAGGCCTGGCAGTGGTTTGCCTGTGGCTTGACAAGGAAGTGGGATACATGCCTTGACTTTTTACCTTCCCCTGGTGGAGTGGGCCAGCTGGGGACCTTTAGGCTCTGGGGAATGTCAGGAAGGGATTATACAGGATGCCACCTGGGGCACTTGGTAGATGGCAAAGCTGGCTCTCAGCAACTCCCTTCCTTGGTTACCAAGCAGGGGACTCCCTGACCTAGAGTGCACCCATTCCCAAGCTCCTACTGTCAGGTGCCTGGGGTGCAGTCTATTTGAGAACAGTGGCTATGGCTCCGTCACTGCCCAGTGCCTCTACACAGGGACTGTGGGTCTCAGAGGGGAAGGAGGTGGCTGGGGGGGGCGTCGAGGGGGTTTCTACACTGGAACAGGACCATAGAGGCTGAAGGACCATGGTCTGGACTTTTTGTCATAACCGTGGGGACGCGCGCCCTCCAACCACCCTAACTGCTTCTTCTTCAGCATTGGCTTACGGGTCAGGCTGCTGGAGGCCTCCCACCATTTTTGGCAATGGTAGAACTCACACCGGTAAGGTAATGGGACCCGGTGGTTCTAGACTTGCCAACTATGGTGTAAGTGCTGAGCTGCTGACGGAGGGTCTGCACCATGCCGGAACCTGCTGATCACCAGGAAGGAGAGGGGATTCTAGTCCCTAGACCACCAGGCAGTGGCAGAGGGTGGGCGCAGCTGGAAGTGACCCTTAATGTTTCCCTGCGCCCCCCTGAGGTCACAAGTCTTAAAGTCAGCTGGGAAGCCGACCTCTTAGCCCTCAGAACAGTGGAGAGGGCTTGGAGCCCAGCCTTGCTCCAGGATGAGCCCTCATGGGGATGGTGGGGAATCCTAAGCTTGGTGAGGATGGGACATAAGTGGCTTTTCTTCTTCCCGCCCTCAGCCCCCAGGGCTGTTTTTTGGGTAAGTTCTGAGGCTACAAGGAAATGTCTTCTGGCTAAGGGGTGAGGGTGGAGATGGCATTCTTTCCACTCACAGGCATCTAGGAATCTTGCCGTGGTCCTAGAAGGGCAGAGGAATAAAGGCTCCCACGTGGAGGAAGTGTGTTGAGGTCGTCTGGCGGCTGGAGCTGCAGCGGCTGGAGCTGCAGCCACTGTGCTAGCCCCTCCAGCTCTCTGCTTTGTGGATAGGCTGCTGCCACCTGAGCCTGTGTTCACAGAGGGGCGCAGTCAGATTTTGCTGACCGTCTAGACTGCAGGTTCTTACAACTCAGTTTTGGAGCTGGGGTGAGTGACTATTCCCAGAGGGAGGAGCTTGGTGGGTGGGCCTGTTTGGGAAGTCTGGGCCCCAGGGTTGATTTCCTGTCCCTATAGATGGCCGAGGCAGCTGCCCCGGGAGCTACACATATGCTTGTGATTGTGCAGATGCACATTCGTAGGTGTGACCCTCAGTTAAGGTCTTTCCCCTTTCTCTGTGGACACACCAAAACCTCAACTCGTTATTTGTAATTGGACTTCCTTTCTTCCCCTTTTGCTCTCTGTCACAGTCATTCCAGGCCCTGGGTCTGATGGGGGAGGGGCATAGGTGGGGCTGGTTCTCTTAATGGCCTCTGGACTGAATAGTTCAGCTAAAATGGCTCAGGAAGAGCCAGGCCAAAGATGAGGGGCAGGGGGCACTCCAGAGGAGAAAGACACTGCCCTCCCACATGGTGTATAGGTGGGAAGAGACTGGCTGCTTGGGAAACATGCACAGGTCCTAGACAGCCTTAGTACCATACTGTGCTGACTTCAGGCCACTGTCATCAACTTTAGAAGAATTTCCCCAGTATTCTATTGTTATATCAGTACCCCATTTTTTAGCTCTCCTTTGCAGGGGGTTCCATTTATTTGTACAGTGTTAGAGAAAGGTTCACTAAATTTATGTATGTATTTATTTTTGTGACAGGGTCTAGCCTTATAGCCCAGACTGGCTCAAACTACACATTCCCCTCTGTCTCCACCTCCTGAGTGCTGGCATTGCAGGTGTGTATCATCAGGCAAGTGGGGGGGGTCGTTTTTTGTTTGTTCTGTATTTTTTAAGAGACAGTTGCACTATGTAGCCCTAGCTGACCTAGAACATATTCTGTAGACCAGGCTGGCTTCAAACTCACAGAGATCCACCTGCCTTTGCCTCCCAAGTGCTAGGGATAAGGATGTGTATTTACCACCATGCACACCCAGTTGACTGTTTTATAGGTCGTATTTGTTCTTGAACCTGAAGGCCATGGGAGCCCCAGCAAGCAGTGGGAAGATGTGGCAAGATGCATGTTGTGTGAGAGCCTTTTTGTGGTCAAGTGGAAAATCAAAGGATCAAATGGAACCGTGGTCCCTGGATTCCTGAGGCAGCGGAGGCTGATTGTCATAGGTTCAAGGCCTACACAGTAAATTCCAAGCCATCCTAGTCTACATAGCAAGACCCTGCCTCCAAAACCAGAACAGGCTGGGTTGTGGTGGCACATGCCTTTGATCCCAGTACTCAGGAGGCAGAGACAGGTGGATCCCTGAATTTGAGGCCAGCCATGGCTACACAGAGAAACCCTGTCTTGAAAAACCAAAAAAAAAAAAAAAAAAAAAAAAAAGGATCCAAAACAAAATAGAGCAAAGTCAAAAGGGGTCAGTGGAAGGCACGAGGGTTCATCCCAGAGGCGAAGTGGGGGACAGTCCCCAGACACAATCCTCAGGAAGGTAAGTGGGCTCTGCCTATTGTGGGTCACATGGTTTAGGAGATTAATAAACCACCTCTGACTTGATTGAAGGGTGGTTAACGGCACCCAATCTCAGTGCCAGTACTCCTAATGGTAAGCCTTCAGGTGGACAGGTAAACAGCTGCAATTAGTATGCAATTTATAGCCAGAGCCAGAGGCAGCGGTTCATGGTGGGCTGCTCTGCCTGTGCTTCAGAACCCTGTCTCTCCTGGCCATGCTATACAGCTTCTGAGGTTTGGGACCAGAACCCCAGAATGGCCGGTTTGGGACCTGAAGGGGCAGGCAGGGATGCAAGCATTCTGGAACCTTGATGGGTTGGCACTGAAGAAGTCAGGAGACTTTGGCTTTTAATAAAAACCGTACTCCTGGTACTCCTGTAGCTGAGTGTGGTGGCCTTTAATCTCAGCACTCAGGAGACAGGCAAGCAGATCTCTGAGTTTAAGGCCAGCCTGGTCTACAGAGCTAGTTCCTGGACAGCCAGGAGAAACCCTGTCTCCAAAAAACAAACAAACAAAAAAAGAAGTACTACAGACAGAAGTACCACCAGAAGGGGGCTGGGTGGTAGTCTTTTTGCTGGCCCTTTTTGCCTTTGCAGGTAGACCTGCCCTATCCCAAAAGCTATGGCTATTGGGGATTGTGCAGAAACAGGGTGGTGGGGAGGTGCCCACAGAGGATACACCCAGGGGCAATCACTACCTCCCCTCTGGGCTTCCATTCTAACTGTCCCCTAAACTAATCTCAGCAGCTCCCCCCCGGCCCCCCCATGCCCTGATGTCCTATGCAGTCTTCCCTCTGACTCTTCTCACTAAGGTGCTTGGGCTTCAGGCACCAGGCAGTAGTCAGATGCACCCCACCTCTCCTGAGCCTCACACTCTTGCTGAAATCATGGCCAGGTGGGATGATTTCACCCCCACCCCCCACCCCCAAAGACCAGGAGTGGGCCAGATGGTGTCAGTCCGGCGTTTGTGTGTAGTGTGTATATGTGTTTCTCACATGGCTGTGTGGAGCCCAGGTGTTGAGCGTCTCTCCCTCCATCCCTCACTGCTTTCTTCCTTTCTGTTTTTATTGAATTTGTTTATTTGGGGGAGGGTGCCATGGTACACCTGTGGAAGTCAGAGGACAACTTGCCAGAGTCAGTTCTCTTACCAGTGGGTTCTGGGGATCAAACTCGGGTTGTTAGGCCCCGTGTCAAGTGCCTTTGCCCACTGAGCCTTCATGATGGCCTTTCTTTTGAGACAGGATCTCATGGAACAGGGCACTCCCTGGCTAGACTGGCTGGCTGGCAAGCCCCGAGGATCTGGTTAGGTTGCAAAGGCCATTCGGTTATGCCTGGCTTTTGTTTTGTTTTTTAACTTGCATGCTGCTTGCATTCGGCCATCTTAACTAACAGCCATCTTCCCAGTGCCCTTCCCCAGCTCAATTTATTTTTAGATGGTCTCCTATAGTCGAGCCTGGTGTTGAGCTCACTGAAGCCAAGGATGACCTTGAACTTCTGATCTTTCTTCCTCTACCTCCCAGTGCTGGAATTAGCAGAATGAGTCATCCCTCGGGTTCTGTGGTACCTCGGTTCTGTGTGTGCGAGGCCAGCACTGACTGATGGGAGTTCATCTCACATTCATGCTTTGTCGGCCTGAGCTTTATAACACACAAACTTGGGTGTTCATCTCAGCTCCCAGTCCAGGATCTCAGGTACCCTCAAGACCTGCTCATGTCTTGAGCTCTGGTTCCCAAAGACCAAGGCATTCCTCATGGGTGGGTTTCCCTTGGGCCCCATGAAGTCACAGGAAGGCCTTCTTGGCTTTGACCTTCCAAAAGGAAGTTGTATCCCAGGGCCAAGGGCTGGCAGGTGGGTCTAACATGAGAGCTAAGGATAGAGGGATCCCCAAAGTAGCCTTCCGGAGCAGGACACTAGGGCCTGGCCCCAGGGAAGGCTCTGCTTGCCCTGGCCTGCAGCTGTGTGAGCAAGCGTTCACCGGGCTTGTTCTGCTCACAGCATTGCTGTGGGCCTTCCGCTACACTTAGCTGGGCTGGGGAGGTAGGCCAGGCAAGGGGGTACTTGTGCTGGGCAGTGAAGAAATGGGGCAAGGGCCAAGTACAGACAGGCTAGACACCTGGGGGCTAGGCTGGTCCTATGGCTCCCGAGTATAGGCAGCACCTAAACTGGGTCTTAGAGGAGAGAGGATAAAGGCTGCAGGAGGAGCAGCTGATGGCCATGTGGCATTACATCCACAGGACGTTGCTGCGGAGAGGGCGGAGACTACAAGGAGACTGTCCTGTTACCCCAGGCATTTGCCACTACAGTAAAGCATCAGGCCACACCAGGCTGGCATGGAACAGTGCATCGCCGGAGGTGAGTTTTACCTGGAGACATGTCTGTTGTCTTGACTACAGGGGAGGAGCCACTGGCATCATGGCAGAGGCTAAGGTTGTTGATCAATATCCTATAGTGTGATAATCTGACCCTGTTAGTAGAAGCCAGGCACATTGGCATACTTGTAATCTAGCATCTCGTAGGCTGAGGCAGGAGGATTTTATGTTCCAGGCAGCCTGGGCTACAGAGTGAGGCCTTGTTTTTTTGTTTGTTTGTTTTTTAAGTGTCAGCTGAGGGTGAGAAATGGCACAGACTGTTAGGTTACAGTCAGCAAGCTGATACCCAAGATCAAGGATGCACCCCAGTTAGGGGAGAGGGAAATCAATTGCACAAGGGCAGGACCTTGAGAGACAGGGATGAACTGCTGAAGTCTCGAGTTGGCTTGGCGACTTTGGCAGAGCATGTCCCCACGTGGGACAGCACTACAGGAGGTGGACCATCCCTGTGCCTTGGTAAGATCCTGGCACCTTCAGAGTGTGCCTTTGGTTTGGACCAGACCAGTAGCAGCTTGTGTACCTGGGGGACTTCCGTGGGTTACTAATTTAATTGTTGTACATTTAAAGAGATGTTTACAAATATCTTCTGGCTTTGGAGATGTGGCTCTGTGGTAGAATTTGCCTAGCTGGATGAGGTCATGGGTTCAAGCCCCAGCACAGGAAAAACAAAACAATACAAAACTCAGCGTTTGAGTTTTGTGAGGAGGGTTATCTGGAAATGTAAATGTTTTCTGTCTTTAGAGACCAGTCAGCCATCTCCAGAAAAAGCTTACCTAGAAAAGATGGAAACCTTTTATAACCACCTCAAGACAAGGGAGGCTACAGGCAGCCCCTCTGCGCCCCAGGACATCCTTACTGGTGGCCAGGGCCCTGGCTTAAGAAGGATGATTGATCTCCTCCCAGCCTTGCAAAGGGCTAGGGTGTTGCAGTGGGTTGCTGGTCTCATTGGGGAGCTGTATCAGCTGAGCCTTGTTGGCATCAGAACTGTGTTTAGGTCACTTTCTAACCCAGTGGGGTCTCAGCTCCCAGGCTCCATAGCTAGCCGTGCCCCAGGCACCATCCAGCTAGCTTGTCCCCTAAATGTGTGCAAGTGCTGTGGGGAGAAGACATTTTCACATAAAGCGCTGGGCTTTCAAAATGGATGTGTCTTTTCTCACACTGCAGATGCTGTGAGCTGATCCTTATTTGAAAGTGGGTTTGTCCTGGATATGGGTTCTGGAAGCTCTATTACAGGTATCCGTATGATCCAGATCTTGCCGGAGGAATGAAGGCATCCGTCTGCAGTGGCTCTGCCAGAGTTCCTGAAATAAAAGTCTGGCTGGAAAGGCAGATGCCCATGGGCGGTTGGTGGTGGCGGCGGCCATTACGGCTCCCTCTTCCCAGCCAGAGCTCATGCCTATCTCTATCAACTGACGCTTCTGGAACTCTCCTGCATGTGCTCCCTCAGCCCCTATGACATCCTGTCCTGGTGGACAGTGGGGGGCAGAGGACCAGAAGAGGAAGGCCAACTGTCAGTGGAGACTGGGGCAGGGGGCTTCAGGTACCTCCTGCACTCACAGGACGGGTGGGGTGGGGCTTGTCCTTACAGCAGACTAGTGTCTCAGTTATGTACCCTGAAGTACCTTCTGTTTACAAAAGGCATCTTGATCTGAATTTGAATTGAGGATGTTTTTTCTTTCAAAAACTGCTTTGCTATGCTTGGTTGACTCTCTCTTCTCGGCTCCTTAAGGACATCTGGAGTGAATTCCACAACTGTAAACATGCCCCACCATCCAGTCTGTCCACCTGAGAGCTTCAGTCTCAAACTAGAGCTCAGTCAGACTGAGTGTCCTCGGAGGAAGGCAGGTCCTGAAGTGTTGGGTACAAGGAGTGTCTTCTCTTCTGGGTCCAGAACCTCCGGGATTGGTGAGGGTGGGACAGGGGCAGGAGAGATCTTTTAGCACTTCGCTAAGACCAAAGGAAAGAACAGCACTGACTTTCTTGAGTCTTAGATGTAGCCACGGCTCCCTGGCGCAGGTTTGCAGTTCCTGCTTCGAGGTTGGTGTGTCTCTTGAGAATCTGGGTTCTGAGGCAGGAAGAACTCTTTGTCCTCACCGTATCTCGCAGCAAAGGAGGAAACCCTGCATCATTTCTTGTTGCAACCGTTTCAGAACCTTGCTCACCAGTTTTGTCCCCTTTAGCCTTTCCCCCCAGAGTTACGACCTGGGAACAGGCACTTTAGACATCTCGTGAGCTTAGCCCTTCTCAGAGTATCTTTGCAAGGGAGTTTTTGTTTTTTGTTAAAATGTTTCCTGTCTTGTTTGAACCAGTGACACCATTTGGCCAGAGTTAATGGAACCATTATTCCACCAAGGTTGACCCAAGCTGGCAAATGTGTGGCCTCCTCTGGTCTCTGGCTTCTCACCCATGTGTTTTCCTCTTTAAACTTCATTGTATACATCTTCTATGGAAACTGGTTCATGTAACTTTTTTTTTTTTTTTTTTAAAGTATTTAAAAGTGGCCTCTTACTGGAAAAATAAAAATGTTCAAAAATTGGGTTGTGATGGGTGAATATCTTCACAAAGCACCATGAGTGCTGCGCTGAACAGTACACAATGAGATGCGCCTTCCTCAGTAAAATGTAAGAGGTTATAGCATAGTGGGCACAGGTTATATAGGATGTTGAGTGGCACACTGTTATAAAGGCCCCCTAAGTTACTGATGACATAGGCCCCAGAGGCTCTAGTTGGGTTATCCGGCTCCATGCTCCCTGGTGCTGTCATATCCCAGTCTTGACAGTTGTCTGCTCCTGGGTTTGGACTGGGAGTGAACTCCAGGTCAACACTGATCAGGTCACAGTGAGCACATAACAGACCGCTCTCAACAGACTGTAGCACAGAGGCTGGCTTCCCAGTTGGCTGCCAAGCACACCTGAAGCCTCCAACTGCAGCAGATACAATGAGGAGGCCTGGCCACTGGCAGGTTCAATCCTTCACACATGAGAGTCCTGGCATCCTTTTGTTCTGTCTCAGCTGGATGGCAGGGGCACCTGTGCAGGTGTTGAGACTGATCAGTCAAGGGGAAACTGAAGCCCAGCCAAGCGCTCAGCAGAGGACCCACCCTGGCCCACTGCAGACAGTGCTCATGTGCTGTAATGCCAGGACAGGAGCCAGCTCAGTAACAGCTGAGGAAGGAGCATTTAGAAGTGACTCCCGCCAGGTGCCACGTGGCCCTGGGCCTTTCCCTGCCTCTGGATAGGCATTTCAAAAACAACAAAAATCCAATTCATTTTATTTGTGTATGTGTGTCTCCTCATCCTGGAGCTGGAGTTGTAGGCAACTGTAGCCCTGTAACTGAACCTCTACAAGAGCTGTAAACACTTCTAACTGCTGAGCCATCTTTCTAGCCTCTACTGCTAGGCTTTTACAGGTAAGGGTCTGGGTGCTGGCTAAGGCTGTCCTCAAAGCTAACGCTGCCTTCCACCCAGGTCATAGACCCAGCTGACCTCACAGTCCAATGACTGTCCAGACTCAGCGTGGCCTCCTTGTTTGAGGCCTCTTGAGTTTTGTTGCTTAAGTGGGTTTTGGCTCATCTGCTAAGTTGCAACAGGGCCCTTTGGGCCTTGCAGGATTACAAATTAAATCAATGATTTTTACGTGAAATTACTTAACAGTGCTAACTGCTTTTTTTTGGTCTGTTTTTTGTTTTGTGGGAAAATGTTGAAGAAAACTGGGTGTTTGGGGCTCCCTATATTTTGTGACTAACCATTGGAGACCTCGTGTGCTGTATCCAGCTCCTGCTGATGCATGAGTCTGTGCATGCGTGTGTGCTCATGATGAAAGGCTGCAGCTGAGGGAAGCCTTGGACAAGGACCATGGTGCAGTCACAGGCCTGGCTCAGAACAATGACCATCAATGGGAGAGGGCGAGATCAAGGCACTCCTGGCTACAAAGCAAATTCTAGGCCAGCCCTGTATGTAGTGAGACCCTGCTTCAAAGTTAAAAGGCAAACAAACATGCTTACACAGAAACCTAATGTAGCTTGCTTTGTGCGACTCCCTGAGGGCCAGCATAAACAGTAAGGCTGCTGGGGACAGTCATACACACGTGGAGTCCAGCCCTGTTTGTGAGCAACACACTTACTTTGGGGAGCTGCTGACTCTCAGTTGCCACAGGTGTAAACTGGGCCTCCTCACAGGCTGGAGAGGTTAGGGCTCAGGGTATAAGGTCTTTGACAGCCCAGTGCAGAGCCCTTTGGTATTTAGTAACTTTTTTTCTTTGAAATAGGGTTTCTTTGTGTAGCCTTGGCTGTTCTGAAATTAGCTCTGTAAAGCAGGCTGTTCTCGAACTCAGATCTATCTGCCTCCTGGTGCTGGGAAAGGCGTGCCACACCACTGATCAGGCCCCTCCCCCCTTTAAAAGCATTTCAGTAAGTTATCATTTTTTATAACTTATTTCATGTGCATTGGTGTTTTGCCTGCTTTATGTCCGTGTGAAGGTGTCAGATCCCTTGGAACTGGAATTACAGACAGTTGTAAGTTGTCATGTGGGTGCTGGGAATTGAACCCTGGGCCTCTGGAAGAGCAGCCAGTGCTCTTAGCTGCTTAGCAATCTCCAGCTCTATTACTTAGTAACTTTTAACTGTTAACATTTTTGGTTTTTGAGACAAGGTCTCAGTGTAGCTCAGACTGTACTTAGTAGCCTGTTTTTGTTTTTTTGAGACAGGGTTTCTCTACACAGTCAGGGCTGTCTTAGAACTAAACCAGGCTGGCCTTAAACTCACAAAGATTCACCTGCCTCTGCCTCTTGAATGCTGGGATCAAAAGCGTGTGCCACCATGCCTGGCTCACTATTCATTTCTTAAAAGGTATACATAAACCGGGCAGTGGTGGTGCACGCCTTTAATCCAAGCACTTGGGAGGCAGAGGCAGGTGGATTTCTGAGTTCGAGGCCAGCCTGGTTTACAGAGTGAGTTCCAGGACAGCCAGGGCTACACAGAGAAACCCTGTCTCGAAAAACCCAAAAAAAAAAAAAGACTTGTTAAAAAGAGAGAAGGCTTTTTCCTCTGCAGGGCAGCCAGCATGGGAGCATGTACCCCAACTGTCTTCTTCTCCTGGCGATTCCGTGTCAGCCAGCATGGGAGCATGTACCCCAACTGTCTTCTCCTGGCGGTTCCGTGTCAGCCAGCATGGGAGCATGTACCCCAACTGTCTTCCTCTCCTGGCGGTCCCGTGTCAGCCTCCCAAGGGCTGGGATTGTGCACGTGGGCCACCACACCTGGTTACTTTTAATTCGTTAATTAATTAATTAATAAGTTAATTTAAATTCGCCAACAGTCCTCCCTCCGTTGACTGTGCTGGGCATTGAACTTGGGGGCCTTGCAAGTGCTAGGCAGGTAATCTACAACAGACTCTACCCTCAGACTCACTGACAACTTCATCTGCAAGTGCATTAAATCTTGGGCAGAGCATCTACACCCCACCCCCAAACAGCTAAGCTACTGAAAAATAAAACCGAATGCTCTGCACGCTCCACACTTCCCCACCTCAAGCATATGAGGTAGTATTTCTGCCCAGGTTCTAGGCTTGCCTGCCCAGGTTTATGTCCTGGCTCTGTCTCTTGCTGACAGGGGTGACTTGGTTAGGTAATTTGGCTTCTTTGTTGCTCATTGTTCTGGATGATGGTGCTTCATACAGCCTCAATTGGCGGATTGGTTACTATTATTGCTATAGAATTTCTCTAATTGTGGGAAAGCCAGTATTTATAATAAGAGTACCCGTGGACAGGGTTCAGGCCCAGGCCTGACCTACCTCCATCCTATCTCTGCAGATGATACCCCCTTCTCCTTTCCCCACTTTGGAGAATTACATTACAGGCCCTTGCACACACACAAAAACAAAACAAAACAAAAAACTAGCAATCAGCTCAATGGTGTTCAGGAGGGAGGTGCGCCTATGAGGGAGCTGCAGCCCTCAGAATGGAGGTGGGAAGCCTCCACTTTGCAGCTGCTTCAGAGCACTCAGCCCTGCTCTACCCCACCTGCTTCCTCCTGCTGCCTCTAGCCCAGAGGTTCCCCACTGGCCTAAGGCTTTGACCCTTTAATACAGTTCTTCCTATTGTGAGGGCGGGGGTGTGTGTGTATGGGGATGGACCCTGCCCTACAATCAAGTTGGGTTTCTTCTTGATGGGTCTGGCGCCCACCTACCCTGTACTGTGCCTGAGCTGTTCTTCCAGTGATCTCCTTAGCTAGGTCATGGGAGCACAGATGACTCCTGGTGTCACAGCCCCATCAGGGGATACTTTAAGCTGCAAGACCACCAAGCATTCCTAGACTGACAGGCTTCTGTGAGCCTGGTTACTGTCGGCAGCACTGCGATGAGCTAATGGCAGATCCTTGAGTCTACCAGGCCTCAGCACACGGAGCTGTAGCAACCTGTCCACAGTCTTCTCTTTTACTTGTGCATGCCGGGGAGCACTCTGCCACTGAGCTACAGCCCCAGCCCGCTCTGCCTTCGCACAGACAATTGCCAAGCTGTTTTTTAAAAACATTTATTCATTTGTGCTTGTATGCACACGTGCGTGTGTCCACTCACAGTGCCACACCGCGTAAGTAGAGGTCAGAGGGCAACCCCGGGAATCAGTTCTATCCTTCTGTGTGAGCTTCAGGAATTCAAGTCTGGGCATCAGGTTCTCTATTTGCCAAGCCACCTCACAGGGCCATGCCAAATTTTATTTACCTGTGACATGCTAGTATTCATGAGTCTAACCTAAAAGACCCTCAGGTCAGATCTAATTGACAAGATAGTTTGGTATGCCTGAAGAGTACACACTGAATGTCTTATGTTGCTAATAAAATCAGATTTCATATAAAAACCCGACTTCCCCCATTTGCTGGGAATTTTGAAGGTAGCAAAGCCCATCCGTCTTTGAGGGGGCATTCTGCTAGCCTATGAGAGGTGCCTATCAGATAGCTGTTTGCCACTTTGTCTCATGCCCACCTCTACCCCACTGCTTCTCTTAGTCACAGGACTTAAGTCAGTGGCTTATGGAGAAGTGAAAGAGAAGTTGCCACCAACTGTCATAGGCTCGATGGAAGGCACTGTCTGGGTCTGGCTTGTAAACAGCAGGAGCTAGTAGCAGCACCCTGGAAAAACTGATTAGGAGGGTCTCCAGAGAGCCCGTGCTCTGTGCAGCCGCAGTCACTCCTCTAGCCCAGCCTCTCTGGCGAGCACTGATGGTGGTGTACCATGTATGTAAAGGGATAGAAGCCTGTACTTGACCTTACTGAGCCAAGGTTAAGCCCAAGGGAAACCACATCCTCATTCCCTTACTCTAATCCTGTCAGCTGGAGACTCACTGAGACATCTACAGACAAAAATGGCAGGAAAAGGCACTCCAGGGTGAGATGAAACACAGCCTGCGTGAGTCAGGAGACCCACAGACTTTGGAAGGGCCCGAGTTAGGGTGTGGCAAGGTCCAGCTGTGACACACACATTAAAACAGTGAGTGTGGTGTGTGGGTGTGTGAGAAACCAAGAAACGAGGATATAGAAAGCAACTCAGGGCTTGGGCCTTTTGCTCTGAAGACATTTCCTGTACCAAACACTCACTAGGGAAACTCTTTCAAGATGCAGAGTCACCCCGGTCCACCTAGTCTTTTAATATGGTGTCAAATAAACACCTAAATCAAATTCCAGAGTAGAGCCTTCAAGCCACCACAGTGACGACTGCTCAGTGCCATCCACACTGTGAGCAGGAAGAGCTGTTGCAGGCTTTCTGAAGCATGACTGTTCCAGAAAACCATGATGTGGAAAACAAACTTCGTCAGGCCTGCTGGTCTCCCTCCTCCTGGAGCCTTCAGCAGCTCCTAGAGTGTGGTCCAGTCTAAAGACCTCTAGTGCATGTCTTTTGTAAAGGACAATGAGCCACACCCCAAGAGTCCTGTAGCCCAAGTGGCCAAGGCTGCTAGAGAGAGGGGCACTTTTTGTCGCCACATTAAACTATTTATTGAATATGGCAGTTTCGACAGAATGGAGAACAACACAGAATCCATGCTCTGCTGCTGGGATCTTGCTTCTATCTTCTTGGCAATTTCTCAAACTATTGGGAGGTTATTTTACCACAAAGGAACACGGACCTTAAAGCCCCTGGACAGCTTCACAGTTTAAAAAAAAAAAAAAAAAAAAAAGTAACAGATTGTAGAACCAGGACATTTATATGTAAATTTCCTGCTCCTCCCTTATTACGTACAGAAAAGAACATACAAAGAACATTGTATAGTTTTATATAAAACAAGCAAATATAAGAATTGGAAACTTTTCTCAAAGGCTGAGCAAGACATGAAGAATCTTTTAATGTCTCATTTAAAAAACAAAAAAACCAAAACACCACATTAAATACACTATCACGCACAGGAGAGGGCTGGAGGAAGGAGGAAGAGTCCCTGCACGCAAGGAGCGGAGATTTGGCTTGTCAAGACATCATGTGAATGAGCCACGGGAGACTCTGGGCTTGTGGCTGGAAAGCACAGAAGCTCACAGTGACAACGACTGCTCAGTGCAATCCACACTGTGAGCAGCAAAAGCTGTTCCAGGCCTGTGTGCCAGGCTGTGCCTGGGAAAACAGTCCTCATAGAGTCTTCTGACACATCTGTGATGGCCAGCCTTCGGCCAGAGACCCTGCGTGAGGCAGTCTCCTCTGTTGAAATACAGCTGCAGACAGCTGGAGAACACAGTTCCCACGGGCGCACCCTGATTTATGAAGAGTTTTCTCCCTCCTTCCTTGTTTGCTCTCCTACACTCTTTCCATTCTCTCCATCACACACACACACACACACACACACACACACACACACACACACGCACCCTGCACTTACACCCGCCTGCTCCATAAACTTTCCTCAGATCCCTAGCACTTCTGTTACCTTCAGTTCGTAACAGGACTGACCTTACAACCAAGCAACTCTTTAAGTCATTAGACTGAGGATTCCTGGGAAGGGAGAAGATGAGAGGCTGAGGAAAGATTTCTTGCCCCTGCCAGGAGCCTGCAGGGCATTTACCTGCCTGTGGCAAGGTCAGCACCTGGGCCAGCCAGAAGAATGTCTCTGCTGGCAAAGCACGCGGTCACTGGACTTCGTAAGCACTTTCTGGACCACGCTGTGTCCTGGATCCTCCTTCCCTCGGTGAATCTAGCAGAGGTCTAGGCGGCCACTGGGAGGCAGCTTTGGTGAAGGACGTGGTCACCTCCGCCTGAGTCTGTCAGTAGCTCAATGCATGACCCTGGTATGAACAAAAACCAGGTGACTGTGTCTGGTCGTGTACCCTACCACCCACTAAACTGGGCGGGTTATTCTTTCCACAGTTCACCTTGATTTCATACAGGTAATTCCATGCGGGTTTCATACATATATATGTATGTACATATATACTTTATACATATATGTAAATGTGTATGTCCATATGTACACATATACATATATTCACACTCACACGTACACACACGTAAGTATACACACATTTCCGCACAAAGAAGTCTGGCCACAATTTGGCTTTTTGGGACAGTGAAATCGGTGTTGTTTCTCACTCCACCAGATCCCAGAAGTGGTGCTTTAAAAAAATGTGATTCCAAAATCTGCTGCCTTTCTTCCTTCTTAAAAAAAGGTTACCAAAACTTTCTTTCCAAGTCGAGAGACTTAATTCCATTTGATTGCACCTCTGCAAACATGTAAAAAATTCTGAAGTAGACTAGAAAACGATGCCATGATAGAGCTCCATGCTACTGTTCCAATGTCACCACCTCCACAGCCTGGCCATCCATGGTGACTGCGCTGTCCGATATCCTGGTGGTCACTGGGGCCATGGCCACCTGCACTGGCCCGTTGCCCTGGGCGAGGCTGGTTACCACAGTCTGGTACATGCTCACAGGGATCTGGACCAGGCCTGGAGAGACAAAGCAAGACCGTTGGTGGGGCCCATGCTCAGGACCCAGGTGCTGGCTCAGGCAACAGGCTCTGGTTCTTCGGGGTATCACTGCCTGCCAGTCCTGGGCCGATGACTTACCTGCTTCCCAGGCATAGGTAAGTCTCAACTTCTTTTTTTCCCCCTTTCTTTTTGTTAGAGACAGGTCTTGTGTAGCCCAGGCTGTCCTTGTGAGTGAGCTCTTGCTCCCATTGCCTCAGCCTCCCAAGGCTCAGATTCTGGGTATGTGCCTGGTGCCTGGCAGTAAATCTCTCTCCTTACTTCATTTTAATTCTTAGAAAGACTCTCTCAGGAAGGGAGTGTGGGAGCACTGTGGAGACACTTTCTCGGAGACCTCCCGGCCTCCATCTTTAGGAAGCCAGCCCATCACGTGTGAGTCTCCCCATGCTGCCAGCCAGCCCTGTTGCTAGCAGCAGATCACCTACTCTGCTCCTGAGCTACGTTGCTGGTCTCCTTCAGCCCTCTAGCTGCCCAAGCTGGAAAAGAAACAACAACAAAAACCAAGTTTCGGTCTTCTGCCCTGTTGTCTGGCCACTGGTTCATCTATGTTTTTTCCTCCAGAGTCAAACATGAAAAAGAATCGAACCAAATTAGCTCATCTGTATCCTAATTTTAGGATTTCACAGACTGGTATAATTTAAAAAACATAGTTTAGGATCAGCTGAAAGCAACAACAAACCAAACAAACACAGCCCAACTATCTCCCAACACCACTATATAGTCCTTAACCTTGGAGAAGAGTGGTCCATTTCCAGCTCACTTGGGCCAAATAGTCGTGCACAATGATTGGCCTTGTGTTTTTGTTGGAAGTAGAATTACAACGGACAGGGAAGGGCTGTGCTTTGCAAGCCTCAAAGCAAACTAGTTTGACCGTCAGTGAAGTTGAGGCAGTAACTCCTGCCCAAAGGGACTCAGGGCGTGGGGGGAGGGGGAGCGGGTTGGGGGGGGGCTGAATCCTTCAGGAAGACAGAGGAGTCTAATAACAGTGGAAAACTAGTAGTTAGCCGACTGGGTTAGTAGGTAGGAGCCCCAAACCTTAACACCTAGACCATTGTGACAAAAGATCTGAGATCCCCCCCCCCCCCAAAAAAACAACCCACTCATAGTGAGTGGAATGGCCTGTTCTAATACTAACTAGCCCTAATATCCATAAGTCCCCTAGCTCTGTTCCTGTACAACCTGCAAAGCAGAATGCTAATGTGCCACTCTTAAAGGGGCAGAGCTACACAAGGACAACACAGACAACTGAGGGAGAAAACAAAACAAACAAATGAGGTAAAGTCTGGTTATTGTCTTAAAATGTGATTTTATATTATACATATATATATATAATATGAAATCCATATATCTCATATAAAAACCAACACACACACACACAAAACAAACAACCCCACACACCTGTAGTGGGAATCTGAAACAAGATTACCTGAGCTCAGGAGTTCCAGGCTAATGTAGGCCATAACATAGGGGACTTCATTTCAGAAATACAAAATAAAGAGCTGGGCCTAGCTTAGTGGAAGAAGTCTTGTCTGGCATGTGTGAGGCTCTAAGTTAGATTCCTAATACCACAAACAGCAGCTCCAACCCACCCGCCCAACCACCCAATCAGACCTCAAACCCCCAAACTTGTCATAGGTATGTCTCTAATCCTAGCACCCAGGAGGCTAAGACAGGACAACTGTGAGCTTGAAACCAACGTGGACCACAGAGTGAGACCCTGTCCCATAACAACAGCAGCAGCAGCAGCACCTGGGCAACTCCAAAATCCTACAACCAACTAGAAAAGAAAAAGTACGAGAAACACATTGCTAAGGTTATAATATAACAAGGAAAGATTAGAAAGTACGAAAATTAGACGCACGAGCAAACTTCTATTACTGAAAAGTAAGTTTGGCACGGAAAAGGCCACTTGATGCGCTGGGTACAATGAACAGCAAGAGATCCAAACACATCTTAGAGAACAAGTGAGACAGCGAAAAGCCTGAAAGATTCTAGGAAGAACGAAGTAGGGGCCAGGGGGTATACGCAAGAAAACTGGACATGAGAACAATGCTGGATGTCATGGCAAACCTCGTGCCTTCAAGCACCCTGGTCCAAGCGTGCCCGAATCACTTGCAGGCTAGACTTCTACACCCAGGTAAGACGATCTATACGAATTACACATGACACAACTTCAGATATGGCTCAAGATTTTAGCTGCCCCCACACACTTTCTCTCAGAAAATGTGCTCCAGATTAGCACAGGAACCTCAAGCACAGGCTTTGGAGACCCTGAATAGAGAGAGACAATGGAAGCAAGACAAGGGGCGGGGCCTGAGCACCAGGAGCCACCAGAAGGATTAAAGCCAGAAACAACTGGTTAAATGTTGAGACTAGCTGGTCTAGAGGAGTCTTAGGCCTGTTGCATCAGGGATCACCAGGTGGACTACAGAACAAGCTAAAAGGGTAGCTTGAGCTGCTCAGGCAGACCCCCTCATGCCTGAAAGAACCAGGCAAGTATTAGCTGGAAGAGAAAAAAAAAAAAAAAAAAGCTACATGAAAGGACAAAAATGAAATGTAGTGACATTTATATTTGTTTATGTGGATATAATACAAACACAGGTACCAGAGCACCCACAAATTGTGACACTCCATTTGTAAAGTTACTTCTTTTTTTGAGGGGTGGGATTCCAATTTTTAAGTATAGTCTAAGACAGTAGCTGAAGCATTAGGATGCCATGGCGTTTTTGCTTCTCTGCACAGCCCATGTTAAGTATCTAGACTGGCCATCTATCTGTCCAGCAGCTCAGCCTGAAGACTGCCACACAAGTGGCCACAGATTTGAGCCCTCTCTCATGCCCTCCAGCCGTGACTGACTCCCTGTGATAACGTCCTTTTGCTGGCTCTATCAAACTCTGGCAGAGGATGCAATGCAGGCTTGAGGGCACCAGGAAGTCCTACTTGAGAATAAAAATGAGTTTTAAGTGACTTAAAAAAAAAAAAAGTCCACTGGTATTTTGCCTAAGTGTGTGTCTGTGTGAGGGGGTTTGATCCCCTGGAACCATCTCCCTAGCCCCCTAAAATGAGTCAGGATCTCTGTGAGTTGGAGGCAAACCTGATCTACACAGTGAGCTCCAGGCCAGCCAGGGCAAATAGTGAGACCTTGTCTCCAAAAGAAAAGAAAAAGAGAGAGAAGTCAGGGCCAGCTAGAAGGCCTGGTGGATGAGAGCCTTTTAAGCAATCCTGTTGACCAGAGTTCAATTCCCAGGACCCACATGGTGGATGGAGAGTAGTGACTCCCAAAGTGGCCTCCTGACCATCACACACACTTATGGCACACACGTACACACTTCTGTGTATGTGTGTGTGTGTGTGTGTGTGTGATCCAAACCAAAGGAAATTAATGCAAAAGAAAGTCTGATTCCACAGTGTTGACTGTGTGTGAACATTTTCCAAGAGTCAGTTTTGTCAATTTAGGGATAAGCATTTGATGGTACAACATGAAACAGGCTTGTTTTGATGACAGTCATTTTGAAACCCACTTAGAAGGGCATGTTAACAAAACACAGGCAGGTCAGCATAGCTTCCTTGAGAGGCTGGGGCTGAGGAGAGCATTCTTGTCTGTGTGATGGGGAGAAGCGGCAGAGGACTGGGAAGGACGGGAGGTTGAGGCCTCAGGGAGAAGGTGGCCTTGTTTCTTCTAAACCATTGCACGTGGCTTCTAAGTGCTGAATCAATTCTTTCCGCCCACCCTTCCTTGCCACAGAAATCACTTTTATTTATACTGCGTTGCTTAGTCCTTTAGTCTCCTACTTAGACACCATGTTAATAATGCTGAGATGCTTTGGCATGGTGTTCAAGGCTCTCATGATTTGTTCTCGTCTATTTTCTCCTATTGAGCAGGGTCTCAACATGGAGCATAGGCTGGCCTTGAACCTTTGATCCTCCTGCCAACTGCTAGGAATACGGGCTGTGCTCTGGCTGGCAAGGACTGGGATGTCCTTGAGGTTGTCCACACCAGCAGCTTCATGCTTGTATGCACCCTGATGTTTGCAGCAAATGTCCTTGGCTTGTTCTCTGGTTCTCCAAGTCTCTGTCCCCCAATGGTTTGGGTCCTGTTCCCTTGTAGCCTTATGGCACTTTGCCCAGACCTCCACAGAGGAATGGTCCTTACATATCGTCTCTGTTTGCATGTCTTATTCCTACCTCCATTGTAAATTCCTTAAGAAGGGACCAAGTCTATCACTGAGCCCTAACAGTGAGCAGGTGCTCAACACCTTCTCACACTCACAAATGAAAACTCAAATGTCAAGTCACTGTTAAGGGTGGTGGTGCAAACCTGTAACCAGCAGCCAAGAGGGCTGCCTTAACTCCAAGGCCAGCCTGGGCTAAATGGGGAGACATTTTTTCCTAAAATAAAAACAAAGTAAAAATACCACACCCACGACCTATCCAAATAAAATTATTTTTTACAGACTGCATTTTATATATTTCACATAACTCCGGAAAGAAGCAAATTTGGACTCAGTTGAACTGAATTACAAAATGACTTCCACACAAAGCTATCTCAAGGTGAGTAACTGTGACCATCAGTACATATCTTCAAGGCTTTTCAGAGAGAAACTTCATAAGCAGGGTCACTGGACAACCTCCGATGCCTCGAAATCCCAGCTCCACTGTTCTACACGCGCTCAGCAGACGTCCACCTTAAATAAATGTACCGCCATCTTCATGTGGGGATTTTAAGATCTCTCTCTCTCACACAAACACCCACGCAGGCATTTTGACATGGGATTAGATTAAATCTCCTCTGTGTCTCTGACCTAGCAGCCTTTATGTCCATGGCACGGGGGAGGGACTGAAGGCTTTGAAACCCAGTAAGCACTAAGTCGGGCGACTGCCCTTGGAAGAGAGATGATTAAATGCTGAGGCTCAGTAATCAGGCTGGGACTGCCCCTGCATCTGCTCAACCTGTCCCTGATTAGCCCTAATCTAGAGGCACATGCTAATCCACAATTGTATTCTGGGTCATTTCAAATGATTAAGCAACAGGAAGCCCTTCATGTTCTACTTTAAGGGCCTGAAGTTCCTTTTCCTTTTCAGAAAGACCCAGTACAGTCTTAGTAACTGGACTCCTTGGTATGTGTGTGGTTGCATGTCCCTTGACTTGTGCTAGGACCTGGAGAGGGATGCAGGATAAACGAGCATTCCTCCAGCAGAACCCTGGATTCCTCAGGGAGGCAGACTCACCATGTTCTAAAGACTCTAGTATTCCAAAACGTCAAAGTCACACAAATGCCACACAAAAAAGAGTTTAGCAAATCGAGACTGCTTTAAATTCAAAGTTTACTACCATTTGTTTTGTTTTGAGACAGGATCTTATTGTGTAGCCCAAGTTAGCCTCAAACTCACGGCACTCTTCCTGCTGCCCAGCCGTCCAGGTGTTCTGATTACCAGTATGATGCCCAGCTGCAAAACGCACATCCGGTTCCAACACTTGGGAGACAGAAACAGGATTTTTTTTTTTTTTTTTTTTGGTGTTTGAGGCCAGTCTGGTCAGCAGAGTCAGTTCTAGGCCAGCCAGGGCCACAAAATGAGACCTGCCCCCTAAAGCTTAGCAAAATCAAGGACAGGCAAGATGTTTCAGCAGGTAAAGGTGCTAACCACCAAACCTAACAACCTGAGTTCAATCCCCAGTCTCCACGATGGATGGAGAGAACTGACTTCAATAAGCAGTTCTCTGATCTCTATCTATGTGTCCTGGCGCGCGCGTACACGCACGCACGCCGCACACTGGAAAATGTAATAACGGCAGCACCCAGCAGCTACTGGGTATGGTGGCAGATGCCTATAAAATGAACACTTGGGAGGCAGAACAGGCAGGAGGATCTTCAGTCTGAAGTCAGCCCAGGCTATATGGTGAGTTGAGACCCTGTCTCAAAGTCAAAACCACCCCAAGGCCCCAAAGCCAGGCAAGGTAGTGCATGACTGCAGTGCGAGCGCACAGCCTCCGAGGCCAGCCTTGTCAACATAGGAAGACTCTGTTTAAAAAACACAACAAAACCACCAGGTAAAACACATCGGCTGTCATGTCCATCGCACACCTCTCCCCCAAGCCAGAGTCTGGGCTTTGGATCTGGAACTGGGAGCCTTTCCATGCACCACAATACCCGACACCTAGAACCCTGGCCAATAGGGCTAGGAAGGTGCCAGTATGGCCCCTCGGAATTCACTGCTGCCTCTCCAGGCTTTATGGTACATCGTGGCAGCATTGCCAATAGGAGAAGAGGGGTGAAGGGGAACTCAGAAAGTTCAGATCTTCAGGAGCTGCAAACTCCCTAGAGGAGCTGTCAGCCCTACGACCATGTTTCCTCTTAAATGAGACCTGACTCTGTTCTGTCTTGGCTAAAATAAAATCTGTTGGTATCATTAATGAGCATAAATGGTAAAGCACACCCAGTCTTCCCTTTCTCCTTTACCTCAATACCTGGCAATTACATCCGCAGGGCCAAGCCTCCACACCTTGACTTTACATCCAATACATCATCACATTTGGTCAACTCTCCTTCCTTCTTGTAAAAAATTACTTTTATTAACCTTATTCATATGCGTGTGTTCCTGTGTAAGGGAATGAGATGTACGGAGGGCCCTTAGAGCTGGACTTACAGGCAGCTGGAACTGCCTCACCTGGGTTTTCTGAAAGGACAGTGAGCATTCCTAACTGCTAATCAAGTCTGCAACCCCAAACTCTCAAAAGTAAACCAGAACTCGGCTCCTACGTCAATGTCCGCATTAATTTGAGAGTCCCATTCCAACATTGTACCTTCAGTTTCCAGAAACTTAAAAACAAAACAAAACCAACTACTCAAAAGTCAAAACCAAAACCCAAGCCATACATATGCTAAGGTTAAAAGCTAAACTTTATTTCCTTTTCAATTGCTGAGGCGAATTAAGTTTGAAGAAGATGATATCCCCGTCTCCAACAACGTAAGTTCTGCCTTGTTGTCTGAACTTCCCAGCAGCCTTAGCTGCGTTCTCAGAACGTTCCTCTTTAAGATCTTCGTCTTTCATCACTTCCGCCATAATGAATCCCTTTTCAAACTCTGTCTGAATCTTTCCTGCAGCCTGAGGAGCCGTCACGGCTTTGCTGATGGTCCATGCATGAACTCCATCTGGGCCTGTAGTGAGAAAGTACTCTAGTTGGAGTGCTGCAAACCCAGCCTTAGAGATCTTTGGTAAAGCATTGTCCTGTTCAGTTCCAGATACTTCTCCGTCTCCTCAGCACGTTAACCCAGGATGGTCTCAAGCTCACAGTCCTGCTGCCTCAGCTTCCCAGGCGGTGAGAGTATATAGCTGTCACGCCTAGGTTAGCTGAGTCTTGAGCAAGCACACAAGCTTTTCCCACAAGTCATCCCTCCATCACAACCATGGCCCCTCAACTCTCCCCAAAGCATATCTCCCTGCCTAGATCTGCCATGCAGGTCTCAGCAGGGCTCTTCTGACAGTGCCCACATCTTTCCAGGGGTGTTCTCTGCCTCCGGTGATGTTACAGACTCCGCCATTCACTTGACACCAAGTCTGCAGGGACCTGCCCTGCTTCCAAGTAGCTCCTGTGCCTCCCTTAAGAAGTCTGTGTACTTCAGCTGTTGAGAAGACTGTCACTGAATACTGAGCAACCTGGGCACAGGAGGTGTGGTCACTGGACGCATGATGACACACCTGATATTCTTCAGGACTTTTAAATTGGGCTACATTCCTTCCAGCTTTGCCCTCTTCACACTGAAGGGCCTTGAAGCCCTTCCTTTGCTCTAGAGCAAAGCATCTTTCTCCACAAGCATCCTTTAGGGGCTGTGATCAAATGCTCTGTGGAGCTCTGGTTTCATGGGAAGGTTATTTTACTCTATAGGTTATCTTACTTCCATTAAAGCGTTCTCAGCCACAACGACCCGTGTGAATTCTGTCATCGAACATCTTTGGGTCTTAGTTTCCTCACATGTAAAACGGTCACTAGTAATCTCCCAGGGAACCTGAACCAGATACATTGATAGTGTCTAGCACACAGTAGGTCTACAGTACTTGTCAGCTGTATTTCAAGATGACTTTGATGGAGAAGTGTAGTTTGGGTTGCAAATGGTAGATTACTGCTCCTGGGAAGCAGCAGACAAGCGCAAACAGCACACATCTTGCAACAGGAATTTGCTCCTATGGTGGGCAGATCATTTGCCAAAAGCCTCCCAAGATACAGACTCCAGATAAAAGCCAGGGGACCATGCAAAGAGGACTGGCAGGCAGCTTCCCATGCGTCCCAGGAATGGAACTATGAAGGAGACGAAACAGCTGCTAACCGAGCACACAGACCCTCTGAGTGCATAGGTGAGCATGCAATCCTGGGCAAACTAACCCAAACTAAGAAAGTTAAAAATTGGACCAGTGTTGAGGCTGGGGATGTAGCTCAGGGGTAAAAAAAAAATGTTTGCCTAACATATGAAGGTGATGGGTTCAATTCCTAGCACTAAAGTAAATGTGTCATATATATGTGTGATCACTTACAGTATGATATTATCAAAAATTTCTCAGAAGTGAACAGGATAGACATGAACCAAACACAACACGGCTTCATGATTGGCTGGTTACCCAGCACCACAGCTTGCCCTCCCCCACCCCAAGACAAGATAGGGCAGGATAGACAACTTTGGGAAGAATGGGCCTTTCATTTGCCTTCCAAGCTGGGAAACCTTTGGGAATTGTTGTTTGCTGTAACTTAATCTTTCAGTCCAAAGGCTTGTGAGTTGGCTGTGGAAATATTTTTAGTTGGAGAATATTGATGGTCACGACAGGAAAAAAAAAAAAAAAAAAAAGCTAAGCAAATAAACACAACAATTGTTTTGAGACATGTTCTGCACTGTAGCCTTGGCTGGTACTCACTGTATGGCACAGGCTGGCCTTACACTCAGCAATCCTCCTGCCTCAGCCCCCTGAGTGCTGCAATTATAGGCATGAGCCACAACTGACTGAGAAATAATTCTTCAAACTAAAAGGAAATGATATTGTAATGCTGTCTGTGGTTATTAACATGAAGGCTAAAACAGGGAGTGGGAGAGCACTGGCCTGAGTGGAGATGACCAGGGAAGAAAAGGAAGGAGAAAGCTCTGAAGACACCACTCAGGAAATGTGATCCAACTGTACAAAGAAGACAGGAGGAATGAAGTCAGGCCACAAACCCATACACTAGTGGCTTGAATACCGCCCTCAGAAGAAAGTTACCAAGCTGTGGGTGTTTTTGTTTTGTTTTTTCAAGACAGGGTTTCTCTATGTAACCCTGGATGCTCTGGACTCACTCTGTAGACCAGGCTGCTCTGGAATTCAGAGATTCGCCTCTCTGCCTTCTGAGTGCGAGGACCAAGCTGAGTTTTAATGCAGAATGAGGAGTGGTAGGCTCACACAGAAGCTACCCAGAGCGAAGACACTTCCAGAGTTTGACATAATTACACACAGACACAACTACCTCAGTAAAGCCTCATCCCTTTTTTTTTTTTTTTTTTAAAACGAGTCACTTTTTTATTAGGTTTTAATTCTCAGGGTATGAAAGGAGTCAAAGACCAAGTTCCCCACACAGGAATCAGGAGACAATCACGGTCCAGAGTGCACCCTGGGCAGTGTCCCCTCTTCAGTGGTTATAAGGGTTGCCATTCAGGTTTGAGTTCTTGTAGGAAGGGCAGGATCTGAACAGCGTGGACGCTGCCAGTACCAAGCCAACCCAGCAACGAATACTTCCTTTCTTCTCCTGACGTACATGTTGTAGTGACCTCTTTGAAATGCTCCAACGACGCCTTTAGGGCCGAAACCCCATAGTGTCTAAAGCAGCAGCTCCCCTACTTTGACATCTAAAGTTTTCTTCTTCTTCACTGGTAGGACTGGCACCATCTCGGAGTCCATTTATTCGCCAAGACCAGTCATTGTGACCAGTCATTTTCTGTCTCTTTGTCTCTCTCTGTCTCTCGCATCTGAACTATACTTGCATAGCCATCTTGTCCGCCAGGGACAAGTTCTTTACAAGGGAATTAGGCCATCCACAGAAGAAGCAGAGCCTGGAATGGCAGCGTTGCAGTTACTGTGCCCTCAGCTGCTTCCTTCTCTCCCCAAAGACGAACCCACCTGTAGCCTTCTTGCCAGGATCCACTTGCAACCTCCACAGTCTGCCATAAAGAGGCCTGACAAGAACATAGAACTGTTAAAAGGCGCTGGGCAGATGGGCCACTAGAACCTGCCACAGCTTTGCAGCTTCCCACACACCCTGGTGTTTAGTGCTCTGTGAGGTATTTAACACGCTCAGCTCAGTTCAACACACCAGCTCACTGCATATAAATGGCGTGTGCTTACAAAAGTGTACCTTACAGACAGCTCCTAGTCAGCCAAAGGGTGGGTGGTTACTCCTGCTCACCTCTGTCCTAAAGTAGCACTTATGATGTGGTTTTCCTGCAGCAGATCGTCCTTCCTAATTATGTCTCCCTTAAGCTAATATGAAAACTAATTTGTATTTCCTAAGCACCCAGCAGCTGGGCGGGGAGTGGTGGGGATGGTCTAGGCTTACACTGGCCTGCTTAGAGAAACTGCCCAAGGATTTAAAATGTGTCACAAGTAATCTACATGAGAGATAGATAATCTGTATGTGACAACCAAGAACTGATTATACTTATAAAATCCATAGGCCACTTTTGACTATGAGGGTCATTTGTGCTTAAATAACATTACATTTATTAGTTAAGTGAGACAAAAAAATACTGTCTAAATGTGAAGCAACAGTGTTTATTTTATATTTCTCCCAGTTGTCAAAGCAACCATGTGGTAGCTACTGGAAGCTGAGGAAGGAGGAAGCAAGATTAAAGCCACTTACACCTTACTGGGACAGGAAGCTGCCAACAACCTACTTTTTGACTCCCAGGAGCACAGTCCATACCTTAAGCTGTCTATACAATGAACAATTCACCTACATCTGGCCCCTGAGTTTCACATGGCCTCTTGTCAGAGACTATTGAGGAAAGAAAAAAAAACCAAAACAAAACTCTTTAGTACTCATAGCTGGGCCATGAAAGCTTAGGGAAGAGGCAGCCAGGAAGAGGATAAATTGAAAAGAGTCATTCATTCCCGCTGTGTGTGGTGGCACACACCTTGAATCTCAGTGCTTGGAAAGCAGAGGCAAGTGCATCTCTGTGAGTTTGAGAATAGCCTGGTCTACACAGTGAGTTCCAAGCCAGCCAAGACTGCATAGTAAGGCCCTGTCTCAAAACATCAAAAAGCAGGCATTCCTAAAATCAAATCCCTCCCTCACTTAGTATATTTCAGTATTTTTTCCTTTCTTTTTATGAGGAGAGTGGGGCAATCCTTGGAGGCAATTAAAAAACAAAACAAACGAACAAAAACCTAAGCCGGGCAGTGGTGGCACATGCCCTTTAACCCCAGCACTCAGAGGCACAGTGAACTCTGTGAGTTCGAGCCCAGCCTGGACTACAGAGCAAGTTCTAGGACATCTAGACTTATACAGAAAAACCCTGTCTCAAAACAAACAACCAAACCAACCAACAAACCCTTGAGAATACAGTCCAGGCAGTGTGGCTAGAAGCTTATTCTAGGCATTCAGACATTTCTCTTCTTCTATCGAGACTGCACTAGAAGCCGGGCAGTGGTGGCGCACGCCTTTAATCCCAGCACTTGGGAGGCAGAGGCAGGCGGATTTCTGAGTTGGAGGCCAGCCTGGTCTACAGAGTGAGTTCCAGGACAGCCAGGGCTACACAGAGAAACCCTGTCTCGAGAAAAAAAAAAAAAAAAAAAAAAAAAAAAAAAAAAAAAAAAAAAGACTGCACTAGATATTCCAAGGATTCCTAAAGCATCTAAGATATTTCAAGTTCAGACTAATATCTCTGGGAATTATCTATAACAAGACATGTTCAATCTGTGTGCTAGCTAACACAGTGGCTATTGAGGGTGACTAAGGAGCTACACTTTGAATTTCAGTTCATTTGAATTAACTTTATTTAAGCTATTTGCTGGAATATTAAAAATCTAGAGTTTCTCTATGCCAACCCCACATCAAGGATGTACACCAGTCACACAGACACCAGAAGAGCTGCCTTTGTTTAGATGGAAACTCAATCTGAAAATGGGGGCTTTGTGTTAGCCTGAACTATATTTCCTGGACATTTCCTTCTTTTATGCCACAATTCTTTCTTTTTCTATCCCACTCTTCCAACTTATTTTAACACTCTCTAGCCCCTTAGGCCTCGACAGGAGAAGCTGCACCAGCATTACAAGCAGTACACAGTGCAGGGTGTACCTAGTGCTGAGCACCGAGGAGAAGCTGGGACTGACCAGCAGTCACAAGAGCTCTCGCTGGCTCTTGGGTGAGCCAATCTGATAGCACAGCCTTTGTTGTGCTCCTCAGAGCCAATGGCTCAGTTCCCATATGTAGACCCCTTCAGTGATTCTCAAATCCAATTGCTGGCTTGACAACAGCAAAGATTTTTTTAAAATCAATTTCACTTTGAAAACCCCATTTAGGCTCCAAAAATCTCTAAATTAGGGCCCTTCTGATAATGAAGAATTGGTGTAATTATGATGTTACAGGCAATTGTGCTGACAAAGCAAAACCAGCAGCACATCTCGTCTCGTTGCTGGGCCTTTGCTCTCAATCTGACCAACAGGAGGAAAAAAAGCAGCTTTGTCAGGAGCAGATGTGGTGGGAGGCCCAGGAAAGCAGATCTACTGAAGGGAGCAGGTGCCTCTCAGACATTCACTTTTCCCTCTCCAACCACAGCCTCCCTTCATTTGATACCCTACTCCTGGCAGGAATGGAGAGAGCATCGCACAAAAAGGAAGCATGCTTATCCTGTTCAGATTACTTCTCCTAGGCTGCTGCTGCTTCTGGGCTCTGCACATTCACTCTTTATTAAGCAAATGGCATAGCTGAATGTAGGGAAGTGAATCCCATATTTACACAGGTAACACGAGAGTCAGAGGCCCCAGAGCATCTGGGCTGTGACGTGCACGCTACAGAGTTAATAACAGCATGCTGACATTCCTTCAAAATCCTCACAGAAGCAGAAACTAAAAGAGAAAGATCCTCTTTTTCTCAAGACTTTTAAAAACTTTCTTCTCCAAAAGCTTTTGCCCTGTTGAGATAATGTGGGTCCCTGTGTGAACAGAAGTTAAAGGCCTTTAACCTTTAACGTGCCTAACTAAACCTGTAAAAATGTGGGAATCACCAAACAAACAACTCTTTTCCAACCATGAATGGAATGGTAATGACCCCAGTTAAATTTGTTCAACTGTCTCTAGATTTTGTAGCCGGGCAGTGGTGGCACATGCCTTTAATCCCAGCACTTGGGAGGCATAGACAGGTGGATTTCTGAGTTGGAGGCCAGCCTGGTCTACAGAGTGAGTTCCAGGACAGCCAGGGCTATACAGAGAAACCCTGTCTCAAAAAAACAAAAAACAAACAAACAAAAAAAAGAGTGTTGACTTTAATGACAGGCACCAAGATTCTGATTTGGTTACAAGTAGATGTCATCATGAGAAACTGTAGCCTGCCTTTCCTATACAGAGAGACCTGGGCACCAACGAAGACAGCAATAATATACAGAAACACATGTTGGCCTTCAGGGCACTGGGGTGCAGTGCTTAGTGGCATCCAGCCACTAGATGATAAGGTCTATCTTGAAGCCTCTGCTCAGAATGGACCTGGATCATGGAATGACTCTCCACAAGCAGAAAATACCTGACCACTAGACTAAAGAGCAGATGAAGGCATGTCAAGCTGGCTTGCGGATACATGCTAATTCCTTTTGTGGTACTGAGGACCAAATGGACAGTATCTAGCTTTTTAACACGGGTAACAGCTAAGTACTATATCTGAAGGCCATAGCACAGCTCAGATGAGCCCTTAGAGTGAAGACAAACGCCCAGTGGTCTAACATTTACTACGAAGCCCTCAGTGCCCACTTGTAGTCTCTCATCTTTGAGACAAAGAGTCAGTTTCTCCTTCATTCTCTTTCTCTCCCCCTTTCTTTCCTTTCCCATGCCCCTGTGTCCTAACACTTTCTAGCAGGCTCTTGCTGTGCATCCCAGGCAAGTCCAAAATTTGCTATGTGGTTACACTGGCCTCAAACTTGTGAGTCCCCTGTCTCAAGCCTCCAGTGTTGGAATTACAAGTAGGATACCATGCCACACTAAAAGATATGCTAAACCCATATGTAGGGACAGGAGACCTTGCAAAAGGCACTGCTACTTCTGAAGGTGTCTGACACACTACCTTTGCAGGAGGCTAAGTAAGGAACTAGAGAAGGCTGCTGTAGAAACCTTCCGGCTGTAGGGCTCTATCTGAGTGATAGGAAGGCCTGGGACCTCTGGAGAACACAAACTTCCTGAAGCAGACTCTTGCTTCCCTTCCCATTTCCTGTGAGGTTTTTTCTAATGGTAACAGTCGTTACTGGCACAATGGTAAGTGTGAGCAGCTATGTGTGTTGGGTGCCCCACACACTAAAAGAGCATGACAACAGTTTCTGCTGCCCTTAATTAGTGTCATTGTTATACCCGCAGGATGGGAGAAACTCAAGTCAGGAAAACTGCTGCCTCCTATAGAGGCTATTCTGGATGGAGGAAGGAGAGGCTTCAGGATTGAAGACTCCTACCAACATTCTCTTTCTTCTCTCAGGCCATCAAAAGGCAGGGAATGAGCAGCACCATGAGAAGGACGGTTGCAGGGCGTCTCTGTCCTACAGAGCAGAGTCCATAGCACAGCTGCAGGCTGTTTCTTAGCAACATCTGTGTTTGTGGTGCAGTCTGCAATTCATCCAGTAGCATGAGCTATGTTCAGACTCAACCTTGCAGGCTTTCCATACTTGGTTTTGGGTACCACTGGCTACAAGGATCTATACCTACAAGGAAGGACTTGCACTTGTGTGAGATGTCTAAGCAGAAAAATGCTGGTGGCCCGTGTCATGCATAAACAGACTAGGAGGTGGGTCTAGGTGTCCCCACGGCCTCGTCTCAGGGCTCCCTACTCAGGACTCTGCTGTGCATAAAAATAGGGCGGTTCTTGAAAAACCTTCTGCCTTGCTGTTTACAGTCGTGGATTACTGTAGTCACATGGGTGGCTTTTTCATCAAAGCTATGATGTCTAAGAGCTGAGAAGATAAGAGGCAAAGCTCCTAAGATCTGTATGTCTTCCCCTACCAGGAGGAGGCCATGGTATTTTTGCTATGTCTGGCACAATGATATCCAAGAGAAACTTCCAGCGATGGCAATGTACAACTATATTTATTGTAGCTCTACAGGCTACTCTAGTGGTTGCTAGGTACATGCTCTCATTTGAATTTAATTGTGAAGAAACTATGATTAAAGATTCAGGATCCTAGGCCACAGATGACCATTTACCACTTCAATATGATTACTGTAACTGAGTAAATGCCTTAATTTTTAGTTATAATTTATTTTCATTTAAGTGGCCACCCATATATAACAGCTACCACATTGGGTAGTACACTTTTAATTAGCTTTTTTTTTTTTAAGAGACACTTTATACACTGTCCAACCTGGCCTTAAATATTTGAGATCATGTGACCCTTCTACCTCAGTCTCCTTCTGTTCCTGACTGGGTCAGTGCAGTTTTAGATGTTAAGTTTGATGTATTTATGTGTTTATTTGTATCTGTTAAGGTTTTTGTTTGTTTGTTTGTTTTGTTGTTTTTGTGACTCTTGTACAGTACCTGGTCAACAGCAAGAGAATGCAGTAGTGGCAGTAGCAGTAAAGTAAAAAGACAATGAAGCTCCGGAGTAGTTTGGCAGGCAAAGATCAAGCAAAATACAAGTGGCAATTTCTCTGGTATGAGGCTTACCAGGACATTTCCTCTTCAGTTTAAAGAGTCTCCTCTTTAGTTGACTCAAGTGGGGAAAACCTGTGTTTCAAAGAAGCTCGAATCTTGGCAGGCTGTGGAGGCCACTGCAGCACTGCTCTCCGGCTGCACTGCACTCCCGCTGCGCTGCTCTCCGGCTGTGCTGCACTCCCACTGCGCTGCTCTCCCACTGCAGCACTGCTCTCCCGCTGCAGCACTGCTCTCCCGCTGCGCTGCTCTCCCACTGCAGCACTGCTCTCCCGCTGCGCTGCACTCCCGCTGCGCTGCTCTCCCGCTGCGCTGTGCTGAACTGCTCTCCCAAGTCCCAGAGCAGCAACCAGCTGCGGGCTCATCTCAGGCCCTGCTCATGTGCCTGCCTCCATTTTCTTTCTCAGTCACAGCAGCACATCTCACCTCACCTCTCACGGCTAAGAGCCCTCAGCCGGTGTGTGCAGATGCTCTGTGACCCACAGTGGAAGGGGCTGCATTAGTAATGGATCTGAACTGGCTTTTTCCTGCACAACAGGCAGTGGCCCGACTTGATCTGACTAACACCCCAGGGCCGTCACGCTCCAGACACCACCAATGGGGCCAGTGGAGAAGAGAGACATTTACCTTCTAGGAAGCCCACAGCAACTATAGTGATACTTTGAGGGAGGGCCTTGAGGATAAAGCAGTAGCATGCGGATGCTGGGATTCAAAACACACACAAGAGATACTCGCTCAGGGGGCTGCTTCAAGGCTGGGGCACAGCATCTGTCACATTTGGATCAGGTACAAACGGTATATAAAATATTTCACTTTTTTTCTTTGAGTCATGGTCTTTCTGTTTAGTCTTAGAATTCAGTGTAGACCAAGCTGGCTTCCAACTAATGGATCATCTTGCCTCTGGCTCCTGAGTGCTGGGATTGAAGGTATGTGCTACCATATTAGGCTAAATTCTAAATTTTTATTTATTACTAGTTTGCGTGTATGTGCACACATGGGAGGCCAGCCGACAACTTTAGGGTGCTCATTATTTCCTCTGAGTGGATCAGGAGATGGACACAGCTTGTCAGGACTGCACAGGAAGTGTTTTTAGTCACTGAGCCATCGCATCAGCCCCAAAATGTATTCTTTTTCAATTTCTTTATTTAAATCTCAATTAACACCAAGTCAAAAAGTAATCAGTGCACAAAGTAATAGGATGTTAGGAACCTCCCGACAGTGACTGACACATTTCCTAAATTAATAGACTAAGTTAATGTATATCTGCTGGCTCTCTTGCAAGCATGTCCGCATACACCCGTGGTTTATCAGAATCAGGTCTCATGTCTTATGTCTTAAAGAGCCAGAGAACCAAGGTAATAACAGCAACATCAATGCAGTCACTGAGCTCTGCCCAGTGACAGCGCCACTTTAGGAGAGGAAAAGAGCACCCTAGTGATTGTAAACTGTGTGCTGGACAACAGCAGCCCTACCAGGACAGTGACAGAACCCAAAGAAGGTGCTTCAAGCAATGCACCTTGTATCGCCCTTGATCAAAGATGCAGAGAGGGCCTCTGACCCTTCTCAGTTGTGTGGTGTCTGCCTCTGGATCTGTCCTAAAGATGAAAAACATGGCCTACACTAGTACTGTGAACTCTGTACTTCTTGACCTATGGAGTAAATTGTCGAGACACCATCCCACTTACAATGTATCTCTGTATCCTGGACTCTGCTAAGGCCTGGAAAGGAACCATTTTGCTCCATGCTTACCACCATATGAACAAAGACCTACCATTATCCTAACTGTACAGTTAAGGATTAGGGAGGGTAACCTCCTGCCCCCCATAATGTTAGTGATAACAGTGTCAGAGCACTTAGCTCACAGGTCAGTCCATCTTCCTCAACCCTGCTACTCTAAATCCCATATGAGATACAAAGTTAATCGACCCTTGCTATCACTCCTCCCACTCACTGACAAAACATATATAAGCAATGCATATATATGCTCTACCACTCAACTGTCTCCCTAGCCCCTGCCACCTTTTGTAGCAGAGGTTCTTAATCTCTATCTGTGTGTGCTTGGGCCTGGGGTGGGGGAGTAAAGACCTCATATTAAAGATATTCTAATGCTCTTATAATACACATGAAGGAGGTTTAATAGGAAATTAAAACACAATGCTCCTGAGTCCAGCTGGACTCACTTCCTAGAGGTGGGCATCAGAACGCTTCAGTAACGTGAACTGGAAATGCCCTTTCCATCTTCTCCTACAAGGATTTCACCCAACAGCCCTGCTCCTTTCTCAGAACCTCATGCTTGTTCTGACTCATCTTTTCAGTTAACCTTCTTGCTAAGATAAAATGATTAGGTTTTCTTTTCTGTCCTTTTCTTTCATGCCACACAATCTACCACTGAACCACATTCTCAAGCCTTAAAGATCAAACTTGAGAGGTATTTTAGTACAGCTGAGATCAAGTTAAAGAGGGAACTTTAAAAGTAAGGGTTTTTTATAAGGACCACAGTGGTGCATGCCTTAATCTCTGTGAGTTTGAGGCTAGCCTGATCTACATAGTTCCAGGATATCCAGGCTATGTAGAAAAACTTTCTCTCAAAACAAAATGATATGAAGAAATAAACATAAAGGAAGGGGTTGGTGTCAGAAAATTGGAGGCCATGCTAAGTGAGGGGAGGACAGGAAGCGTTGTTTCCTACAGGCTTTGAAACCTTTGCTTTGGTTTGGCAGCAGGAGACTCGTGCCTGTAGTGTGGCAGGACTGTGGAGGCAGAACACTGCTGCCAGGGCCAGGCAGGCAGAGCAGGCTGTGGCCCAGAGGTGGCGCTGTCCATGCCTGAGCGGTGCATCCATCGGGGTTAGTGTTTCAACAGTACTCCAGCCCATATCCCTCCTCTCAGGATGAGAGGGAAGCCTGAGGCCCCAGTTCTTAATACAAGGACAACACAAGCAGTGCTGCTACGAGGTCTGCAGCAATCAAGTAAAAACAAAGGTTCACTTCTCTAAGGGAACTTCAAAAGTACTGTAAAGTTCACTCTTTAGAATTTTGACTATTTTTTTCCATTCAAATTTAAAAATGTGTCTTTAAATTGACTGGTAACACCAAATGAAGGGAAAATATCAACTTATTTCTACCTAATACTGTAGACTAAAATAAATTTCAGATATTTTATAATATTCAAAATTAAAAAAAAAATCACTATATTAGGCTAGGTTGGGCTACATGAGACCCTATCTCAAAAAACCAATACCCCCAAAAACACCTCCCCCCAAAAACCCACACAAAAAAAAACAAAAACAAAACACACAACAACTAGAAAACGACAGTGATGGCACACTTGACACGTGGCAGAAGCGGGTGGATCGCTGAGTTCGAGGCCAGCCTGGTCTATAGAATGACTTCTAGGACAGGCAGGGCTACACAGAGAAACCCTGTCTTGAAAAACCAAGACCCTAGAAAACAAAACCCCTAAACACCATATTTAGAACTGGAGGAAAACAGATACTGTACCGGGTAGTTTTGTGTGTCAACTTGACACAAGCTGGAGTTATCACAGAGAAAGGAGCTTCAGTTGAGAAAATGCCTCCATGAGATCCAGCTGTAAGGCATTTTCTCAATTAGTGATCAAGGGGGGAGGACCCCTTGTGGGTGGTGCCATCCTTGGGCTGGTAGTCTTGGGCTCTATAAGAGAGCAAGCTGAGCAAGCCAGGGGAAGCAAGTCAGTAAGAAACATCCTTCCATGGCCTCTGCATCAGCTCCTGCTTCCTGACCTACTTGAGTTCCTGTCCTGACTGGATGAACAGCAGTGTGGAAGTGTAAGCTGAATAAACCCTTTCTTCCCCAACTTGCTTCTTGGTCATGATGTTTGTGCAGGAATAGAAACCCTGACTAAGATAGATACTTAGAAAAGACCCCTGAAGCTAAGAGTGGTGGCACACACCTTTAGTCCCAGAATTTAGGAGGCAGAGGCAGGTGGATCTCTGAGTTCAAGGCCAGCCTGGTCTACACATGAGTTCCAGGACATCCAGGGCTACACAGAGAAACCGTCTTGGGAAACAAAACAAAAAACAAAACAAAGCAAAACAAATCCAAACCAAACCAACCAACCAACCGACCAAAACAAAAATCAAAACAAAGAAAGAAAGAGAAAAAGAAAAGACCCACTGAGCATAAAGTGCCCAGACACAGTGGCACACGAGTTATGTCAGCACTTGGGAGACTGAGGCAGTTGCATCATGATTTTAACACTAGGCTGGAAAACCAAAACTCTGTCTCAAAACAAAAATAACAACAAAAGCAAAAAAATCTATGAACACAAAAACAAATAAACAAAAAGAATCAAGCTTGTCCAAATTAATAATAGGAAGGTAAAGACAATACACTGTATACACATATGGCAAAGAACATTACTAGGACACAGACAAATATGCAGGCAAAACATTCATCCCTGTTAAGACACAGCAGTGCACAAATGTGGTCCAGCCTGTGAAGCACACGAGCGGGCTGCAATGGGTACCCATGCCTGCCGTCCAGCCTGTAATAAGGGTGTGCTGTGGGAGGATTGCCTCTGAGTTTGAGCTGAGCTTGGGCTACATAATGAGCCCATCTCAAAAACAAAACAAAAAAATAATGAAAAAGATGAACACATGTATTACTAATATGAAAATGCAAATTAAGGCAGAACTTATTACCTGTCCTAAAACAGATAAAAAATAAACATAAACAGTACCATTTTACTGCTTTAAAAAAAAACTATCACTTGGGAGGCAGAGGCAGGTGGATTTCTGAGTTTGAGGTCAGCCTGGTCTACAGAGTGAGTTCCAGGACAGCCAGGGCCACACAGAGAAACCCTGTCTCGAAAAACCAAAAAAAAAAAACCAAAAAAAACCCAAAAAAACCCCAAACAAACAAACAAACAAACAAACAAACAAAACCAACTATCTACCAACAACAGGAGGCTCTTTTAATTATGGACAATAAAATGAAATATTACCAAACATTATAAAAATGGCCTTTCCAAAAGTAATTTAATGATATGAAAATGGTTAAGATACTTCAAGACGAGTTACAAAGTAATACTGATAATACAACCCTATTTAGTTTGAAAATACTCTTTTTTGACAAACAGAAAGGCCAGATTTAAACAAACAAAAAACCCCTCCAAACATCAACATTCTATTCTTTAATAATCAAGGCAAAACCAAAAATATCGCCTCCTGCAAAACAAACAAACTAAAACTAAAGGCGGAAGCAGACGCCCCTTGTCACTGTTCCCCTTCCCTAGGAAGAGGTCAGCAGCTCTGGGGAGAAGCGTGGGTGCCTAGCAACACCAGTCATCTGTTTTGCTTGCCTCATCTTGTTTCTAGGAAGAAAAGATACCCCAAAAATCCATAATATTTCTGATATAAAAGCAGGGGCTTCCTGAGGTAGCAGGAGCCAACAGAACCCTTTCATTATTTTTGCTGTAAAATAGGAAGGAGGAGAACAGGTCTATAAAGGCCACCCCCACAGGAGTGTCTGTATCCACTGGTCTTGGAGGCCATGAGTCCTGGAAGCACAGGGGATCCGGGGCCTAGCAGAGAAGAGGATGGTAGAGAAAAGGAAATGAACAGTCTAAAGTGTGTAGTCTCACAGAATATAAACTGAATCAAGCCATGCTAGGGCTCTACCTTCCTGTCATGTAGGGATGGAAGTGGTGCCCAGAAAAACAAGGGCTGTCTCCTGGGACGGAGAGTGCACTTATGAGGACTGCCTTGTGGCCCAGTCAGGATTTTCAACACTGTCTGCAGGACACCCTAGCCTACTACCCATGGCTACTTCGTCAAATTCTGTGGCCAGTCCATTCGTGCTATTCTGCTCCACTAACCCCTCTTCAGGCCAGAGACCGTATCTGAACACTTTAAGATCCTATTTGCACTGTTCTTTAGACTGTTCTGGAGTCCGTGACGCATTTCCCCCAAGAAGTGTCCATTTCCAAGTTAGTTCTACTCTTACAAGTGACTTTATTCTGCCATCATTAGATTCTTCCTGATAATAAACTTTTTGATTTAAAAACAAAAGAGATCTTGTTGGTTTACTGGCAAATGCTTGAAGTTTATCATTACACAGAGGCAGGATCTGGAAGACTGAAGGAAGCCTGGCTGGTCAGGCCAGCTACCATTAGCTGGGTAAAGGGGAATGCCCAGCTCTAACCCACAGTAAACTCTATAGCACTCTGGGTGAATGTCAATACAGAAGGAATGTCAGAGCAATCTGGATTATCTCCCATACTAGACTCCTCTGGATTCCTCAGAACAGATAAAATGATCAGCTGCTGCCTAGAATCACTGAGATGTGGTACAAGGCACTAATTTAATTGGATACAGAGAGCCTACAGTAAGAAATGACAAGTCCAAGTCAAAATTCCTGAATTTGGCACACACTAGCTTGCATGGGAGACTAATAGCTTTTTAATTTAATTTTTTTTAAACTTTATTTTTGAGACTAAGTTCTTCCCATATTGGCCAGGGTAGTCTCTAACTCATGAGCGTGAGTGATCCTCCATTCTTAGCCATCTGAGTAGTAGGACTACAGGAATGTGTCACTAGGCTTGGCTGGAACTGTGGGCTCTTAAGATACAGATCACAAATGTTCTCTTATCAAGAATACAGCCAGCAACATGGAAACTACTAAAGAGGAGGCAGCTTCTAGCACTGGACAGTAGAGAATGTGATTCAACTTCCTTTTATGGCCCATCAAGTCTATTTGGCTGGATACCCAGAGCATCTTCAGACACTAGTATAAATGTGCCATTCTGAAAAGGTGAGGCTAGGGAGGAGCTAGAACCCTAAGGAGCCAGTTCTTTCTCAGACATATCAAGCCTATCAGAATGGGTAACAGAATCTCCCATGAAACCCATCTGGTAAGTATTTAAGCAGTTCCACTGAGAGTAACAACTGTAGTTCAGGAGAATGCCACGTGGCCAGAGAGCCTACCTCCCTCTGTGAGTAGATGAGACTGCAGATGAGGATGAGCGAAGGTGAAGGAGGCAGGTTCCTAGCCACAGAGGGAGCTTTTCCTTATTTCCCTCCACGGCCCACAGTGTCCTGAACACACAGTAGTTTATCCTGCAGTGTTCTGGCTAAAACCAACACTACCTCCGTTCAGGTTAGTGTAAGAAAGAAAGCCCCCCAGTCTCAGAGAAAACAGACAGTGGTTGTAGTATGTAATTTGTTGGGTTTTTTTGTTTGTTTGTTTTTTTGAAAAACAATTCTCACAAGTGACATTAGCTAGTAGTCCCTACATCACTCTCTCCTAGAACAGAAGACCCTTTTCCTACTGTAAAGGACACATTGTGTCTTCCCCCAAAGACTTTCCTGACTTACAGAGTATTTAGTTCTTATGGACTGACCATAAAACCAGACAGTGCTAGAAAGAAACCTCTACCTCTTTCCCTCCACCTCCACCCTGCTCCCTTTATTCTGAGACAGTCTCACTAAGGTAGTTCTGGCTGTCCTTGAACTCAGAGATTGGCCTGCCCTGCCTCTGCCCCCCCAGTGCTGGGATTAAAGGTGTGTGCCACTACACCCAGCTGAAACTTCTCTTTCAGGCATTTAATGCCATTAAAGAACTGTCTGCCTAAATAAAAAAATGTTATCTATTTACCCTCTTGCCAGGACTTTTAAATACCAATCTCTCCCATACCACAGATAAGTAGTCCTACTTGGCACAGGCAGTGTCACAGATCAGACTACTGCCCTCTGACCCAGTCTTCTGAGGCACTCCCCTGAAGCCCAGGTCCTCCCCACTGACTCCTAGAGCCCGCTGAGGCGGATTCAAAGAGCTGAGTTGGAGCCATAAGTTTTGGCCACTGCATTTCTATGAACTTTACCCCTTTTGTTTATTCCAGATAGTCACCAATATCCAGGAAGTCAAAGAGCTGGGAAAGAAGGGCAGGGTGGTGACAGGTCATTGGCTAAAACCAGATGTCCTTGGTAAGCCCACATACAACAAGAAGCAGAGCACAGAGGACCAACCAGAAAAGTTCGTTCATCATAGCCTGTTGCATGTCCTGGGGCAGGTGACATGCTGGTGCCTTTTGGACTGAGTCAGTGCATTCCACCCCCCCACACCCCCCCATGGGAGTCTCTACTGCAGTCAAGATCAACAACCTACCCTCCTACCCCATAGGACAGTAAAGGAAGGAAATGTTCTAAAGCACATTCTTAAGTATGTCTCAGCAAGTCTCATCTTAGCAAAACAGCTAATATATATATATAAAAAAAAACCCTCTAAGTAGTTATTATCGTAGCAATTTCCTTCAGGGAACCTCAAGGATCCTATTAGTAAAAGGAGACCCCTAGATTTTCTTAGGCATTAATTGCCTACCTATGAAGAAAAAACTCAAACCAAGTTCAATATCTTTCTAACGGGTTTGTTGCCAGCTATATCAGGAAGGGTTAAGTGGAAACAGGGAATACATTCAATAAAATATTCATGATCTCTTACCATTAGCATCTTGGACTCCAGTAAGTGCTCCGACGGCTGCTGCGGTTTCCCCAGACAGGACTATCTGTCCCCCGCCTTGTAAGGTGGCTTCAGCCAGAGTGGCGACAGCATGGGCGGCAGCTTCACTGTGGGTACAGAGATAGGACAGGGGTATATGCAAGATGAGTCAAGGCACAATACTGTCTTTCCTAGGCTCTCTGGGCTCCGTGGGTGCTAGTCACCAGGGTTAATGGGTAAGAGTAATTTCAGTGATTATAAACAGCTAGAATCTTAAGTCGGACATATTTCTAAAGCTAATGTGAAGTTTTCTTTTTAACTGAGGTAATGGTAATGAGTGTTTGAGGACAGAAGGTGCTCATTATCATTCCTTCCTATTGACACCAATGGTACAAGTACAAACCAAATGGAAGCTCTGATCCATGTTCACGAAAAACCATTTTGGCTGTCAATCACGTTTCCTTTTCTGTTTATGATAACATAAGGCAGACCATTAGAAGCTATCTTTTTATGCCAAAGATGAATGCTAATCTGAGCAGTCAGCAACCTAAACGTGCTATCTGCCTCATATTAAATAATAACAACACAGTTTATATACATGCTCTTTAAATCTGAAGCAATGGCTGGCTACTACCTTGAAATGTCCAGCTCCTCGTCCTGCTTCACTTATTGTAGACATCACTAAACATGGAGTCTTAGTGTTTAAAATCATTACTGTAAGGCCAAGCGTCTTGCCTCTTAAGTTCAAGGAAACCATGAGCTCCCTTTCCTACAAGGTCAACACTGCATAGAGCAGACATCTGCTGAAAGGAGCACGTGGTTCTACCAGTTTGGGAACCATTTTTTCCTTCTCCTTGCTATCTGCTTTTACTATATAAAGAAGCATCCATTTTTCTTGACTCTGTAATGTCATACCTTAACAACTTAATAAGACATACTATTATTTAATTTTTATTTTATATTTTAAGGAAGAAAATTCCTAAAGAAGTTAAGACTAAAATTTGTCACGTAAATTTCAGTGATTTTAAAAATAAAACAAACAGCCCAGAGAAATTTCAGAATCTCCTCTGTGAAGATGGAGATATCAGCTGACAATCTGGGGTTCCTGAGGGAACATCGGAATTGACTATGCAGGCTTTGCACTGTTAAAATTATCCTCTTGCACCCCAGGCTCTAGTGGAGACTGGTGAGGGAGTAGGAACCGGCTGGTAGAGACAAGTCACTGAGCAGGTCACACAGTGCATACCTTACACAGTTCTTTCATCTAAGAAGCTCAGCAGATAAAGCAAGGGTACAGTAATGCCCCAGGCTGGACAGGACTAATTTGCCTTGCTTTTAAGACCTGCTCTCTATGTAATTAACACACACACACACACACACACACACACACACACACACACACACAAACCTTGCAAACTTTAAATTCTCAGAAATACTACCTATCACATATGAAACAAATAAGCAGAATCCTACTGAAATTTTGTTGTTTTTGCAGAGCTGGAGACCAAACTTAGCATACACTAGGACACTCCTCAGAAGTATGGCTGTAGCAGCGGTCACTTAGAAGATTCGAAAACAGGTTTATTCTTGAAACAAAGGAGATCCTTTGGTAAAGTCTGTGCTTTATATAGAAAAACTGCGACTTTCCAGATAGACTAAAGTGTTGGTAAGAACACATCAGACAGCCTAAAGAGCTGTGAGTAGACCCTGCCTTTAACTGGAATTATTTGGAAGTCTGAGGCTAACTGGGACTATCTAGCAAGATCTTGTTCTGGGATAGTTGGCGTGGTTAGAATCGTAATGGGGCCTATAATCCCAGTTACTCAGCAGGCTGAGCAGGAATATACAAATTATTCCTGCTACAGACTAAGTTCAAGGACAGTCCTGGCAGCACTGTGACACTTTGTCACAAAATTAAAACTTAAAAATACTGAGAATATATACAGCTCAGGGGGAGAACATATGTGAGGTCCTAGGCTCAACTCTTAATACCACGGGGAAATCTTTAATTTAGGGGCTGGAGAGCTGGCTCAGTGGTTAAGAGCACTTGTTGCTCTTGCAGACGACTCAAGTCAGGTTCCCGACACCCATGTGATGGCTCACGATGATCTGTAATTCCAGTTCCAGGGAATCTGAGGCTCTCTTCTGACTCCCAATGGAATCAGGCATACATCTGGCATACAAATTTATGTACATGTATGTATACTTATACACATAAAATAAGTATCTGCTGTCTCTACCTACCCAGCACTGCTGAGTTACAAAAGCAAACCACCATACTCTGTGGGTGGGAATAGGGATCAAATGTGACACTGCCCCCCACCCCAGCACTTTACTAAGATATCTCCAAGTCTCTCATCAACTTTTGTAGATGGCTAATTTTTTTGTTTGTTTTGAGACAGGGTTTCCGCGTAACCCTGGCTGCCCTGGAACTCACTCTGTAGACGAGGATGGCCTCAAACTCAGTGATCCACCTGCCTCTGCCTCCCTAGTTGGGATTAAGTATATGTCTAATCTTAATCTACAAGAAAGAGCGCAGTCCTTACCTACTAGAGGTAAGGATCTTCTGATCTACATTATCCATCCCTTCTTACTGGACCAGTGTCAATCTATCTACTAAAACATTATAGTTTATATATAATATAAATATATAATGTATATTAATACACTATATTAATATACATTAACATCCACATTTATAACATTTATATAAAATAAATAATATATTTATAATATAGTTAATATATATTCTATATCAATTATATTAATATATTAATATAAAATAAATTAATGCCTTTATAAAAAGGGGTGGACCTCTGGCCAATATATTACTATAAATCATATATTAACATATATTAATAATAGTTCTAATAATAGTTTCAGCTTGAAAGAGTCTAAGAATATTTTAAAATGTCATAATACTCTCTAAATATGTATATCTTTATATCAGTCAATAAAAAAATGAACTTTATTTCAAAATATGGTTCATTTTCTTTTCCTTCCTTCTTCCTGCCCCTTGTATTTTTGTGTTTGTTTGAGCCTGGCTGATCTGGAACTTCTAGCCAATCTCCAGGCTCCATGTGCTGAGATAAGGGCACGCACCATCATGCTGTTTGGCTTCTTTTTAAAGCAGTGTCCACAGTTCAAGAAGGATGCCTTGTAAGCTCCCTGGAAAGAAATGACCAAGCACCAGCTTCCTCACAATGCTGAGTAGAAGCAGTGTGGTCAGCACACACACAAATGCTATATTGACAAAGCAATATGAAGCAGGTTTTGCCTAAGGTAAATACAGGCCCAGTGTATAACAGAGTACACACCTCTACCATGCATCTCTGCAGGGCTGCATTAGGGGAGCGGGGCCGTCTCTTTGCAGGAGGGTCTGGTTAAGAGGACTGTAAGTACACAAGATCCTAGCCAATGAAGCAGAGTTTCAAACTCATCGGTTGTGAGTGGTATTGCCTCCTTTCCCTGCTGCTTGTTTAGGCTGAAGAGCTGCTTGGTCTGCTTGGGTTTTGTTTTTTTTTTGTGTGTGACATTCTCTTCCTTATTTGTTCACCGTGATTCCTTTCCTGCCTCTTTCCTAAAAGTGCCAGCTTATTCTTTATTTTATACATTAAAATGAACATCTATTTCAGTTTCTAATACTGATAACTCTTGCACAGCCCCTTTTGGGCTATTAGGAAGCCAGGGTGGGCTAATGCTGTGTGGCTCTGGGGCCTGTTCTGACTTGCTCTAAAAACTCTTTAACAGCATAGTTGAAAAACAGATCTGTCCTGCAGCTGCCCCCCTCCCCTCTAGTGGGTGAAGGAACCCTGCGCCTCCTTAGGCCCCACCTGCCTTTCCCCACAGCTTGCTTCTCCCTTCTCACCCTGCACTCACATCTGCTGTTTATAGTGCAGCAGAGGTGCAGGTGGTTATTAGAGAATCACGCTTGTTCCATCTGTACCTGAAACAGACTAGGGCAGATTATGAAATCACTTTGTTACCATAGGAACAACGACCAGCATTCTCTGTATTTTTCATCAAGAGGAGTTCCAACAATGAGTTTTGAGGGGATAAAGGGGTCCCCTGTATCCTATGTACACTGACTCACTCAGTAAGGGGTTGTCTGAGACCCAACCCTCCTGACAAAGCATTCACCAGTGGGTTACAGCTTGCTTTGCTGCCAGGCTTGGCTTCTGGTGGAAGTGGCAACACATCACTCCAGGACTCACTGGGGCATTGGACTATCTGATTGCAAACAGATTTCAACATCTCTTTTCTCCTTCAAGTCACAGTGACCCACACTCTCCTTTCTGGAGTAAACACTGCAGCTGCATCTCAGTTTTGTTAACAAGCCCTCAGGGGATACCATTATGCTCACTGCCTTTAGAAATAAACTTTATCCTCACAGCAAAGGGAGCCAGAATATGCCTCAGATTTTCCACTCTGTGCAGGGTTCCCAGGATACCACACTTCACTGGGAGTCAAGGTGTTGGCTGCAAGGTTCTGGTTTTGTTGGTCTTTAGTGATGGCTTACTACTTACTACTTTAGACCCAAAGTAACAGTAAGGGGGCACCAGGCCGAAGGCAGGGGGTTTTCCCTTTGAGCCTTTAGAAATGTATCTGAGTACCTTGAAAGAAAGGAAGGAAGCAGGCCAACCCATAGAGAGCAGTTACATTTCCGCAATTCTGAAAAGCAGTAGCCCCAGGGCACGGTAAATCTGAGAGGACAAGGGTGAGCACATGCTTTTGTCTCAGTCCTAGAGTCTGACCAACCACGTCTCAGCCATGACTTCCTTCAAAATCAATGGCTTCTAAACCTTAACAAAGCATACCTGGGCTCTGGTTTGCCTTGTCCTAACTGGTTTTATAGTTATATCCCACTATAATCGATTCTGATAGACAAATCTTTAAACACAACCTGAATCCAGGGCCTCACACAGGTCAGACTCGATGGCAGTCCCTAGCCCCTTACAGTATAACTTAAATACTATAAGCATGGTGGCTCACACCTACAGTCCCAGTACTCAAGAGACTTTAAGATAGGACAATCACCACGTGTTCAAGGCCAGTCTGCAATACAGCGTTAGTTCTAGGTCAACCTAGGGTATAGAGTGAGACTCCCTGGAAAGAAAGGGGGGGAGGGAGAGGGGACTGAAGAGAGAGAGGAAGACAAGAAGGTAGTAGGAGAACTGAAGGAAGCAAGAGTATAGAGGGAAGGAAGAGAAGAAGTGGGAAGACAGACTTAATTCCGAGTGTTAACATGAGCAGGCGCCTCTAAAAGCTTCATTCGCATTGTATTCCTGAGTCCTTGAGTCTGTTCGTGAACATTACCCTACAATAACAAAGAGGGAACTCGGACTAGGGGCTAAGTTCCTTAGGGGCAAATGGCTAAGAGTTTAGCTGGGATTCAAACCAGAAATCTATGTGACCTTGGAATTCGCTTCTCAAACAACACATTGTCCAGCCTCACACAGCACTGCACAGAGATGCACCTGTGCTCTCCAGCCTCACACAGCACTGCACAGAGATGCACCTGTGCTCTCCAGCCTCACACAGCACTGCACAGAGATGCACCTGTGCTCTCCAGCCTCACACAGCACTGCACACAGATGCACCTGTGCTCTCCAGCCTCATACAGCACTGCACACAGATGTGTCTGTGCTCTTCAGCCATCTAGCCCTATCAATCGAAACCTTTTTTAAAAAGCAGTTTAACAACAAAAAAAGGTCCTCCCAATGTACACTTTAGCTGGCTTTTGTATTCTTCTCTCTGGATTTCTATAATGGTCACTCTAACTTAAGTCTCCCCACTTATGAGGAGAATTTCTTTGACAGCAGACTGGGCTGCAATAGCCCTCTCTACTCACAGCTCACCTGTCAGAGTGCTGGCTTGCCGGAAAGGGCAAGGACTAGGTAAGACTAAGGACTGCACACAAGGATTAGCAGCAGCCCTGACCACATGCCAGGCACCGATTCAAGGATCTCAGCCAAAGTGACGTCTTCAGTTCTTAACAACACCTCCTCAAGGCAGGGAGAGGCATTACAGTCAGTCTACAGAAAGAGTCTGGGCTCTGAGTTTAAATAAACTGCTCAAGGTCAGCCAGCCAGCAAATGACAGCACAGAGTGACTTTAAGGTCCCTGTTCTTAATGATTAATGAAAATTCCCAGGTCTGCTGATATAAAATTGTGTCAAGAATCAAGAATAGGGTGATGACCTTTCCTGTCAATAATCAGTAGGAAGTGGCCAGAAAGGAACATGGAATGCTATTTTGGAAAAGGCCTCTCTTTTTCTGCAGTGCACTCTTCCTAGATATTCTTCAAAAGAAAAGGATTCAATTTTTCTTGGTGGGGGCTGATGAGAAATCAAAGTACTATAGCTCAGTATTAGAATGTCTGCCTAATATGCATGAAACCCCAGGACTAAAGAAAACAACCCGGCCTACAGTGCCTCATGAACTGTGTATCCCCCCTGTTGGCTGTAACTGAGGAGGAATGCAGCAGCTCTCTTAGGACAGGCCTGCAATCCCATTCTCCCCCACCCCTGCTTCCACCTGTTGAGGGCCATGGTGACAGTGGCTCCTTGTTGCATCTCCTGAGAAGCTGCGACTGCGGCTTCTGCCAGTGATGCTACTGCCTGGGTGGCCTCTGATGCTTGCGTCGTCTGGATGGTCATTTCACCGCCCTGTAATGTGGCCCAATTTTGTTCCACCTGAGGCATAAAGGACAAGGACAGTTAAAAGTCAAAACATAACATTACTCTGTTTTTCGCCAAATGAATGGACACAACATAGCCTATAATATATAGGGAGTTTCAGTATGCTATATTTTGTGCAAAAGGGGGGGCTGTTAGAATTTACATTTGAGTTTGATTGTGTCTATATCAGGTAGTTCTGGAAGCACACAAGAGAAATCACTGAAAATGCTTTCTTGAGGCAAGTATGGCAACCCATGCCTACCCCAGCACTCAGCAGGTTCCCAACTTGCAGGTCAGCTTGGCCGACACAGCAAGCCCCAGTCAAGAAAGACAGGAAGGGGGGAGGCAGGGAAAGGTGGATAGAGGAAGGGGTGGGGAAAAACAAAGAAACTTGTTGGGTTTGGAGGGAGACAGAAGGCACACTTGGCAGGACCTGCTTCTATGCAGTGCTTTCCTTGGCTGTGTTGCCTGAGCTTGTCACTCCTTCCTTCCTGTGTAACTGTATGAGTCTGTATGCTCAAGAGTCAGAGTTATTCAGAAGATGTCCTACTGCCGTGATGAGAGAAGAAAATCACTGTGCTGAGGCCCTTCAAATAGTGGCCCCTCTTACGTCTAGTTAGAGTGGGTCACTGTAGCCATTTCATGTTTTCAAAACTCAGGGCGTGCAATGCTTGCTGTCTTGAATAGGACACACTCCCTGAATCTGTTGCTCTTGCTTGCTTCCCTCTAGTCCGAGCTCAGGTTCATTACTCCTCTGGAAAGCACTCATAGCAATCCCCTGTGCTACACCCTGGCCTGTCTTCCCCTTCCCGCTGCTGCTCAATGAATGGTTCACCACGGGTTTCCCACCCACCCTGTGTGGTCCCTATGGACAAGACCAGTTTATTGTTCGGTATCTGGACTGCAGAGCCTGGCACAGGGCTCCAGAGCATTTACTGATGTAAGGTGGAGAACATGCTCCTGTCTGCTTCTATTTGTTACTGAACCTGTCTGTATTTCTGCTAGATTGATATTTACTAAGAACCTACTGGGGGAGGGGGGGTACCTACCAGAATGTGTCCTATAATCTCAGGCCCATTGCATGTGCCAGTGCCCACTTTAGCTCACATCTTTAACGTCTTTGAACTTTGGTGGTTTTTCCCCTTTGTCCAGCAGAGTTACACATACCATGACCATCAGATATCATTCAAATGTCTGATGTCTAATGCATTCAACATGACCAGTACCAACTGATGGTCCAAAGTACAACAGAATCATTTCTTTTTTTTGAGACAAGATTTCTTTGTGCAGACCACGCTGGCCTTAAACTCATTGAGATCTGCCTGCCTCTGCCCCTGAGTGCTGAGATTAAAGTGGGGAGGCACTACCATGTCTGGGTACAGAATCGGTTCTTAAGCCAACTGCATCTTAATTAAATTACCTACTCATAAAATCAACATACATAGGTGACTTTAAACTTTAATGTTGCGTTCTAAATGTCCATGTAGTCTGTACAGACCCTAAATAACTTTTTTTTTTGCAACTGCGCAGATTGCCTATAGGCACCCTCCTCAGCATAGGAGCCCTCAAATGGCCTTTCTTGTAAAAGTATTAAAGAGAAAATCCTTTTTATTGTGTTTTATATTAAATACTGTATTACAGATGTGAAATTCTAAGTTTTTAACAGGTCCGTTTGGACTGTAGCGATCCATGAATTTTAATTGTTACAATTAATTAACAAGCACAGTGAGTATTAAATATTTCTCCAAACTGTCAAGGTCTGATAAATACTAAAAGGTTCAAATATTGCATGGCTCCTCCTTCACTTCTGGGCCCTTACTTCTCCCTACTTATTCATGCACTGTTTCAGTAGGGGAATACAGAAGCCCATTTCTTACCTCTCCATCAGCCACAGCAGAATAATTCACTTGGGCAACAGTGACTGTGGTTGGCAGCTCTGAAGCATCGGCCAATGTGGCTACTGTTGCCCCTGTACCAACCTAGGAAGCACAGGAAGTTAAGTGTCAGTGGCTAGGCCCTTCTGCCAGGTCCTTAGACATAACCTAGGGCTCACTGAACCCCAAATGCAGCATAATATGCCTTCTGACATGAAGAGAACGACTAAAGCCAACTCTCAGAGACTGGCGTGAACCAGCATTAGATGAGTGACGGCATTACATTCTGGAGTGTGGTGCCAGGCAACCAACACTCCACTCTAACCTCACCCTGACCTTTAAGATTCCTCATCTTCAATCCAGTGTTCCACCTCAGAAAAGGTATTTCTTTGGCATGTACACCCCATCTCTCTCCTTCTCTCTTCCTCCTTCCCTCTCCCCTTCCCCCAAAATCCCCCTCTCTGTTTCTCTACAGATGATGGGGACTGAAGGTGGCGGTCTCCTACACGTTAGGTGAGCATTCTACGACTTGATTGGACCCTAACCCAAGAAACAATTTTCAGATGCTTTGTTTGGAAATGTCCCAGAAACCACTTATAGCTCTGAATTAAATAAAACTCATACAATGTAAAATATGAACCAAAGACTAGAGATAAGATGTGGCCATGTGGTAGAGTACTTTCCCAGTGTGGGTGAGGACCCTGGTCCCATCCAACTATCACAAGAAAATGAAATAAAAAATAAACAGGACTGTGTGGAAGTGAATCCTAGGCAGGCAGAACTAGAGCAGATGTTAGGACAGAGGCGAGCACCACACAGCAAACTCCTCCTGTGCGAGGTAAGATACCACCAACTACCTCCCCTGAGCCACCAGGCTGACTTACCTGGATGAGCGACACGGTGCCATCAGGGTTGCTGAAGGTCTGTACTACGGTCTGTGATGGTACGAGATGGGCTATACTGTGTGTGGTGGTGGCCTGAGTTTGTGTTTGCTGATCTTCAAAAGCATATAAAAGATCCTCCCGCCCATGTTGCTTATAACAATTTTTAACTATGGTCCGTAATGCCTGGGTCCATGAAACCTGTCATCAAAAGACCAGGAAAACATAATAAGCCACAAAGAAATTGGGTATTTGGGCCACCATGTAAGAATCAGCCATGTATTTATCAAACCTTGTATAGAGTTAATTTCTTAGGATTCCCCACAGAATTATTCCTGTCCTTCCTTCCTAACCCAGGTCTGATTTTGCTTTTATGTCCTATTCCAAACTGAGGCCAAACTCTCCAATTTCTCCTAAGAGGTAACACTCTGATCAAGAAGTATAGATTACGTCTCTTTGTATGTATGTATGTATGTATGTATGTATGTATGTATGTATGTATATCTGTGTTTCGGTGTGAGTGTATTCTATATGTGTGAAGGTGCTGTGGCAGCCAGAAGAGAGTGTTGGATCCCTGTAACTAGAGTCACCCAACACAAGTGCTGGGAATTGAACTCAGGTCTTCTGCAAGATCAGCAAGCACTCTTAACCACTCAACTAGCTCTCTAGTGATTTGTTTGTTTTTTGTTTTCAGGTAGGTCTGGTCTAGAACACACTATGTTGTCCAAGCTGGCCACAAACTAGAGATTCTCATGCTCTGGCTTCCCGAGTGCTAGCATTACAGATACGTGTCACCTAACCAGTTCAACCGTGGTTCTTGCTAATCAGAAGCAAGGCTATTTCTAAGCTTTCAAATGACTCTTACTTCCAAGTTTCTCTGGTTTAAAGCTTTTATAAAAGGTAGCTATGAAGAAACAAAGTGTAAATCCACAGCTTTTCCAGGTCTTTCTGTGTACAGTTAGTTATAGGAGCAATGAACAGGAAGGGTCACACATCAGAGAACATCCAACTCCTTGGAGGAAGAGGCGTGACTATTATGAAATGTTCTGAGACTTTGTAGTGACAGAAGCTGAGGCAGGGGACCCAGCACGGCAAAACAATGGGCGCTCTGAGGACTTACCCTCTGCTTTTGCTCTTCTGTGCGGACGTCACTGCGGACGTTGGCCCAGGGGATGTCTTCTGGCCACCAGATAGGCTTGCAGCTTTCTTTCCCCCAGCCTGGTTTTCCCCGACCTGTGGAATACTTGAGCATCTCTGGGATAAATGCCCGAAGCTGAGCCTGAAAGGCAAGAGCGTGGTCATCACAGTGACCTCAGGACCAATACAGGGGATGTGCACCTGGATTCCACATCCCTCAGATCAGACAGGGAGCACTCCTAAGGGCTCCAGAAAACTCAGAAAATTCCAAACGGGACTGCTGAGAGCTCACTGCTTCCTACAATTAACTTCTGCTCCATGGATGACTAAGGAGGATACACTTGTTGATTACAGAGACCTTAAAAGCTACATTTTGTAGATTTGTTCTTAAAAGGGCAACAATGTATCTCTAAATTTGATTTCTGCCTCTGCAGACACTACTACACTAAGGGCTGATCTTCCTTCCCTGAAGAGGTAGATGCTTATAAGATATATGAAAAGAAATTGCTTTCGCAGTTAGTATGGTGAAAATAACCCAAGAGGTCTATCAAGTTCCCTGGAAGTAGCTCGTACAAGGCTCAGAGGTAGATGGAGCAGCATCTACATGGAATACATTATGAACTTCACTCAGTTTGATTTTGGAATGCTAACTGAAACCAAACCAGGCTTAAACCACAGTCAACTGACAAACTTATTTCCTGGCACAGGAACCTGAGCATGCATGCAGGAAGACAGTAGGTCTGTGCTGTGAATATTCTTCAGCAGGTTTGATGATTTGGGGCAAGAAAAGCAGTTAATCAAGTTAAAAATCTTAGTTCCTGCACCTACTAAAACATATCTGTGCTGCCTTTGCATTGTAAAACCAGAGGGAGAGGAACATTTTGAGCAAGGAGTCAGAATCAAGGACCTGGCTATAGCTGTAACTAAATGGTAAAGCAAAAAGAGTAGGGGGGATATTTAAGAATTAGTTGATGAGTATGTCAATACTTTAATATGGGAGAATGTATCTACTAAATATCCTTATAGTTCTTTTTATAATAAATATGGAATCTTATTATACCAGAAGATAATACAAATAGTTATACAGTAGGGGCCCGTGAAGGCAAATCATCTATGCTTATATAATAAAGACCGGCCTGGTTACTTCCTGTGTGGACCGCGCCACCTCATCTCGGGGTTCCTAAGTGCTTCCTACTCACACATCTCCTGCCTACAGGCTATGATATAATACACTCCATGTATATTTGGCTCTGAGGCATCAAACAGCGGGCTAATAGAAATGTATCCATTTGCAAACCCATGCTATCAGCTGACTCATGAGGTCATTCCTCTAGTTATTTTAAGAAAGTACATCTCAAAGTCATTTTTTCCTCTATCCTATTTTCTTGACTGTCTTTTCTAGCCTCTAGCAGAAAAGCAGGCTTATATACATTTTATACTTCTTCATATAAATACAAGAGCTGTTTCAAATGCACAAATAAAATTAACTGATACTACAAACTTAAAGCTTCCCTTTTTGTCCCACTAATAACCACCCACAAAAGGAGAGACTTTTAAACTGTCCCAAATAAATGTTGAGACTTCTTAAAAGACTTAGACCTTCTCTCAAAAAAAATGCCAATAGTAATAAATAAAAAGACGATTCATCTTATCTATCTACCTATCTGCCTACCTATCTATCCTTTCTCCCTCCCTCCCAATCTGGCTTTGAATTTGAGAGTTTCCTTCTTCAGCCTCTTCAGTGCTAAGACTACAGGTATAGATTGTCATGCCTGACTAGAAAGGGACTGACTATATGGGGCAATCAGTTACTAGTTGTCCAGCATAGCAAGAGTTAAGTAATTCCTTTCCAGAATTTGACTCTCTGTCTTCACAGCCAGTTGGATTAATTAGTGGTTCCAAAGAGTTTGGGAAGCAAAGCTTCTCAGTGTGCTTGTTAAGGAAGGTGTCTGTAATCCACAGGGAGACAATCAACAGGATCTTACTTCTCAGGCTGTCTTTAATTGGGCTACAATAAGCTTGCTTGGCTGCTCTCCCTCTGACTTAGGTCTCTTTGTGAGCCTAAAGGGCCCTAGGCTGCCCAGTAAACTTACTCCAAACACAGGAGAAAATACTGCTCCTTCCAGGGTACAACCAGAGAGAAAGGATATCAAATTCATGTTAATAGCATCTAAAAGTAAAGATTTTAGGAGCTAGAAAGAGAACTCAAAGTGAAGAACACTGGTTGCTCTTCCGGGGGACCCAATTTGATTCCTATTAACTCCATGGTAGTTCTTAACAGTCTGTTAAGTGCAGTCCCAGGAGAATCCAATGCCCTCTTCTGGTATCCACAGGCACTGCATGCATGTGGTGCACAGACACACCCACATATAAAAATAAAGATTAGGTGGAAAGTAACGTGGACGCGGTGACATCTGCAATTCCAGCACTTAGGAGGTGGCAGCAGGAGGGTCAGTTCAAGGTCATCCTTAGCCAGGGCAGCCTGGATTACATGACACCCAGTCACAAAAAAGCCAGACATATATACTATAGATGGTATAAATCTTTTATTTTAGGAAATAAAAGATTTCCTAAAATGCTAAGCAGCCTAATTGAAGGGCTGCTAAATGGAAGGCAGAACACTTCACTAGCAAATTTAAGATGTGGGTTTCGATCTAGTATCTGGATAGAAAACAAAGCCTAAACCAGCTAAAATGAAACAATAATTCCTACTATGCCAGAAACCTGCAATTTGTAAATTCAGTTATTTATCTGTTGTTCAGCAAATGTATTATCCTTAACATGTGCTAAAATAGCATTGGCCACTCAGTCCCTCTGTCTTTACATCAGAGATTTTTGAGGCTCCTCAATGGTTAGGCTTAATTATAAGAAAAGAACTTTCAAGTTAGCGTGTCTAACAATCCCACCTCTACTGGTCAGACATACAAATCACCACCATATCTGTGAGTTGGGTCTGTGAAGCAAATAAAAAAATTACTTGTACTGAATATGTACCAACTGGTCTTTTCTATAAGTTATTTCTTAGATAATACAGTCTAACAATGACTTATATGGCATTTACACTGGATTAGGTATTGTATATAGGTAATGCAGAGATGATTTAAAGTCTATAGAAAGATTCAGGTAGAGCTCATACAAACACTATGTGCTGTTTTCTGTAATAATATGAGCATTTGTGGATTTGAGTATCTGTAATGGATCTTCAATGGACACTTAGGACAACTGTGTAACACATTTAAAGAGAAAGCAGCACATATTAAACTATGCAGAAAGGTAAGATGTCTATAGTCTACAAGAAAATTATGATGTGGCAGAGAAGGTAAATTGGAGATTATTTTTTGTTTATTTCTCTGTGTGTATGATGATGTGGGAAGGACAAAGGACAGCCTTGGATGAAGGTCCTCACTTTGTACTTTATTTGAAAAAAGACCTCACTCTTGTTCATAACCATATCCAGCAAGCAAGCTGGCCTGTGAGCTCCTGGGCATTCTCCTGTCTCTGATTCCAATCTCTCTGCTTGGATTACAGACATATACCACCATGCCCAATTTCATCTGGTTCTGGAGTTTTGAATTCAGATCCACACTCCTGTGACTGAGACACCTTCCCAGCCAGGTGTTGTTATTTTAATTTGAAATGAGGAACTGGCAGGTTGACAGAGCAGTTATATCCAAATGTGTATTTCAAGGCATTAGAGAACTAGAGCCCAGTGGTTTCCTCACTCATTATCTGGATTATTTGCACTACCAACTTCTGTTCAGAGGGGATGAGAGTGGCTAAGTTGCCTACACTTGCCAACACAAACACTGGCATCCCTTGAACACTACTGGCTTTTCCCAATCTCATTCCCTCTCCACTCAAAGCACACTGCCATAGAAAACACACGAAGAGCCAGTGTGAAACTGTAACTTCAGAATGAGTAAGGTCAAGGACTGGCAAGTGGATTCCCGAATCCAAAGACTTCTTCAGACAAGCCACACTTGTGCTTCCCAGGCTCACACCCAGGAACGTCTTCAAGTGCTGCCCTTCAAGCCTCAGCTTTTCTTACTCTTAGGTTGGTCAGTCTCTGCAGGCTTGTGGTAGCTACACTCTTTTTGTAAACCACACACTAAAATAACAGGTTAGCTTGCCTACCAATTCAGTGTCCTGACTAGACTGATGAATACCTTTCCCTGTATGCCAAATTCTACCCATTTCATTAACATTCGTTAGAAGGGCAGCTGTGTTCCTGAAGAAAAATGGAACAGTGCCATTTGCTTCTTCCACCTAACATTTCCCTCCAGACATCTCTCTGAACGACTGTGCTCACGTCTTGTTCTCTAGCAGTTGCCAATACCTGGTTCTCATGTAGTGAACACTGCCCTTGATAGGCAGTTAAGTTCCCTAGGCAGTTTTGTGCTGCCTCCCCCAGACCTCACTGCTCTTCCTCCTCACACTCAGAAAGCTGCTTGCCCTTGCCTCCGGAGTAATGGCTAAAAGCAGGCATGTGACTACAGTGTATGCATCTTAGGAAAAAACTGTGGGAAATGAAACTACTAGTTAAAGGAACATACTCAACGGTGACAGATACCACCTTTCCCTCCCCCACCCCAGGTAACAGTACTCACTGGTCCATACTGGAATGTGTGTGTAAGTGTTTTTCCAGTAAGTATGCCTGTGTACTACATGCATGCACACCTAGGGCCCACAGAGGTCAGAGAAGGCATTGGATTCCCTGGAACTGGAGTTACAGAAGATTGTAAGCTGCCATGTAAGTGCTAAGAATTGAATCCAGGCTCCCCACAGGACGAGCAACTCTTAATGGCTAAGCCATCTCTTTAGTTAAAACTTCCCACATGTTCTTCATTTCTTTCTTTCTTGTTACTGTCTGAGCTTTCTGATTTGAGTTTATCTGATATGGAGGAAAGAATTCTCTATTTTAATTTTTATTACTAGTTAGTTGAATTTTTTTTTTTTTTTTTTTTCCTGAGACAGGGTTTCTTGGTGTAGCCCTGGCTGTCCTGGAACTCACTCTGTAGACCAGGCTGGCCTTGAACTCAGAAATCCACCTGTCTCTGCCTCCCAAGTGCTGGGATTAAAGGTGTGCACCACCACTGCCCGGCTAGTTGAATTTTTTTTTTTTTATTTGCTGGTTATTTGTTTTTTCAGTGAGCTATTTTATAATGCTATGTCAAATTTTCTAATTTTCTCTGATTAATTTGAAAGAAGCATTAATTTGTACTGCATATTAATTCTTTATCATATAAGTTTCAATATCTCCTTGGTCTTATTTTGTCCTAAATGTGTAATTTCCTTGGTCATCATCCCTTTCCTTAGCATTCTTGAATACACCTTATGCTTCTCTGCTTAAAATATACTAAGAATATATCACATGGTTTTGTTTTGTTTTATTGAAACTGATGTCCTGGAACTCACTCTGTAGACCAGGATGGCCTTGAACTCAGAGATCCACTTGCCTGCCTCTCCCAAGTGCTAAGATTGAAGGCATGTGCCACCATGTCCAGCTTACATCACATATTTTTAAAATGATGATTGGTTTATTTTCTGTCTGCAATGTGTGCTATGGCATGGGGGTTGGTTTTCTACCACACGGGTCTGAGGCACTGGACTTTAGTTGTGTGAGCGCGCGCGCGCGCGCGCGCACACACACACACACACACACACACACACACACACACACACACACCCTCTCGGGAGTTTCTGGCCCTTTGAACTTAGGCCCCCGTACTTCTGTGACAAGCCCTTTATGTACATCTGAAATCCTAGCACTTAGGAGTCAGGGACAGGAAGATCAGGAGTTCAGCATGAGCCTGAGTTACCCCACCCATAAAAATGGAAGCCTGCTTTGCATGGAGAGACAGCTTGGAAGTTTTTTTTTATAATAGTGGGTAACACAAAATCTGAGGGGTTAACACTACAGTTATTTGAGTTTCAGCCACAAAATTCAGACTTAGCTGGCCTCAAGTGTGAACTGTATACCTAGGTTTTAAATTCCCCAGGTGAGTTAGTGTGAGGCCAACCCTAAAGACCACCAGACTTATTTTAATCCAGCTCCCCCTTTTAAACAGTTTTACACACAGCATAAAATCCACTCCCTTAACATGCACAATTTGGGGACACTTACTGCACTCACTATGTCGTTTGACCATCACTGCTATTTCCAGAATCTTACCATCCCAAACAGAAACTCTGTTAAAACCTTAACTCCCATTTGGACCCCCCAGTCCCTGGTAACCTTTACGTCTCATCACTATGGCTTTACCTGTTAGAGACGACCCCATTTCCCTTTATTACAGCTGGTATATGTTTACTACTGTTGGTGTAGGAAAGACCACACCCATGCTTTATCAAAACAAAATAAAACCCTTGAAAAACCCTAACAGCAGACAAAATGTTTTCTAAAGAAAATGAATCAATGCTATGATTAGCCCTTCCTGACGAAGTACCTGCGTGTGGACTATTTCAGAAGGCTTTTCTGAAACTAGTGAATTACTGCCCAGTCGCATCATTGCTCCAGGGACAAAGATGGCCCCAGTGAGAGTACAAAGGAGGACAGCAAGTTCAAGGGGGCAGGGAGAAGAACCACCGGGACGAAGGGTAGAATGAACCAGTGATCCTGGACAGGCTTTTCAGAGATGATTCTGGAATTCCTTCCACAAGAGTCTTTACCATATCCTTTCGAATACAGCTCTCCCCAAAATGTACAACTTCTCCAGAATATGGGAGTCCTATCTCCCTCTACTGTGGCAATGAGAACTAATTCCTCTCCCTGACCCACCAAATAGCTTTGGTTGGCTGGAAACTCATGATGGAGACCAGGCTGTGATCAAATTCAGAGATCCACCTGCCCTGCTCCTACCTCCCAAATGCTGTGAAAGGCTGTGAGGCTTCTCTCCAAGGAGATGGTTTTCATTCAGTATGAGAAAAATCCTCAGGAAACAATGGGTTTCTGGCTCCATGTGCCCCCGAGAACTAGCAGCAGGGGCTGGTGTCACTGAGCTGGACGCCCTCCCCCTAACTCCACATCTGCTGATCATAGTGGGCACCTGAGAGGCACAGATGAAGCCACTTTCCAGAGCCTGGTCTGTCATACCTAGAACAACTTGCTAACACGACCTGCCAATTTTCTGAAAAACAAGGCATGCATAGTAGTCCACACCTACAGTCTTTACTACCTGGGAGGCTGAGGCAGGAGAATTGCTTGAGCCCAAATTTCAAGACCTTCTGAGTATGGTGGCACACGCCCTTAATTCTAACACCTTGGAGGCAGAGGCAGGTTTGTGAGTTTCAGGCCAGCCTGGTCACATAGTGAGTGTAGGATAGCCTGAGCTGCATAGTAAGACTCAGTTTCAAGAGGAAAAAAAATAGACTTCTTGGCAACATAGAACCTAACCCACCCCCAAAAAACAGATTACTCTGCTAAACCTCAAATTTTTATGTAAGAGTGGTTTAAAAGGAGAATTCTTTTCTCCTCCTCGTGTGTGTGTGTGTGTGTGTGTGTGTGTGTGTGTGTGTGTGTGAGAGAGAGAGAGAGAGAGAGAGAGAGAGAGAGAGGTGTAAAAGGAGAATTCTTCCTTCTCCTCCTCCTCCTGTGTGTGTGTTTGTGTGTGAGAGAGAGAGAGAGAGAGATGTAAAAGAATTCTTCTTTCTCCTCCTCCTTCTCCGTGTGTGTGTGTGTGTGTGTGTGTGTGTGTGTGTGTGTGTGTGTGTGTGTGAGAGAGAGAGAGAGAGAGAGAGGGAGAGAGAGGTGTAAAAGGAGAATTCTTCTTTCTCTTCCTCCTCCTGTGTGTGTGTGGGGGGGACAGATGTTCACCATCATACTTGACCAAAAATTATACATTCAAAATGAAGCAAAAAAGACAGAAAAACCCAAAGGACAGTAACAGCAAAGCCCTGGCACAGCTCTGCTTCCTGAATACAGGGCAGTCAGTTCTGGATGAAGTTCAACTGCTCGGGTCTGTGACCCATCTACTTGCATGAGCCGATTTTCAGTGTTTAAAGCGAAAAGAAAGGGGAGCTGGGGAGATGACTTGGCAGTTCAGAATGCTTACTGCTCTTGCAGAGGACTGCAGGTAAAAGGTGTTGTCTTCTGGACTCTACAGGCATCTGCACACATACATGTACACATCCCCCCCCCCCATTAAAAATAAAGTCAATTGCACCTGAGTGTGGTGGCACATGCCTTTAATTCTAGCACAGGTGAATTTCTGTCAGTTTGAGGCCAGCCTGATATACGCAGAAAATTCCAGGTAAGCCACAGCTACACATGGAGACCCTCTCTCTAAACAAAAGTCTTTGAGAAGAAATAAATGCTAACTAATAAAATTGTGAGATAGTTTAGCTTTCAAAGCACTTTCCTCCACAATACCTAATTTTTATTTCCTCCAACTTGATGAGGCAAGAAGGCTCATAAAACTGAGGTCTAGAGGGCTGGAGAGATGGCTCAGCGGTTAAGAGCACTGGCTGCTCTTCCAGAGGTCATGAGTTTAATTCCCAGCAACCACATGGTGGCTCACAGCCATCTGTAATGGGATCCGGTGCCCTCTTCTGGTGGGTTAGCAGCAGCATGCTCATATACATTAAATAAATCTTTAAGAAAAAAAAAAATTGAGGCCTAGAGTTAATATATAGTAGTGCTTGGACTAGAAACTAGATTTTTGTATTTCTATAAAAACAAGTAAACTATCTAATTTACAGAAAGTCAATAAAGCTAACATGAGGGCAGCATGAAATGAGTCTCCTTGGATGGCTCAGAACACATTTCAGGTCTGTACACAGAATCACCTATCTACGTCAGCTCCATAGAAACATGAGTCACCGCCACATCACAAAGTACAGTTATGACAGTACTAGAGACGACTGGGAGTCAGAGCATGTCTGTACTAGAGACGACTGGGAAACACATGTCTGTACTATGGCCTCCTTTCCTAAGACTTGATCACTTTAAGAAAGTCATGAATTACCCATACGGTCTGAAATCTAGAATTAACATTCCATCATTTAGCTTTTTATGGCTACAGTTATATCTGAATGTAGAACTAACACTCACTCTCTCTCTCTCTCTGCCTTTGTGAAGAATGTAATAATGTAATAGTGTGCCTTCCAACGCTCTATAGATCCAAGGTGGTAAAAAGAATTCATGACATTTTCATCCCAAAATAAAGAAGAAAAATAAAATTTGGTCAAAGCAGAAACATTATCAAACTTGTACCCTAAAAAATTCAAGTTAAATGTAAAAACTGAAAATACTTTGATTTCTGTGATTATAAAAACACCCATAAAAGAAAACCCACAAAATTAATCCATGCTTATCTACAAAGAAAATGAAAACTACCCTGTCACTATGCATAACTAATCACTTAACATTTTGACGTACATTCTTACAAACTTTAGTGTACACACTTGAGCACAGTTTTGTGTACACATTTTGGAAAATGAAGTCAATCAACACTTTGTGTTCTCTGAATTAAAAAAAAATCTAGCGTTTGAAAAGAAATGAAAAATAGTAAAGCTGTAACCTCCTAAAATTAGATATATAGAAAGGCAACTTTACAAGCTGTTTGCTCTATCTCCCAGGTACTATCTACTGTAATAGAGGCCATTCTTTTAAGTACCCAATAGCTCACCGAATAGTAAATAGCCTTGTCATCTTTGGGCCATGGTATGCCTCCTCCCATAGAGTAGTTGGCATTCCTATTATAACTTAACCACTAGTTAAATTCTATACTCTTTTCCTGTTGTAAGCGATGTTGTCATGAACAGTAAACATCATTGCTGCTGCTCTAGAGAGCAACCCACACCACACACTTTGTATGTATACCTTTTATTTTTCATTATGTGTACACATCCGTGTGGGGATACATGCATGAGTTCAAGTTCCTGCAGAAGCTGTCAGGTTCTGCAGCTGGAGATCCAGGCAGTTGTGAACCGCTGAAAATACAGTTGCTGAGAAGCAAACTCAGGCTAAACTCTGAGCCATCTGTCCACACTGGACATGCACACTTTAAATGTCACTTTGCACTCCCAACCAGCCTCCTAGGAAGGGTGCCAGCTTATATTCTCACGGACAGGAGGGAGAAGTGTTTTTTCCCACGCCTGTCTCCCAGGCTTAGTTTGAAATTAAACACTCCTTTTGCTACTATTAGAAGTGAAAGGCTTTAAGATCATTTAACACAGACAGGTATTTGGCTCAGCTTAAGATGAAAGTATATGAGGAAAGCACAACAATAATAAGAGGCTGGGGGAGAAAATACCAGGATCTGAACACTGTCTCAACACTTAGAAATGTCCATTCAGGTCTGGCTGGTCTTTTATCACCCTACTTATTCTTATTCCTCTTCACATTGTAATTTCTAAATGTTTATTTATTTATTATGGGGGGCATTACCACAGAGCACATGAGGAGGTCGGAGGACAACTTTTGGAGGCCAGTTCTGTCCTTCTACCATGTGAATTCTGGAGACTGGATTCAGGGCATCAGCTCCATCTCATGGGGCTGCTTTAAAATGCTGAAGCATTTAAAAAACTGTTTGTTATGTTTTGTTTCCAATCCTCCACTGCAGCGAACCCGGGCTTACAACAAAGGCTGTCTAGCTGGGGATGAAGTGTCAGCTGCCCTTGAACCTGTCACTGTGCCATGCTCTAGTTACCAAGCGTGTGGCATGGAATGGAGCACACTGCGCTTCCCATTCCCATGCTTTGCTTTCCAAACAGTAAATACTCCATTTTTTTTTTTTTTTTTTTTGTGGCTATTGGCTGCTCTTCATGAAAATCAGCATTTGGTCATGTTTATCATCAAAACCTTGGGCCATTTCAACTAACACATCAAACATGGCAGTGAGGGAGGAAAAACATCACAGAAGAGGATTCACACTAGGATCCTACACCAGAGGGTCACCTGGCTTCTCATGCACTTTGTGGCTGAGAGACAAGAGAACATTCTTAAAATTAGCCATGTAAAATGGAGCCAGCAACAGAACATCAGCTGTGAAAGGGCAGGGTGTGCCTTTCTTTCTGAAGAAAGACTGAAAGATCACAGTTGAGGTTTAGAACATTTTTTATCTTAAAAAGGCAGGCCTCACTATGTATTTCAGGCTAGCCTTGAACACTTGAACTCCTGCATCTAAACTCAGGCGCCAAGACCATAGCCCACGTGATACCAAACTCAGCTCTAGCTTTATATTTATAAAATACAATGTTATTTTTCATCAAGTCTCTGGTTCAGACCCATTCAAGGAACCAGCTGATCCCTACTTTATTGAATTTAGTTTTGTTCCAATATTCTTAGGCCATTTACTAAACAGGTAATATTGTTTAGATGGCATGCTATTTTAGGTGTTGAGCAGCTGAACTGAACAGCAATAAAAAATAGTGATTGCTTTAAAACTCTACCTAGAGAAACAGGACAAAACTAAGTTAGTAAATAAGCCAGATGTGGTAGCACACACCTTTAGTCCCAGCACTTGGAGTCTGAGGCAACTGCTCTAAGTTTGAGGCCAGCCTGGTCTACACAGCAAATTCTGGGCCACCCAAGGCTACATAGAGAAACCCTACCTCAAAAACCTGGGGTTGGGGGTGAAAGTGGGGAGGAGCAGTTTAGCCTGCTAAACTGTCTCCCTTGACAGTGATGCCTCAAACTTTGGACAGTCTCCAGGTCAAACTAACCCCAAGCAGAAAGTTTCCTTCACTAGCACAGAAACCCCAGTTAAAGGAGAGCATGGGCATCGGAGAGGAGGGTGCATGCATGTGTGTGCTTAGTCAGGAGGCTCCTCCTGCGACGTGGCCTTGCCCAAGGCTGCCACACACTCACTCCATCCAGTCTGTGTCTCAAGCTCTGGTCACATCACCAAAGACAAAGCTAGAAAAGGGAGGAGAGGCCCGCCCATATCTGTATCTCTTATCTTTGCATCTCCTCCTCATTTCCCGCCCTGTACCTGGGTCATTTTGTCCACAGAGACTGGAATCCCATCGATGGTGAGAGGAGGCAGTTCTGAATTAACCTCCTGTGGCGCAGGGGCGTGTTCTGCCAGAGCCGACTCCAGGTCTTCCAGGATCATGCTCTTGTACTTTCGCACCTGCAGGGAATTAAGGCAGAAGTAAACAAGATGCTCAACAGCCAGGGAGAGCTGGTGCCAAGCAACAAGAAAGTGGGTGGGGCTGTTCTCCCTTAGCCACTGCAGAGCTCCAAGAACAAATACTCCTCCAAGTAGAAGGTGAAAATACCCACTGGCCCCAAAGACACCACATTGAACAGAATCAAACGAAAAGATGATGAAATTTTAGGTAACAGCAGTTGGAAGGAGCCACCGGGAGAAATCCACTGCTTCTCAGTTAAAAGTCATGTTTTCTCAAGCCACAGATATCTTTCACCTGTTCCAGATAAAATGTAAATAACATTCATTACTCTGCATTTCCCAGGCTAGCTATGTCCCAGGTCACATTTAATTGACAGCTAAAATCATTTTCCAGATCTGAGAGCTTATGTCTCTAAACTCTAATGTATTTGAAACTGCTACTTTTTTTTTTTTTTTTTTTTGAGAAAGCCAGCACCGTACAGACGGAAGATCCAAGTGCTTAAGAGGCTGGACTGAAAAGAATGAGTGCGAAAAGTGCCATTACTAGCAAGGCCTGAGGCCAGGGAGCCCCACTGGTCACCATCTCCTCCCTTCAGGTAAGGGCTGGAGACCATGGTGAACTTCAAAGCCATGGTGCCCCTCTGTGTCAGTCCAGTTCTGGACCCGACTCTGTTCTTCACCGTTGTAGTGAAACGCATCGTAAGACAACAGACCCTTCCAGAGCCTCAGCACAGTGCGCCTGCGCATTCTTCCATTGTGAGCAAGAGAGGCAAACTCTGAATCTGCCATCAATAATGGGTTTATTCACTTAGAAGAATACACAAGGGGGGATGAGGATGTCTCTAGGGATAATAAAGCTAGGAATTATGGAAATATAACTAGATAGGACAGGAAATTAACTTGTTTTCAGGCCTTAAGGCATTCTCTTGGGGGCAGGGGGAACAAAATTCTGGCAAGAAGTTCCAACCATGTTTTCTGCTCAGTGAACTTACTGCCTTAATGGGGGTCTCACTGTGAGGCTCCAAAGAGAAAGAGCCCGCATTATACCTCACTGACCTCAACCGTAGTAACCAGTCCAGTTCCAAAGCTATAGGATCCTCCAGAGAGGAGGGCCAAGGGGAGAGGAAAATCGGCCAAACACTAGACTCGCTATAACTTAACTAATGCAAAAACGTTTCCAATCATTACCAGCATATTATGACATAAGCATCTGGCACTATATTAAAACATTGTATAGGCTTCTATTTTCTGGGTTTTTGTGCTTCTAATCCACAAAAGAGATTGAGGGATGGAACAAAGCCTGACTTTTCTAAATCTGGGTTCTTTGAACTTACTATATCAGATTGAACTCACATGTGTAGGCCCACAGGAGAAATGAAAATGGTATAAAAACACTTTTGATCATGTTGGTGATACCTGGCATTCAAAGATGAGAAAATACTGGGCTATTACTATTATATTAGTCAGTATCAAGTAAGCCATTTTTATGGATCAGGAAAAGTCATATTCTGGTATTTTGCTAAATTTAACAATGCTATATAACTCCTTAACAATACTGAGTAAAAGAATGCTGATAGAGTTGTTTTATAGTAATTTGCAATAAAATAATTCCAGGTGAACACAGCACTCCTGCCTAAGTTTGCTTAGTAAAGGAGATTTCTCAGAACCAGAAAGCAGGTGTTTCAATTCTAGCTGACTTCTTAATTCGGAGATGCACTCCCCATCCCCATCCCCAAACCTAAAATCACAGTGCATCTAAAACTGCTGGCCAGTCTCCTTACTGGTTTTTGCTTCTAGCAAATTCTTTTCTGCTTCTAATCCAAATAGTATTTATTTTTCAAAGTCCAACTCAATTTCCATATATGCTCTGAAAAACCTTCTCAAGTGTTCCTGTCTTAGTTATCTTCCTGCTTTAAATTCTTAGTGTCAAATAATCCTGTCACTTATATTATTACCCCCAGAATACAGTGTGCACACCAATACATGACACTGCTAAGCAGAGACCAAATAAACCTTTCCTTCCTTTTTTTCTTTCTCTCGGTTTTACAAGACAGGGTTTCTTTGTGTAGTTCTGGCTGTAGACCAGGATAGCCTCAAACTCAGAGATCTGCCTTCCCTGCCTCCCCAAAAAACCTTTCTTTTTTAACATGTATCATGAAATAGTTCATGTATTCAGACACAGAGAGGTCTTATGAATACCAAGGATAGAAGGTTAGGTTTAGTACATTTACAGAAATCATTTGAATTCTAGAAACAGATTTACTATTGAAAATTTAGAAATTGGACTTTAGTCAGGTTGAAGAAAAAAAAAGGTCTTGGACAAGATACTATGATTCTTCTGAATTCCTGAAGCTTTCCAGGTATGAGGAGTCTTTGGGAGTTTCCACCAAAAATCTTTTAAAAGCTTACCCGTCCTCCATGGAGACTAAAGATTGCCGTCTGGAACATAACTGAGAGCTGGGATTCAAACTCAGGCCCCAGGCTTGCATGTGAGCACTTCACCAACTGAGCGACCTCCCCAGCTCCACAGCTACTACATTTCAAACACTGGCCTACATTTTATACAAGTGAAACTACTTTGAAAAACCTATATAAATAAATGAAGGACAGACAGTCCACTGATCTATAGGGGAGAGAAAATGAAATAATGTAGCCAGATGACTTCTAGGAAGCTGGCGCTAACTCCAGAGCTCACTCTGCCCATGGCTGTGCTCACTATGCCCTAGCAAATGCTACCGGTTCCGGCTCTGACTGAAGAGCTTTACCTTCAGAAGCCCTGGAAAACTTCTTGGGAAGTTCTCACTTTGTTATCAAGAAAATATTTCAGGCTATTCCTGTCAAGCTCATACAAGCCTGTGGTTTGCACAGAGCCCTATGCTGCCCTCAGAGCACAGCAGCCAGTGAGTTAGCTCCACCTCTGTCTGAGCTCAGTGTTCTTTATACTATTTCCCCTGAGCAGTTTTTATGGGAGGACAGTCAGCTTTAATGTCTGTCCCCAGTGAAGAAGGTATTGCTGGCCTTATTTTACACAGAGGACACTGAGGAAAAACTGGTGAACTTTTTTTTTTTTTTTTAATTAGGGACATGGAGAGATGGCTCAGTGGTTAAGACCAATGGCTGTTCTTCCAGGTCAACTGTGTTCAATCTCCAGCACCCACATGGTAGCTTACAACCATCTGTGACTCTAGTGCCAGGGGACTTCATGCCCTTTTCTGGCCTCCAGAAGCACACATACACATGAGGCATAACTCACAGGACAGACACACAAACATACACAAACAAACAAATATAAAAATATGTAGCCTGGGCTGGCCTTGATCCCACTTGCTTCTCCTTCTGAGTGATGAGAATAAAGGCATGTGTTACTATGCTCAGCTAAACCAACTTTAAAAAAAAAAAGCAAAAGAGATTTTTAAATATCCAGATATGTGGTTAATAAAATGATTCCAATTTGTCTTATAAAATTAACATCCTGGAGTTATCTAGTGTTTTGCTTCAGATATAAATCAAAATTTCACATTGGTTCTTTTTTTTTAAGATGTCTAATTTAGCTCAGGATGGCCTTGAACTTGATTTGTAGCCAGCCAGCTAACCTTGAATACCTGGTCTTCCTGCCTCCGTCTCCCGACTGCTGAGACTACAGGAAAGTACCACAGCTGGGAGGGTGCACATTAGGCAAGGCCTCTATCAGCTGGGCTACATCCTCAGCCCTGCACTGATTTCTTATATAAAATATTGTCCTTTATTTAAAAAAAAAAGGGGGGGGGTGCTGGAGAGATGGCTCAGAGGTTAAGAGCACTGACTACTCTTCCAGAGGTCCTGAGTTCAATTCCCAGCAACCACATGGTGGCTCACAACCATCTGTAATGGGATCTGATGCCCTCTTCTGGTGTGTCTGAAGACAGCTACAGTGTACTCATATACATAAAATAAATAAATCTTTAAAAACAAAAAACAAAAAACCCCCCTGCATCTGGTGAGGTACAATACATTGCTTTAGTAAGTAGAAACATTAATGATCCTTTAAAAAATTATATATACCCAAAGCATGAAACAGCTTTGGCCACAAAGACAAGCATCAAGCTAGGTTCAACAAAAGCCTACCATCTATCTGCTGTTCTCGACTGATATAAAAAGACCACTAATTCGGTATCTTTCTGACCATTGCACAGGGCGGATCCTATCTGTCTCAATCTGCATAACCAGTCACCTCCTTCCATCCCTGAGCACTGACCTGGAAAGAAGGAAAGGCCAAAGTCTATACAAAGCAGTGGGCCTGACTTACCACGTTCTCCAAAGGTGCTGCACCGAACACCTTGAAGACGGGGTTGGGTTTGGAGGGCGAGATGCAGAGCACAATCGCTTGCTGTCCCACTCGCGTTGTGTACTCATCTAACGTGGCTCTGAGTTTCCTGAACAGAATGGAAACAAAGGTTACCGTGACAGGGAACGCTGGCATGGGGGCAGAGCAAACTTACTGTGAATGGAGTGGAGACAATTCTCATCAGATGTGTTCTGAAATATGAGAATGGGAAGGAGAGAGAAGTACAGAAGTCTATTGGAGAAAGTGTGTACACTACACCACCATGCTAGCTACAGCTTTGTATTTTATTGTGATATAGACACACTGTCCTACATAGCTCTGTCAACTTGACACAGCCTAAAGTCAGTTGAGAAGGTAGTCTCACTGAACAATTGGTTAGATTAGACTGGCCTGTGGGCATGTCTGTGAGAGATTTTTCTTGACTGCTGATTGATACAGGGGGACTCAGGCCATGGTGGGCAGCACTATTCTTTGGACAGGTGGTCCTGGGCTGTGTCAGAAAGCTAGTTAAGTATAAGCCTATAAGTGGTGTTTTGAAATACACCTTAAATTCCAGCACTTGGGAAACAGAGGCAGGCAACCTTTGTAAATTCAAGTCTAACCTGGTCTATGTGGTGAGTTCCCACATAGCAAAAGATACTAAAAATTAAAAATCAACTACCAAGATTACAAAACAAAACCCATAAAACCTATAAGGAAGCAAGCGAGCAGCATTCCTCCATGGTTTCTGCCAGGCTCAGGCTTCCCTCACTGATGACCTTAACCTGAAGTGCAATGACTGAAGCCCCTTTATCCCCCAAATTGCTTTTGGTCAGAGTATTTTATCACAGAAAAGAAACTAGTACACACCCCACAGTGTTTTGCAAATGAGGATGAAATGAATTTCTGCAGTAGCCCCACTTACCAGTGCCGGTTTGCTCCAACCCCCCCACTGGATATCTATAAGTTGAGGTAGAGTCAAACCCTCTGTATATTGTGTTTTCTTCCTATATATACATACCAACGATAAAAGTTTAATTTAGTCAGGCAGTGGTGGCGCACGCCTTTAATCCCTGCACCTGGGAGGCAGAGGCAGGTGGATTTCTGAGTTCGAGGCCAACCTGGTCTACAGAGTGAGTTCCGGGACAGCCAGGGCTACACAGAGAAACCCTGTCTCGAAACACACCCCCCTCCCCAAAAAGTTTAATTTATAAGCTAAGAATAGTAAGAGATGAACGATAGCTAATCATAGAAATAATTATAACAGAGGCTAGAGAGATGGGTTAATGGTTAAGAGTACTTACTGCTCTTTCAGAGGACCTGGGTTTGATGCCTAGTACACCCTTATATGGCCTACAACTGTCTGTAACTCCAGCTTCAAGGGGCTCAGTGCCTCTGGTATCCTCAAGAGCACATAAATCCACGCAGGCACACAAAACCCTCTTCTGACCTCTATGGGTACCAGGACCTTACATGGTACACATATACACACAGGCAAAACACTCATAGACATAAAATAATTAAATTAAAATTTTAAAATAAAAATATTAAAATTATAACAATATACTTAATAAAATTATTTAAAACTCATTATCTATTTTAGAACTCTCTATTTAATATTTTTAGACTATGGTTGACCCTCTGAGGTAACTGTAACCTCAGAAAGCAAACCCTCCAATAACGTGAGACATCAGGGCAGAAGCAATAGATACACAGAATACTGCCCTTTCCCTCTGAGTCACAGGGACTATCCTCTATTTCATAGTACCATAGAAAATCCGCAGCATTTCTTGAATGAATGGTTGATATTCACCGCCTCTAATCCTCTCTCCACTCTCAAGACAGGATCTTCGTATGTAGCTCAGGCTAGCTCAAAACCCATGACCTGCCTACCTCAGTCTCTTAAGTGCTGGGATTACAGATATGTCCTAGCCATGCCTTGAACTGGTGGCAGTCCTCCACCCCAGCCTCCCAAGAGTGAGGATCACAAGCACAGATGGCCATACCAGCCTGCTGTCCTCACGATGTGCTGGGGTTTCCTCTACTCCTCTAATCATTCTTCCCATGCTCTCCCTGGCTGCCTTTTTTAAAATGACTACTTTGGCCGGGCGGTGGTGGTGCACGCCTTTAATCCCAGCACTTCGGAGGCAGAGGCAGGCGGATTTCTGAGTTTGAGGCCAGCCTGGTCTACAGAGTGAGTTCCAGGACAGCCAGAGCTACACAGAGAAACCCTGTCTCGAAAAAAACAAAAAACAAACAAACAAACAAAAAGACTACTTTGACTGGGTGTGGTGGTGGACACATTTTTTTTTTTTTAAAACTATTTATTTATTTATTATGTATATGAGTACGCTGTAGCTGTCTTCAGACACACTCCAGAAGAGGGCATCGGATCTCCCTTTATAGATGGTTGGTGAACCACCATGTGGTTGCTGGGAATTGAACTCAGGACCTCCGGAAGAGCAGTCAGTGCTCTTAACCACTGAGCCACCTCTCCAGCCCAGTGGTGGACACATTTAACCACAGCACTTAGGAGGCAGCAGGTAGAGCTCCATGAGTTTCAGGCTAGCTGGTCTATACAGAATTCTAGGACAGTCAGAGCAACATAGTGAGACCCTGTCTCAAAAATAAAAGTAAAAGGAAGGAAGGAAATAAATAAACAAATAAAACGACTACCTGGGCTGTTGATAACTCCTCTGCCTGAAATGTTCTTCCCCTAGACATAAACACAGTTACTCATTCAGTTCCTCCTTGCTCTGGGCAAAGGCTGCTTCTTCAGAAGAATTTCTCAGACCATTCTTAGAACAGAGAAACAACTACGTTCTTCGATGTCCAGAAATATTTTTTTCTCACTTCTTTTCTACCCACAACACTTACTCTCACTTAATATTAAATGAAAAAGAAAGAAAAGGAAAGGACACGTCTGCTCCTTGGTGTGGTGGAGGAGAAGCTCTATTGTAGATAAAAGGGAGAGCACAGTCAGAGGCCAGAGCGGTCATGACCCAGAGCTGTGTGAGGAGATGGTAGGAGAGAGGAGCTGCTGACCCAAACAGTGGCACAGCTAAAATGGCTGATTATACAGGGAAGGCCAGCCCAACCCCGGGACTGCAAGAAGTTTAGGTAGGGGCAGGGTATGCCAGCTATACCCTGTAACAGGTAGGGATAAGGGTACTGGGAGGCCAGGCCTGTTTTCAAATGTTAAATAGGCACCTCAGCCACTGACCCAGGGTTTGAGACTTAACAAATATAATGAATATCTTCTTTCTCTCTCTTTCAGAGCATAAATTCCTTAAGGGCCTTTGTTGCTCAGTGTACTGTCTAGAGTGCTGCCTGAGCACAGCAGACACAAAGTTTCCTGGAATTCACTCTGTAAACCAGACTGGCCTTGAACTCAGAGATCCCCTTCCCTGTACCTCCCAATTGCTGGGATCAAAGGTGTGAACCACACAGCTGGCCAGTGTTATACATGTATTACATCCTATTTTCTGGATTTTCATCAAATTAATTTTATGGGAGTGATTCCAAGTCTAAACCTGTCATCAAATACTCCACCCCAGTGTCTTGAGGAATTCAGTAAAGAATGTTCTAGCTCTGACATCCACACAGGAAGCATGTGAAGAACAGCAAGATGGGGTAGGGCAGCCCTCACCGAAGCAAGCGTGTCTGCTGTCTCTTTCTGATAGACGGATTAGACTCAAACACATGAGGCCGTTTCCGTTTCTTTCCTGTTGCCACAGCAGCAGCAGCAGCCATTCCCACAGGACCTGAAATAGTAAGTACGTGGTGAGATTAGGCAGGAGACTGCAAGGGTAAGAGACAGACAGCAACACACTATCAATGAAAACAGAATGCTTACAATATTATCAATGTTCTTCACTATTGTTTCCCGTGAACCATATAAATTTACAATCATTCTCTTAAGAAGCAAAGGTTTCTACTTTCCTGCCAAAAACCATCCTTGATTTTGTACAATGCTGTTGTTGGTTTACCAGCACGCCCACACTGTTAGAACAGTGTTCTCAAAGGGACCAGGAAATACTACAGCATTAAGAGAAAGACCTGCCACAATGAAACAAGCTCAGGGCTTCACACTACACTTCTAGCTCCATGGTCCTTCCATTGCTTCAAGACTAGCAAGTTAAGGAATTGGGAGGGCTTCGAGCAACCTGCACACTCCCACCTATAAAGAGCCATGAGGAAGACCTAAACCAGATCATGTGCCAATGAATGAAGATAGCAACCATAAGGTCCAGATGATGAAAGGATCCTGGCCAATATGAACATTTCCTTACTCCAAACAAAAACAAAACGCTAATAAAAGCTGTTCTACAGCCAGGGCTACACAGAGAAACCCTGTCTCGAAAAACCAAAAAAAAAAAGAAGCTGGTGTAGCTGTGTGAGACTAATGCATAGAAGTCTTGGGGGTCGTTTGGATGGGTAAGTCTAAGTAACCACTACTGCACTTTTGATAGCGATGGATTAACATCAAAGACAGCGTCACTTCATCCTTTCTTGCCAGCCTATAAAAGGCTTAGATAAAAATTAAACCGCTAACATTATATTCACATGTATATTCTAAATAGGTGAACTGCAGCAAGTCTTTCTGTCTGCAGGCTGTTCAGTGCTATCATGGCCTTGCTGAAGAGAGACCCTCTAAAAGACCCCCAGATCAAGCAAAAGCCAGATGCCGGCTCACTTTCTATCATAGAGATATGGTGGAGATGTTTTCTTCTCCCAGGGTCTCAGTACATAACACAGACTAGCCTGGAATCAAAGTGATTCTCCTACTTCTGCTCCAAGTGCTGGGATTACAGGCACCTTGTACCCAGCTAGACAGCAGGGAGAAATCTTAAGCCCTCACGTTATTGCCAACATTTTATTATAAAACTGTGGCAATATTAACATAAGATCCATCTTTGAATAAAATTTTGTGTGCAAAACAGTATTATTAACTACACCCACCATGTACAGATTTCTATAACTTATCTGTCTTTTTTTTTTTTTTTTTTCTAGACAGGGTTTCTCTGTGTAGCCCTGGCTGTCCTGGAACTCATTCTGTAGACCAGGCTGGTCTCAAACTCAGAAATCCACCTGCCTCTGCCTCCTAAGTGCTGGGATTAAAGGCGTGCGCCACCACTGCCCGGCTATCTCTTTTAACTTTGATAACAGCTATCGTATTAGGCCTGTGGTATCATTTAATATCATTTTTATGAGAGAGGTCTTTTCAAATCCTTTTACCATTTTAAAATATCAGGTTGATTCTCTTGCTCTGTTGCTATGGAACTGTCAGAATTCAAAGATCTTTTTTTCACAAAGATTTTTATCATAAAAAAGATTTTATCATAAATGCACAAACCAAACTGAACGGATTTAACATTTTACCATATATATCTATTCTCTGTCAATCCATATTTGTTTTTTGTTGAATTTCAAAGTAAATTGCAAATGTCAATATAATACCCTTAAATACTTTAGCAGGCTTATAGCTAGCTAGATCCACCAATGTTTGTAATCTTTTGCTTATTTTTGAAGTGTGTGTGTGCACTCCACCTTACTTTCTGACAGCGTTTTTCACTGAACTTGGATTCTCAGATTTGACTAAGTTGGCTAGGCAGCAAGCTTATAGGACCCTAATTTGATAAATCTATACATTCAAATATAAATCCCAATGAGACTCTTTTTATAACTGAATAAACTAATCCTATTATTTAAATGTAAATACAAAGACCAAACAGAGGTAAAACAATTTAGAAGATACTAAGCAGAGGCCTCACCCTGCCACATGTCACCCTGAAGGTTAAGTTACTAAGACTGTGGACTGGATCCTCAGACACAAACTCCTATCACTGAACTGCAATGATCCTATGTCAGGAGACAAGGGTGAGAAGAGTAGGCTATCAAAGATGTGGTGCTCACTGTTCACATGGCTATGGACAGACAGATGTTTACACCAATACTGGTTAAACAAACACCCACCTGATGAGGAAGAACAGGTGCGACCACACATCGCACACACGGGAACAGAAGCTACGAATGCTCTGGCATACATATCGGATTACTGCCTGGTTTGGCAAATGTCAATAAGCAGAAAATATGCCTATCTTTGGTCCCAGCTACCCTCCTGGACACATCTTCAAGTAGTGCTTGTGAAGAGCACTTGTGGAAATTTAAGCACTGGTGAGGTTGGAGCAGGAGGATTAAGAGTAAGGAGGCCAGCTTGAGCTACATAGCAGAACCCTGTCTCTGAGCTGCACAAATGGCCCGGTGGTTATGAGCACACACTGCTCATGCAGAGGACTCAGGTTCAGCCCCACTTATGTTCCCAGAACCCACGTTGGGGTGCTCACAAGTGCCTATAACTCCAACTCCAAGGAATTACTGCCCTCTCCTGGCTTCTGCAGGCAGAGGACTCATTCATGTATGCCACCCTCCCCATATACATAATTGAAAATAAGATAAAAATATTTCAAGAACACCCTTTCAAAAAGAAATTCCACTGTTTTCTTTTTTTCCATGAAGCAAATGGTAAAACCTTTGGTAGTTCATGAGGAGTATGTTTCTAATAAAACAGAATAAAGCCAGAGTGGATTAGAATATCAGGAAAAAAAATCAGAACGTATCACTTGTAATGAAGGTATTACTGAATAAAAAATAACCACTTCAGTTACAGATATGTTTATTTTATTTGAGGGCAAAATATAAAATATATTGCTATGAAAAACTAACGAGTTTGGAACAGGGGGCTGGAGAGATGGTTCAGAGGTTAAGAGCACTGACTGCTCTTCCAGAGGTCCTGAGTTCAATTCCCAGCAACCACACAGAGGCTCACAACCATCTGTAATGGGATCCGATGCCCTCTTCTGGTGTGCCTGAAGAGAGTTACAGTGTACTCATATACATAAAATTAAATAATAATTAAAAAAAAGAGTTTGGAACAGAAAATTGTGGTGTAAACCTGTAATCCCAGCTCTAAGAGATATCTACAAATTGTAAAATATTCTAATTCTGATAATAAATGCAATAGCCATATTATCAACACAAGTGAATCTCAGAAAAATACTAAATGAAAATGTCATTCTGAAACTCAATTATACAATGAATATACATTAATAATTAAAAAAATAAAATAAAAAGAGGGTCCAGAGGCCAGCAAGATAGTAGGTAAAGGTGTTTATCTCTGGACTCCTTTTAAAGGTAAGGAAAGACAAAGACAAAGACAGACAGACAGACAGACAGACACACACACACACACACACACACACACACACGGCTTAGCAAGTAAAGGTATTTGCCCTGTAAGAGCAACTTGGGTTCGGATCCCTGGAGCCCATGTAGAAGTCATTGCACATATAAATATTTCTTGCTTATTTACAGTTTTGAGAAAGGCTCTCACCATGTAGGCCTGGATGGCCTGGAATTTACTATGTGGACCAAGCTGGCCTTAAACTCACTGAGATCTTCCTGCCTCTATCTCTCAAGTGCTAGGATTAAAGGAGTACAGCACCATGCTCAGCTTTAAACAATTTGGTTTTTTAACTTTTAATAGAAAATTAATGCTTAACAAATAAAACACTAAACAAAAACAGAAGTTCAGAGTCAGATCATTAATATAAAATCTAAAGCGTGCAAACCCATGTCAACTATTATTTAATTATACATGCAAATAAAGCAAAAACACAAAGCGTGTGACCTTAGTAGAAGGAAGTATAAGAATAAGGTTAGGAAGAGGTCCACTAGCCGGAGATGATTCTGCACACCTCTAACCCCAGCACTCAGAGAAAGCTGAGGCAAGAGGACCAGCCTGGGCTATATAGCAAGACACTGCTTCAAACAAATGTGGGAGTGGAATACACCACAAGTTCCGACTGCACCTGTAATATGTGAATTAAACCAATTGGATGAATGAATTTAGGCAGGCAAAGTGCTGTATATGCCTTTAATCCCAGCATTTGGGAGAAGCAGAGGCAGATCTCTGAGTTTGGGGTGTAAGGAGAACACTAAAAATTTCAATTGCATCTGTAATGTTTATTTCTGAATGAATAAATCAGCAGGACATGGTTGTGCATTCCTTTAATCCCAGCACTTAGGGGAAGTCAGAGGCAGGAGGATTTCTGAGTACGAGGCCAGTCTGGTCTACAGAGTGAGTTCCAGGACAGCCAGGGCTACACAGAGAAACCCTGTTTCAAAAATAAAACAAAACAAAACAAAACAAAACAAAACCAAAAACAAAAAAAAGAAGTAAACACATGAAAACAGTAGTAATGCCTGACAAAGCTGGGCAGAAAGCATATTTGTGTTTGTCATGTCAATCTTGATTTTCTTCTATAGTCCAATAGCAGGGGTTTTTCCCCCCAAGATTCAAGATTTTATACTTGTCAGACAATTCATCAAACCTCATTCTCAGGGTAGCAATTGTGACTACAGAACATGTAAATCTTTTCTACTTCTATCCACTGCCTCAGAGAAAATAATTCAATTTTGTTTAAAATGAAGTCCCCTGGGGACTAGAGAGATGGCTCAGCAGTTAAGAGCACTTGTTGCTCTTCCAGAGGATCCAACATTGCACCCACAGAGTAGGTAGCTCACAACCATTGGTAATTCCAGGTCCAGGGAACCCAACACCCTCTTCTAACTTCTGTGGGCACCAGGCACACATTTGGTGCACATACATACATGCAACAAAACACTTACAAATCTAAAAAAGAAAAAGAAAACCATGAAGTCCTGTGAAATTGATACCGGAGACTAATATGGAAAAAGGCTGACCAGCCTGTGCACAGTGCACACACGTGTGCTCCTTGGGTGCTATCCAGCCATTGGCTAGTAGAGTACTAACTGCTCTAGGGCTAGTCAGCCAGAAGGTCCCAGAGGTCTGCCTGCCTCTCTCCCCAGTGCTGGAATTGTAATGCCAGCCACCACGCCCAGCTTCTTACCTGGGTTCTGGAGATCAAACTCAGGTCCTCATGCTTGCATGGCAAGCACTTTGCTGACTGAGCCATCTCCCAAGGCCCTTCTTATAATTTTTTTTCCTTGAGAATCAACACTGATCAAGAGCTGTCTGAACTGAAGAGAATTAGAACCATTTTTGATAGACAACCTGGTATGAATTGACGGGTGTTGACTTTTCTGAGTTGCCTTTTGAATATGTTGATGCTACAGACTAGTCCTCAGAAAAAATTCTCTAGCAAGCAACAAATGTGACAAGTCTGGATCAATCATAACTGAGCAGTTAATAAGGGCCCCTGCCACCTCCTGTTTACTGTAAGTGTGAGTGCATGTGCCTCCACACCCAACAGCTTCTGCAAACATGCATCTTGCAGAGCCCCTAAACCCTGCACGGTCATGACAGCCCTCTGTACTGTCTTCTCTTCTGCCACAAAGCTCAGCCATGATCACCGCCTTCCCTTTCCATCTGAGAGTCCTTGCCTGTGACACATCCTCAGTTTGGTGCCCTCTCCACAGCACTTGCCTGTGCTGATAATCTGCCACTAGTGGCCTGACAGCTCCTTCAAAGTAAGCCATCTTAGTCAAAGAATCTATACCTTGTAGTATATACAGTTCCTCAGTGGCAACTCTTTAGAGATTTGAAGGGCCTCTGTTTTTACACTGGACAAACGAAAGGCTTTAGTCCTTTTTGTTCTTTTGTTTACTGTTTGTTTTTGAGATAAGGTCTCAGTGTATTGTCTAAGTTGCTCTTCAACACCTGGGCTCGTGTTCCTCCTGCTTTGACCCCTGAGTAGTTGGGACTACAGGCTCATGCCATTATACTTAGCCAGCTCTAGTCTTTGTTTAGTGATGTTGGAGACTGAACCCAGGGCCTCACACATGCTAGGCAAGTGCTCAACCTCTGGACCACAGTCTCAGTTACCCTTGCATCATCCTCACACCATGACAACATAGTACAGCAGCAAAGCAAAGCCATGTCTCAACAGCATCTTCCTTCATGAGAGAGAAGTTGGCCTGGGTTCATGATGTTAGGATGCCCTCTTCTGGGAAGTATAAAAACTTCACAAAAATATATGCTACAAACATTTAAACCCAGCATCTTGCACATGGCTAGCTAAGCAAGTGCTTTACCTCTGAGCTAGATTCCCAGCCCCTCCCTTATTTTTTAAGTTTATCATTCTAGAATAGTACAATGAATAAGTGATCATATGAGATTATTACACTATTCTTCACCTTAATTAAATACAACATATATATTTTATTAATGTAGTATTTTGGCCATTCCTGATCATTGCTTTCATGCCCAGCTTTTCCTAATTAGAACACTAAACCCACCTAGACATGGTTTATATGTGTCTTCACCATGATGCTAAATATATACTATACATAGAATAATACAAAACACAGCCAGCTTTAAGTCTCTTAGTATCCTGGAAAACTTCAAACCCGTAAGATTAGGCCAAGACAATTAAGGATCACTAGTGTTCTTGGTACTATCTAGCAGAAGCAAACAGAAACCAAGTCCAGCATAGTATCTTACACCCCAAATAACTTTTAAAATTAATTTCCAAACACATCACAGAATGTTCATTTACACATAACTAGTATATGAAGGGAGTAGTCAACATAAACAAGAACCGTCAGTAACAACAGACAGCAGATAGATCCAAAAGCTTCTCAGAAAGAACTATCAAATGAACAGCAAAATCACATTATTTGTGGAAATCTAAAATCATAATAGTAATAAATTTCCGCACAAACTGAAACTTACAGTGTAAATCTGGACAGGTGGAGAAATCCACTCTCATTAGAAAGTCTAGGGCTGAAATATACTGTTCAGGGTAGGACTCTGATCTAGCATGTGAAACCCTAGGGTTCATTCTAGCACAAAGGGAATGAAAACCCAATACTAGAAAAAAATTTTAACCTTAAAAATATTAAAATCTAAATATGTCAGCCCTCACATTTAATGTGAATATAATACATACTCTAGTTAACCAGACTGTCAGAATGGAAGAAAACCAATGCCATAACACTAGTAGTAAGGGACCCCAGAACTCAACTCTCATAGAACAGGCTAAAGCTGGAGATGCAGGCTTAAAAACTGATGAAGGGCTTGGGATGTCGCTCAGTGGTAGGGTACTTGCCTAGTATATGCGAGGCCCTGGGTTTGATCCCCAGCACTGAAAAAAAAAAACAAAAACACCGATGAAAAGAAATGAGAGAGTGCTGGAATCCAGGTTCCTTCGATAGGCATGAACCCACAAGTTGAGGAAAGAAGCAAGCTTCTAGCGCAAACATTACCTGCAGCAGCCAGATGGGCAGTTACCTCATCAGCTGCCGTGGAGTTGAGAATGTCCGAGTCATCATAAGAAGTGTCCTCGGGGGAGGAAGGCGAGTCTTCATCAGCACTCAGCATGCTGTGCTCAGTGTAAGTGGCTACATGGACCTGCTGTACTTGCTGGGCCACTGCATGGGCTTCTATGGTAGCCATGTGTTCAGTTTGGGTCACTCCGTGTTCCTCCATGAAGATCTACTGCTAGAAAAAAAGGAGAAGAAGGGGGGGGGGGAGGGGAGGGGAGGGGAGGGGGAGGAGGAGGATATTCAGTGTACAATGTAACACAATGCCTAAACTAAGTTTTTTTATTAAAGAGCAGAGAAACTTTGACAAAGCTCTGATTTTATTACTTGACCACACCAAGGTGTGGGAAATTCAAACAACATAAAAATAGAATATTTTCTATGTGAAATAACTGACAGAAATTTACTACGATAAATACATAGAAACATACACATGTATCAAATCAAAACATTAAATATCTTTGATAAGATATTTTAAATGGCCGGGCAGTGGTGGCGCACGCCTTTAATCCCAGCACTTGGGAGGCAGAGGCAGGCAGATTTCTGAGTTCGAGGCCAGCCTGGTCTACAAAGTGAGTTCCAGGACAACCAGGGCTACACAGAGAAACCCTGTCTCAAAAAAACCAAAAAAAAAAAAAAAAAAAAAAAAAAGATATTTAAAATGTGTATAACAATAAAAGACACTTAAAATAGCCCAGGGATTAGCATTTGATGCTGTGATAGACATCCTGATGTTTTTAAAATAGAACTACTTCATGATCTGGCAGCTCAGCTTGTGGAACTTACCCAGAGGGACTGAAAGGATCTCAAAGAGCTATGTGCACACCCATGTTCACAGCAGCATTATTCACAGCAGCCAAAAGGTGGATGCTACCCAAGTGTCCACCAACGGGCGAGCGGGAAACAAAATGTGGTCTACACGAACCACATATCATTCGACCTTAAAAAGGAAAGAAAATGCAAATTAGGAATGAAGAAGATTTCCTCAACCTGATAGAGAACATCTATAAAAACGCCTATAGCCTTATCCTTAAAGCTGAGAAAGTAGTACCTTCCTCATTAAAACCGGGAGCAAGAAAAGGATGTCTTCTCTTTTCAACACTATATTGAAACTCATAGCTTATGTAGTAAAACAACACAGAAAAGAAAGATAAAAGTAAAGGAGACAAAAGTGGTAAGGGAGGAAGAGAGAGAGGAGGGAGCAAAGAGGAATATAAAGCCAGAGAGGGGTCTGGGAAGGGAAACACAACTGTTTTTGCATGGCATGGCTGCCTACATATAAGGTGATCAACCAGAGACTCCTGGATTGAACAGCAAGTAGGTTGTGAGATACAGGGTAGATACATAAATGCTTTCTTATATATCAACAATGAACTGGTAGAATTTGGAATTAAATGTAATTTCACTTTATCATTGCCTCCTAAAAGTGAAATACCAAGGTATAAATCAAAATATGTACAGGAGTTACATGAAGGTGGGGGGGAAGCAACTAAAATGTTCCGGCCACAGTGAGTGACTAGGCTGGATTTAGGTTACTGCTATCCAGTCTTAGGTGTCTGCTGAGGGCCAGTGAATATATCCCCTGCAATAAACAGGAGACGCTGTAAAGACTTTTTTGGGGGGGTAAGATTTATTTATTTATTTTATACATGAGTACACGTTAGCTGTCTTCAGACACACCAGAAACGGGCATCAGATCCCATTACAGATGGTTGTGAGCTACCATGTAGTTGCTGGGAACTGAACTCGGGACCTCTGGAAGAGCAGTCAGTGCTCTTAACCGCTGAGCCATCTCTCCAGTCCCATAAAGTCTTTTTAAATTTTTATTTTTCTTACAAATAAACAGATAAAACTGTATGTATTTATCATATACAGCATACTATTTGGAAATTATATACAGATCACAGATCGGTAAAATCTAGCCAATTAAATATGCATTACCTCACATAAGCTTGAGACATTTAGGAAACCCTTGTACCATCTATTGAATTTTGCTAAACACTTGAAGCTGTTCTTTTTGAAACTAGTTTTTTGTTTTTTGAAATTCGGACACACACTACACTGTGGGTGAAATTGCTCAGTAAAATAAGCTGGTCATAAAGGCATATACTGTATGAATCCACTTGGGTTTTATTTTATTTATGTGTGTATGTGTATGATGGGGCAGGGGTGCTACAGCCTGCCTGTAAGGTCAGATCTCTCCTTCCCACCTGGGTTCTGGGGATTGCATGGCAAATGCTCTCACCTGGTGAGCCATCTCCCCAGCCTGTAGTCCATCTGTACAAAAGAACTAGAATAGTCTATAGAAAAGTAGCTGCCAGGGCTAGAGACATGGCTCAGCAGTTAAAGAGTACTGGCTGCTCTTCCAGAGGACCTGGGTTCAATTCCCAGAACCTACATGGCAGCTCACAACTGTCTTTAACTCCAGGGGGAATCCAACACCTTCATACAGACATATGTACACAAACTAAAAAGAAAGAAATCATTTTAATAAAAAAAAAAAAACAAAACCAAAAAATAGCCGGCAGGGGCTAAGTGCAAGCAGGTAAGGAGTCGTCTCCCACGGTGCATGAGGTCTGCAGATTGGGTACACAGTAACATTAATGTACGTAGCATTACTGAACTGTGCACCACCTAAGATTTATTGTTATGTATGCTCTACCACAATGTGAAAATTAAAACACAACCATCCCTCACCCAGTGTAACTTCCTCTGCATAAAGAATAAATAAGTACTCTCACAACAAAATAAAACTAAACCCTTATCTTTATTTTTTAAAGACAGTACATTATTTGATAACTATTAAAAATAAATTCTTGACATTTCTGGTGGCTGTGGCAATGTAGGGAGAAAATGGCTGGCTATGAAGAAACAAGAATGGCATTTAGCAAATTATTTTGGATCTACCACAAATTGGCTCCCTGGCCTTTGAGCTACATAGTGGAAACTAGGCATAAGAATAGTGTCTCACATTCTGGGGCTGGGGCTGGGCTCGATGTAAGACACATGTGATCCAACTGATTATCATCTATGCACCTCTTAAAACTTCTAAGTTTTTTTTTTTTTTAAAGATTTTTGACAGAAAAAAGAAAACTGTGAAGTTTGTACGACCAAGCATACTAACAAAATGCATAGACATGTGACATGCATTTGAAGTTATGATTAATGGGTTAACTTGTGTGACGCCATCACCTCTCCTCACAGTACTAATGCAATACTAATACACAGTAAGATTTGATTGTTGTAATAGTATATGGCACTGCATATCTAGAATTTACAAAAAGACATGGCAACTATACATAAGCAGAAATATGACCTTTATAATACTATATGTAGAAAGAATGAGATTATTTATATAAAATTCTTCTTTTATACTGTTCTTGTGATATATTTTAAAAGAAAAAAGGTAAAGCACCTGGTAAGGTTTTTTCCTATCCTATCTTTGTGTGAGTTTTTCAAAAATATACAGGGGATATATGCTAGCACCTTGTTGGTACTTAAAGTACAATCTGATACACCAAGTCACACAATTAAACACAGTATATAAAAGGAAGATACCAATAAAGTGTTATTCCATTAATTTCACTGTGCTAGTCTGAGACAAATTGTATTTTAGAATTCTGGGTACTTCAAAATTGTTTTTAAATGATTTGGGATTAGATGGCATCTAAACTGCTTTTCAAAGGGATCAAAATGCTATGTGCTTGGCATAATGGATTTCAGTTCTTTGCTCCAGAATGTAGCTTGCAGCATGAATCAATAAGGCTGTCTGCTTTTCAGGCTTGTCACTTCTGCCTGGTGCCTCTTCTCTTTCCACTCCCAGCCCCCCATCTCATCAGCCAGCTTCTCTAGCCTCTTGGACACTCTAAAAAGCAAAGGCAGAGGCATCTGAACCAGAAATAGAGTACTTGTAAATACTCCTGTTTTCATAAAACCATAAATAAGTAAGGTCATCTAAGCCAGTTATGAATGACATACACATATCGCTGGATCAGGCGCCACTTCCTTATTTATTTAACAGAGAAAAAAAATGAAGATGGAAACAGTCCACCACTTCCCTAGGTCAATTTTATCTTAAAATTTATTTATTTTGGGCCAAGTGAGGTAGAACACATCCTTAATTTCAGCACTCTGGAGGCAGAGTCAGCTGATCTGTGAGGTCAGCCTGGTCTACATAGTGAGCCCCTGTCTCAAACAAACTTATTTATTTTATATCATATGTGTAAGTATTTTGCTTGCATTTGTGTACCACATGTCTGCCTGGTGCCCATGGAAGCCAGAAGAGAGTGTTGGATCCCCCTGAAGATGGAATTATGGGCAGTATTGGGCACCATATGGATGCTGAGAACTGTACCCATGTTCCCTGCAAGAGCAGCAAGTGCTCTTAATCACTAAGCCATCTCTCCAGCCCCTCTCCCCCAGGGCAGTTTTAGCAAAAGTGCTTCAGCTTTTATCCTCAAAGAATCAGATTCTCTGGCTAGCAAAAGTAATGGTAATTGCTAAGGGGGGGGGGGGGGTAATGGAATAACATACATTTTAAAAGACAGCAAAGACTCTTATCCAGATATCCAGAACCCCTTAACAAGTTACTTAATGACCACTAAGCCACAATTCTGCCACTGTCTTTTAAGATGAGAGAGAAGAGAAAACATGTATTCTCTAAAGGATGATGTGAGGATTAAATAAATGACCAACAAAGTCTACAACATGGCGCCCAGCACGGAAGTGTAATGTTCATTATGATGCAAGGCCACGTGCTGGTATCTGCCTTTCCTAGCTCATTTCCCAGTCTCACGCGCACCACTTATGGTGCCTCTACTTCTTCCCATCTAGACACCTGTTTGAGGCTTTTGACTACATCTGAGAACTTTGTGCTATGACACCACATGTTATAGTAATCTGAGCAGGAAACACTGTCTTAGACATAAGGTGAGAACATCAACACTCTTAATAAAACTTTGTGACTGTACAAAATGGAGAAGAGAGGGGAGGGAGAGGGAGAAAGGAGGGAGAAGGGAGGGGAGGAAGGGGGAGCCCTGGGAGCTCAAGTCTTCTGAACCAGAAAAGCAAAATGGTGCACCTGTCTATCCCACTACAGACAGTGGTGTTCAGCAAATGACCCAAAACTTGATTTAAGATAATTATTTCTGGGGAGTGGAGAAATAACTAGATGGATGGTTAAGAGTACTGCTCCACCCGAGGGCAGAGTTTGGTTCCCTGTACTCACAAGCTTCTGTAAATCCAGCTCCAGAGGTGTCTGAAGCTTCTGGCTTCTTCAGGCAGCCACCCACATTCATATGCACATGCTCATGAACAGACTACCTTTGTAAACACAAGGACACGGCAGCACGAACGGTAACCTCTGCACTGGGCAGGTCGGCTAAGGCATGAAGACCCAGACCAGCCTGGGCTGCAGAGTTGAAGACCAGCTTGATCATAGCAATGGTTCTTAAGTAGTAGGTTGTAACACCTTTGAATGTCAAATGACTGTTTCACAGGGGTCACCTAAGGCCACCTGCATATCAGATATTTACATTACGATTATAACTGTAGCAAACTTGCAGCTATGAAGTAGCAAGGACAATAATGTTATGGCTGGGGTCACAGCATGAGGGACTGTTTTAAGGGCTGCAGTGTTAGGAAGGTGGAAATCACTGCTGTGTATAAAATGACACACTGCCTCAAAAACGTGAATGAATGAATGAATGAATGAATGAATGAATGAATGAAACTTCTACTACCCAACCTGCAAGAAGTTGTGGTTTTCTGCTTTCCCCTTGCAGAACCAGAGGACAGTGGCTGAGAACACAGCAGGACTGTCTTAGTTTCCAGCACCCTGCTGACAGGGTACCTAGGGAGCTGCTGGAATTTGGAGGAGCCAATCAAGGGGCTTAAATTCAGTCTAATCCACACATAATGGATGAGATTAAGTGAAGAGTATTTAAAAATCAAAGGAGAAAGAAGACCAGGCCAGGAAATCTAATCAAAGCATAACAAAGTATAAAAAAGAGCATTAGTCTAATCAATAGCATTATCATTTCAAAAGAAAAAAATAATCAGCAGAATGGTCTAAAAATCAGTCCAAGCCGTGTCCACTGGGAAAAGAGGCTCAAGTTACACTCCTGGATACACCTGGAATCTAAAATTCATCACCAGGTTAGAAATCATGCTCAAAAGCCAATGAAATCTTCCAGACTTAAATTATAGAAAAAAAAAAAAAAATTAGTGAGATGGCTCAGTGGGTAAAAGGTGCTTGTACTTGCCACCAATCCTGATAACCTGAATTCACTCCACAGAACTCACGAGGCGGAGAGAACAGACTCCTGCAAGTTGTCCTCTGATCCCCATATTTACATCGATGCATGCGTGCACGCACACACACACACAAAAGAAATATAATTTTTATAATTAAAAGAACTAGGTGGTGGTGGAACATGCCTTTAGTCCCAGCACTAGAGAGGCAAAGGCAGGCAGATCTCTGTGAGTTTGAGGCCAACCTGGTCTACAGAGTGAGTTCCAGGGCAGCCAGGGCTACAGAGAAACTCTGTCTCAAAAAACCAAAACCAAACCAAAGCAAACAAAAACAATCAGCAACATAGCACCCAAACCCTAATGCTAGGAAACAGAACATAAAAGTGAAGACAGAGCTGACACAAAGCATCGAGTGAGGTACAGAGGTGAGAAAGCAGACAGGAGCAGTATAGCCTGACTTTCAAGATGAAGAAAGCTGCAGACCAGATGGATTAATATTACAATATAATTATCAGAAAAGGAGCAGACAGGAAGAGAATAGTGGAAAACCCTCACAGGGTCCAGAATACTTGTTTGATAAATCAAGAAAAGGTGGTATAGGGTCAGAAAGCTGGCTCAGTGAAGGACCCAGGTTCAATTTCCTTTACCCACACATTGGTTTACAACCAACCGTAACTGTAGTTCTTAGCCTGTAGTTCAGTAGCCTGCATATATGTATGTGCGTGTGCATGTGTGCGTGTGTGTGTGTGTGTGTGTGTGCGTGACATTCCAAGGCCCTAGCAGGTTCCTCACTGTGGATATTGTCAAACTCTATATTCCATCTGCTCTCTCACACACCCCATGATAAACTTTACCTCCCACTTGCAGAAAGCCCTGGAAGCTTCTCTTTGCCCCATCTGCCCCATCACTACTTTTACGCTGGGCGTTTACTAAGTAAGTGATAGTTACTTGAAAGCAAGCACAGCGGTGCCTCAACAGCTGATGTGGGATTTAAGGTTAGCGAGTGACCAATCGGAAGTCAACCTATACAGCACGCACGGCACACTGGACAAAGGATGACCGGGACATCCGGTGAGATGCAAAGAGATGTGCAGTCAATACTCTGCTCAGGTCATTATGCAAGTTCCAAGTTCCATGTGGATCACTTACTCCTGTAATTTTCCTTTTAGTTCTTTAGACCAGGGGTAACTGAAACTGTAAGAAACAAAACCATGGGGTGAGGGCTGCCATGCCTACCTATACTATCTACTGAAAATCAGTAGTAGGTGACCACATTTTTCTGGGTAGTCAGCACTCATAGTTCTGTTATTACTAGTGCTCTGTTGATGAAGACAACGACGACTTATACACAGGCCTCAGGATCTGGACAGTCTTCTCTCTATCCACCTCATACCCACTTCAACACAGAGCCTCACCACTCCAATATGGTGGCTATGAGTACACTCTGAAGCCACAGTGGTGGCTCTGGCACTTCCTGACAATATTACACAAGTTTCATTTGGTGTCTATATAAGTGGAGAACAGACAGAATCATCATGAGGCCCAAATGAGTTGCTCTTTGTAAATAACACCAGTGGGATGTGCACGCAATGACCCACAAGTTCACATAAATCAGCAGGTATAAAGCTGCCTCAAGTTATACTATACTTCTTTCCTTTTAAAGAAGAAATAATGCTTACAGATCACTTTAAGAGTTTTGACCACACAAAGACCAATATCAATAAGCAAGTCTTGGGTTGTTGTTTTTAAATCTTGGGTCCTTTGGAGAATGGGTAAATGTACAGACACCTTCCCAAGAGAGGGAAGGAACAAGAGAGGAAGAAGGGGGGCAGAGGGGAGATGGTGGGGAGGAAAGAGATTTGCAAAATGTTTTAGGGCTCTTTGACTGTAAGCAAATAAAAATCAGAACATTCCAAGATTGTATTGCTTCAAAGTGGAAGCACTAGATGGTGCCACAACCAAAGGAAAAAATGTGGAGATTGCAGAGCGAATGTCAAGTCCTTAAAAGTTTTCAACTAGAACACACTTCCACAGAAAAGAATAGCTAGAGCTGGAGAGATGGTTTGTTGGGTAAGAGCACTCGGTGCCTCACAGAGGACTGAGGTTAGATTCCTAGTAGCCTCATGGTGGCTCACAATATCAATAACTCCAGTTTCAGGGGATCCAATAGGCACACACACAGCACACATTCATATGTGCAGGCAAAAAAATTTCTACACAGAAAGTAAATAAACAAATTTAAATCTTTAAATAAAGACCTGTTAGGCTAATCCACTTCACCAAATGCTTTAAAGATATGCCTACCCTTCTGTAGGCTCTAGACTTTGCCAACTAACAGAACTTTCAGCAGTGACATTTTTGACCTGTTATGTACAGGTTAACAGTCACTACATACCTGAAGCCATACTGAAATGTGACTCTTGTGACTTAAAGATTCAAGTGAATTTAACTTTAATTAATTTTTATGGTTTTTTTTTTGGGGGGGGGGGTGGGTGAGACAGGGTTTCTCTGTGTAGCTCTGGCTGTCCTGGAATTCACTCTGTAGACCAGGCTGGCCTTGAACTCAGAAATCCACCTGCCTCTGCCTCCCAAGTGCTGGGATTAAAGGCATGCGCCACCACTGCCCGGCAATTTTTATGTTAATGTGGTTTTTTAGCTTCAATAATGAATGGGGCAGTCTACATTCTATTTTTATTTTGAAAGGCCTTGCTTCTAATTATAGGCCACTATATATATCTTTGTTTCATGGGCTGGTCTGTGGTCCCCAGCACATATGTCTGGCCTCAGTGAGAGAGGATGACTTAATCCTGTAGAGACTTGAAGCCCCAGGGAAGGGGGATGCCCAGGGAGGGGGTAAGGCCACAAAATCAAAGCTTTTATTTCCTACAGAAGACCCTACATACCCAATTCCTTGAGCTACTTTATTCAAGCAAAGGCTTAAACCCCTCGGTTATAACAGTTTTTAAATTATGTGCATGTGTGTCTATACACATGTACAATCATGCATGTGTGTGCTAGTGCCCACAGAGGTCACAGGGTGCCGTCAGAACCCCTGAAACTACAGTTGCAAGCGAGGTGTCTGTTGTGGGTACTGGGAACCAAAACCCAGTCCTCTGGAACTCTCCAACTGCTAAACCACTTCTCTAGGCCCTATAACAACTTGTATTAAAGTATATACTGAAAGGCTGAATCAATAAGAAAGTAGGCATTGCCATATTTTAAAAAAGGAACAATCCCATGTTAGCAAGAATTGTCAAGGGCCAAGTAAAGTAACTCTGTGAGGACAGGGTTGCCAGGACATCGTGAAGGAGAAGACAGTCTTTGAGCTCCAGAATGAAAAAAAAAGTGCTACAGGCTTAGGCAACAGCTTGAGAAAGCACATGGTATGGTACAGAGGTAACAATGAACATCCAGATAGCAGACACAGAGGGAGTCTGTGACCAAAGCAACACAGCCCTCTGAGGCCTTTCACCCCAGATTCTTTAGCAACTACACAAAAACTACACACACACACACACATACACACACACACACACTACACAAAAACTAAAGCTAATGCTAACCTACCTGTCAGAAGGGAAAGCAATCTTCCACTCTCAATACTACAGTACAGTTTACAGTCAGTGTCTGGCACAGAACCTTCAATGAAATAGGTGATGATAAAAAGAATTAGAAAAATGTATTCTTGTCAAGTATGGTAGCACAGGCCTTCAATCCCAGCCCTTGAGAGGCAAAGGCATGTAGATCTCTATGAGTTCCAATCAACTAGAACTACATAGTAAGACCTTGTTTCAAAAGAAAGAAAAATAAAGGTAAGAGAGGAAAATAAACACGAGTTGCCAAAGCTATCTATACCTTGTTTAGAAGGCTGTGAAAGGAAAATTTGGTATGATCAACCACTTGGTGACTGAGTCCAAATACAGCTAGCTACACAGTGAGTTCCAGGCTAGTCAAGGATACACAGTAAGACCCTGTCTCAAGAGAGACAGGGATAGGAAAGGGAGGGAGGGAGGGAGGGAGGCAAAGAAAGAAGGAAAAGAAAAAACATTTTCAAACATATAAATGCTTAAAAAGCAGGTGAGTGGCTAAAGCTATAGCTGTTTTAGGAAGGCTGCAGAAGGGAAGTTTGGTGTGATTAACCAACCCCTTGGTGACTGGGTCTGAATACAGCTGCTTGCCTCTTTTTGTAGAATAATTGTTTGTCTGCAGCTGCTCCCAAATTACCAAAAATCAAATAAGTAGCTGTCATGTGATAGCAGGATTAAAGGCTGCCTCAATTTCCATTAAGGAGAAATAACATAAATGGCCACAAGCACCGCCCCTCAGTCTGAGACCAGCACAAAGGGCACTTTTATTCAGACTCTGTACACTGTGAAATAGCATTGTGGCCTGGCTGCTTTGCTTCTGTGGCAGGCCTCAATTCTGCTGGATCTGTCACCACACAATTGACACTCACTGAAAGCTGTTTCCTAATTTCTGAAAAATAGAACCCCCCCCCCCCCCCGTTCTTTGTTGTTGGTCTGTTTGTTTGTTTGAGACACAGTCTCACTATGCAGCTCTGGCTGTCCTGGAACTCACTATGTAGACCAGGCCTGCCTAGAATCCACCTGCCTCTGCCTCCTGAGTGCTGAAATTAAAGCCATAAGCTACCACACCAATCTCTTTGAGGGTGGGGGGAAGCAGAGTGTCACCATATAAAACAAGCTACCCTTCAACTCAGTAGGCTAGCCTTGAGCATCAGACCTTCCTGACTCAGCATCTCTGTGCTGGGATTATAGGTATAGGCCCAATGATACTAGCATGACTTTACATTTTGAGATAACTGAGCCAAGGAATTTTTTTGTGTGTGTGCGTGCATAAAATTGGGAGAGAGATGGCTCAATTAGTACAGTGCTTGCTGTAAGAACTGAAAGAGCTCAGAACTTCAGGACCCACATCCAAGCTGAGCGAGGCGGGCAGCCCCTGTGATTATGACCCCATCCTGAGCGGGGCTCTAGGGCTGGGAATCCCTGAAGCCCACTGGCCACTCAGTCTCCCAGATGGATGAGATCCAGGTTCAATAAGAGACCCTATCTCAAAAAATAAGGGAGCAATAGAGGAAGACACCCAAAGTCAATTTTGGGAGCACACCCACAAGCATGTGTGCACACATACTCAGGTCTGTGCATATGCAAATGCGTGTGTACCCACAAGCATGTGCAAATACACATGAACAAGTACTTAAGCCACACAAAAATCATCAGAGTATTATAGATGCCAATGTCATTCATCTGGGATATCTGCAGCTCAATTCCTTATTCATTCATTCATTCATTCATTCATTCATTCATTCAACAAAAAGGAATTCCTGTCAGACATTATACTATCATTTTAGAGTGCATATTCTGAGAAAAACTGTGACCCTCAATTCTCTTTCTGTCTTTATTTTAAACAGTGTCTTCTTATAGAAATAACACATGTTCTTTAGGGGTAACTGAGAAAACACAAGTATTGAAAAACAAAAAAGCATGAGGTCCTGGGTCCAAATCTACACATGGCCCAAGAGGAAACAAAAGAAAAAACTAAAAGCATCTTAAATCACTACTGAGAACACCTTTGCCGGCTTTAGTGTGTCCTCGTAGTGTCTTTTGTCTCTTCTCTAATATTTACACTTACTGTTTTCATGTGTTTGGGTCTTTAGCCTGCACCTATGTACTTATACCACATGAGTCCTGACACCTGCAAAGGGCATAGGAGGGCATCAGGTCCCTGGAACTCAAGTTACAAAGAAATGGTTGTGAGCTACCATGTGGGTGCTAGGAAATGGAGCTGGGTCCTCTGAAAGAGCAGCAAGTGCTCTTGCTGGCTGAGCCAATCTCTCTCCAGCCTTTCCTAGTTTCCTATTCCTAATGTGCTGTTTTGAGCTAAAGCCGGCCTATATTGTCTTTATTTTTTTGTTTTTCTGGTTTTTTTTTTTTTTTTTTTTTTTTTTTTTTCCGAGACAGGGTTTCTCTGTGTAGCTCTGGCTGTCCTGGAACTCACTCTGTAGACCAGGCTGGCCTCGAACTCAGAAATCCGCCTGCCTCTGCCTCCCAAGTGCTGGGATTAAAGGCGTGTGCCACCACTGCCTGGCCTATATTGTCTTTAAAAACAAACATTTTTCTTACTTTCTATTTGTGTGTGTGTGTGTGTGTGTGTGTGTGTGTGTGTGTGTGTGTGTGTGTGTGTGTGTGTGTGTTTTCCTGGTTTCTCTGGGAGGTCATGAGAAAGACTCAGATCTCTGGTTGTGTGCTACTTTAGTTTACTTTTAGTTTTTAGTGGGAACTAAACTCCAGATCTTTCTACATATCTTGTACCTTTTTTGCATTTGATACAAAGAAAGAAAATTCTTCACACTCTTAACATGTTTTGTCTCATTCTAAAACTTTTAGCTAGGCCTAGCTTGGTGACACAAAGCTGTAATCCTAGCCCTTAAGACGTGATGGCAGAGTGCTACGAAGCAAAACTGAGGCCAGACTGAGCTGCACAAAACATCTTCAACAAAAAGCAAACAGGAGGGCTGGAGAGATGGCTCAGGGGTTAAGAGCACTGACTGCTCTTCCAGAGGTCCTGAGTTCAATTCCCAGCAACCACATGGTGGCTCACAACCATCTATAATGGGATACGATGCCCTCTTCTGGGGTATCTGAAGACAGCAACAGTGTGCTCACATAAAATAAATAAATAAATATTTAAAAAAAAAAAAAAAAAAAAAAAAGCAAACAGGAAAAAAGCTGAGCATATCCATTGCAAAGAAAGCACAGTAGGAGCCAGAAAGATGGCTCAACAGTTAAGAGCACTTGCTGTCCTTGTGGGGGATCTGAGTTTGGTTTCCAGCTCACCACCTTCTGTAAATCTAGTCCCAGGAGATCTGACGTCATTTCCTGGCCTTTTGAGGCACGAGGTATGTATAGCTCACAGACATTCAGACAGTCAAAACATCCATGTACTTAAAAGTAAACAAACAAAACCCTCAAAAACTAAAGTTAAAATATTTTTTATAATTTTTATAAAGTTATAAGTTTATAATTTTTACAAAAGAATGTATAAGTTGGTCAGTGGTGACACATGCCTTTAATCCCCAGCACTTGAGAGATAGAGGCAAGTGGATCTCTGAGTTTGAGGCCAGCCTGGTCTACATAGATCGAGTTCTAGGACATCAGGGCTACACAGAGGAACTCTGTCTATAGACAAGACAAGACAAGACAAGACAAGACAAGACAAGACAAGACAAGACAAGACAAGACAAGACAAGACAAGACGTTACTTTCGCCGGGCAGTGGTGGCGCACGCCTTTAATCTCAGCGCTTGGGAGGCAGAGGCAGGCGGATTTCTGAGTTCAAGGTCATCCTGGTCTACAGAGTGAGTTCCAGGACAGCCAGGGCTACACAGAGAAACCCTGTCTCGAAAAACCAAAAAAAAAAAAAAAAAAAAAAAGACGTTACTTTCTTAGTTAGGTTTTTTACTGCTGACCAAAGCAATTTGGGGAAGAAAGGATTATTTCAGCTTACACTTCCAGATAATGATAGTATATAACTGAGGGAAGTCAGATGAGGACTGGAATGGGCAGAGTCCTGTAGGCCATGGAGGGTGCCACTTATTGGCTTGCTCCTTATCCCTTGCTCAGCCTGCTTTATTATTGAACAAAGGACATCAGCCCAGGGACAGCACAACCTACAATAGGCCGGGCCCTCCCCCATCAATTACTAATTAATAAATGCCCTATGGCTGGATCTTATGAAGGCATTTTCTCTCTCTTGAGGTTCCCTCCTTTCAGATGACTCTAGCTTTTGTCAAGCTGACATAAAACTATCCAGTACAACTGACCTCTTGTTAACCTGACACAAACACAAACTGTTAAGCCACAACCTTTCCTTTCTCATTTATCCCCCCGGTCTCACATTAAAAATATAAATAACTTCAAAAATCCTTTACAAATTCAGCACATTCAGTCTTTTTAAAATACCCAATATCTTTTAAAATCCAATGTCTTTGAAAATTCAAAGTCCCAAACCTGTGGGCTCCTATAAGGTCAAAAAATAAATTCTTTCTTACTTCAAGAGGAAAGAACAGTCAAAAGCAAAGCAAAGCAAAACAAAACTCCCAAAGTGTAAATAACTCAACCCAATATCTGGGATTCACTATCAATCTCCTGGGCCCTCTAGGGGCTGGGTCACTGCCCCAGCTCTGTCCTCTTCAGCACACAGCTTGTCTCCACTCTAAGGCTGCTGCTGTTCTTAGAGGTCATTCCAGGTCACCGGCATTTCCAAAATACTGGGGTCTCTGCTGCAACTGGGCTGCACTTTCATTATAGGCTCTCTCCATGGTGCCAAGTCTCAACTTCTCTGAATGACCCCTTCAATCCTGGGCCTTCAAGTGCTACTGAGGCTGCACCTTCACCAGTGGCCTCTCCTGGCTTCTCCCAGTGCCAAGTCTCAGCTTTTCTCCATGACCCCTTCATGCCTTCAAACCCCGTATCACCTGGGTAACTCTTACACTACCAAGTTCAGTTGCCAGTAAGAAGAGATACAATCCTGTCCTCCTCTGAAACACAGTTTCTGTGTACTGACTCTCAGAAAACGCTTCCCAGAAGATTTCACCTCATTGATGCTGGTCTCCTCTTCATCACTGATCAAAGACTATCCCAGCAAAAGTTTCACTTTACTAGTTCTAGTGTCTTGTTAATCACAGCTGATTCTTCAGCCCCGGATACCCAGAACCACAGACTCTTAATTCAAACTAGCAAAGGGCCCCGATAGTCTTTAAGCTTCCCTCTGAAATGTCACAAGCCAGGCCTTCACCTTCTGCATTGCCCTCAATATTCTTATCTTCTAAGCTCCTACAAAGCAGCTCACCAAGCATTGAACACTCTATGGCTTTTCTTGTGCAAACTTCCCAATTCCTTCCACAATCCTCCCCAAAACAACATGTCAGGTCTGTCACATCAATACCACACAATCTTCATATCAACTTGTCTTAATTAGGGTTGCTACTGCTGTGATGAAATTCATGACCAAAACAAGTTGGGGAAGAAAGGGTTTATTTCAGCTTATACTTCCAGGTATCTGAAGGGATCATCGGGGGAATTCCACCAGCCCAGGAACAGCACCACCCACAATGGGCTGGGGCCTCCCCATCAATCTCTAAGAAAATACCACACAACTGAATCTTATGGAAGCATTTTCCTTCTTTTAGATGACTCTAGTTTAAGTCAAGCTGACATAAAAATTGCCAACATACTTTCTTATTGCTGATAATCAGGTAGTTCCAACTTTTACCTTTCTTTCTTTCTTTCTTTCTTTCTTTCTTTCTTTCTTTCTATCTATCTAAATTCCTTGAACTCAGTATTTGTTGAATAAATGGGTTTAAAAAGTAGTACTAACCTAAGATTTTTAGGTACCCAATAATCTTCTTGGCTTTTGAAGGACATTACAACTTTGCATATACAGTTTGGGGCTGAACACGCAGTTAAAACAATCATAGAAAGTTCATACAGTAAAATAGCAATACAAATGTAAAGATAAGCACAGATGGTGGTCAGAGGACAGAATTAAATGATCACCTATTAGTTTTGATATAGTCTACTCAGGTGGCTAAGGCAAAAGGATTGCTTAAGTCCAAGAGTTCAAGAGCAGCCTGGGCCACACAGCATGGTTGTGTCTCAGAGGAGGAGGTACTACTATCCTCACAGAGGAAAGGATAACAGCATTTATAAACTCCATTATCCAAAATGGCAAGTTAAGATATCCTGCCCAAGCTGGGCAGTGGTGGCGCACGCTTTTAATCCCAGCACTTGGGAGGCAGAGGCAGGCGGATTTCTGAGTTCGGGGCCAGCCTGGTCTACAGAGTGAGTTCCAGGACAGCCAGGGCTACACAGAGAAACCCTGTCTCGAAAAACAAAAACAAAAAACAAAACAAACAAAAAAACCAAAAAACCCAAAACAAAACGAATAAATATAAGCTAGCTGGGTTCCGTGGTGCACACATGATCCAAACACACAGATGCAGGAGGGTCACTGGGTCCAAGTCAGCCTTAGCAACACAGTAAGTTAAGGGCACTCTGAGCTACACAGTGACAGCATAAATACCTCAAAAACAAACAAAAAAGGACGAGGTGATATATAGCTCAGAAGTAGAGTACTCCCCTAGCTTATGTAAGACCCCAAGTTTGATTTCCAGTGAGCAAGTGAATGAGAAAGACAGGGCCAGTGAGAGAGATCTGTGGATTAAGGAACTTGTCATCAAGCCTGCTTCCACATGGTAAAAGCAGAGAAATTACTCATAAAAAGTGTCCTCTGTCCGCCACATGCATGTCATGGCGCGCACGCACGCACGCGCGCACACACACACACACACACACACACACAAAATGAGTAAATGTTAAAAAAAATAAATACAACAAACATTTTTCAAAATAATGAAAATATCAAATGCCTGAAACTGAGCAGAAGGGGAGGATTGTTTATAGTTAGCAGGGCTGGGGGCAGGACAAAGAAAGAATGAGAGTCCCTTGTATATTCAGTGTGTACTCTCCATGGCTTTCTGGCTTATCAAAGTAAACAGCAGGCAGATAAAAACTGATGGGAAAATCTGTAACCATTCACTTCATCTCCCTAAACTCTATCTTCTTATATTTATTAGCAGTCAGACACAGCTGTCCACAGGTTGTCCCTTAACCAGAGACAAATCTGAAACATCCAAAGCCTTGGAGAACATCTAGACTTACTTTTCTCATTCTACAGACTAGGTTCCAGAAAGGATGAGTTGAATTATACAAAATCATATTTCTAGTTGGCAGAAAAATTCAAATTCACACTTCCTTCCTCCCAACCAAGTACTCCCTCTGTCCACTGACCAGCACTGCATTGGAGCACAGTTGCTTACTGTTATTTGTTTGGGCTCCTTGACTGATTTAACTATCGTAAACATATTAAAACCGAAAGTTGGGTTGTTTTCTTTCTTTCTTTCTTTTTTTAACTGAGAATTTAATGAATAAAATGACACGTAGTGGAGTGACTGTTCAGACCGCCCCTGCAGCCACCCATCTCCGTGCTCTAGTGACTGTCCTGTTCCTCCCAGCCTTAGTCCTCTCCAACTACCACCGTCTCACAAGAACAGTTACTTTGAGGATGGGTACCTAAAAATGAGGCCTCTCATCCAAACGAGCAAATGTGACTGACACACACCTGTGAGCCCAACATTTAGGAGAGAAAGGCAAGAGAATCACTCTAAGATTTAGACTAGCTTGGTGTACACAGCAAGTTCTATACCAGCTGAGACTACATAATGAGACCCTGCTTTCAAAAATGAAGGAACAAACTGCAGATGGCTTATTAAGAGCCCCCATTAAGCCGGGCAGTGGTGGTGCATGCCTTTAATCCCAGCACTTGGGAGCAGAGGCAGGCGGATTTCTGAGTTCGAGGCCAGCCTGGTCTATAGAGTGAGTTCCAGGACAGCCAGGGCTACACAGAGAAACCCTGTCTCGAAAAACCAAAAAAAAAGAAAAAAAAAGAAAAAGAAAAGAACTCCCATTAAGAGCACTCATTGTTCTTGTAGACGACACAGGTTTGATTCCCAGAATCCACAAGGTAGCTCACAATCATCTAACTCTAACCCAAACCCAGTGCCCTCTTCTGGCTTTTGTAGGTACTGCAACACAGGGTGGCAAAACACTCTTACATACAAAATAAAAATAATCAACTTTTTTAAAAAGGGAAGAAGAGCCAGGTGGTGGTGGCACATACCTTTAATCCCAGCATTTGGGAGGCACAGGCATGAGGCTCTCTGTGAGTTTGATGCCATGTCTGGTCTACAGAGCTAGTTCTTGGACAGCCAGGGCTACACAAAGAAACACTGTCTTAAAAAAAAACAAACAAAAAAAAGGGAGCGGGGACACAAAAGACATGAGGCTGATTTTTTTCTAATAAATAATTTGGCTCACAATTTTTATTTGTAATCATACCAATATGCAAAAAAATTAGACTGATTTATTTTTATGAAGGACAGATGAGGGCATCAGATCTCCTCTCAGTTATAGGAGGAGCTGTGAGCTAAGACAGGGTGCTGGGAAGCAAACAGATACTCTGGAAGAGCAGTCAGTACCTTTAACCACTGAGTCATCTCTCCAGCCACCTAAATTTATTTATTTGAGACATATCTTGCTACTTACTATGTAGCCAAGGCTGGCCTCAAAGTAGTAATTTTCCTTTCTCAGTCTCCTGGGTGGTAGGATGGGATTACAGGAGTGTACCACTTTACCTAGAATTCTGAGAGTATAAATGCCCCCTGCAGATTATTGTTTTTATAAATCTAGGAACAAGGAAACAAAAACTAACGTGTAAAAACAGGAACAAGCCACCAATTTATAATATGTATACTGAACACTTGAAAACTTGTCTTCTTGCAGATGAGCAGGATAGACGGAGGGTCTGCATGACCGCAAAGCAGCAAAACATGAGGGGAAGAAAGGAGAGACTGGTGGAATCATAGACTTTGCAGAGGGTTTTGGACTTTACTTTGACAGAGCTCTCTGAAATGGATATGCAAGAGATGCAGGGGAGCAGCGGGTCCAGGGTGGTAACACTCTGAGCAGGGGAAAACCACCTTTGGAGCACCCAATGGGTTCAGCTTGGGGAGCTAGATAGTGGAAGTCTTAGACGCTGGGCAAAGTCACCCATTGTTATTCTAACTGCTCAGTGGTGCCTAATATAAAAGATCCCTTCCTAACACAAGAATGAACAAAGGTACAGAGAAATTTCTACTATTACAAGACTACTTGCAATTTACAAGAATTAATTCATAAAATATTTATTCATAAAAGAGATAAGAAGGGGGGCTGGACACATGGATCAGCAGCCAAGAGTGTATACTGCGCTTGCAGAAGCTCTGTCCCCAGTACCTACATCAGGAGCTCACAACCACCTATAATTATAGGTTTGACTGTCGCCTCTGGCATCTTCAGAGACATCTGTATTTGAATGCATATACCCAAACAGACATGCATATATATGTATTAAATATAAAATAACACATTTTTCTTAAAATGAGGTAAGACTATACTAAACATTAGTTTCCTTAAAAACTAGTAAGCAGTACCTGTGAGGACAGTGCAATCTAGCCTGCCCAAGGATTACAGGTCTGCAATGACTCCAGGCACTCCTCAGCACCCAGGCTTTGCTAATGAAGATGAGGTGCTAAATAGCTGCACGGTGTGGTTTTGCAGCATCGAGTTGTGTGCAGAATGGGGAGGAGCGAGGCTAGAGGCAGCGAGGCAAGCGACAAGTTCAAGGTCCTCAAGAGGGTCCTGGGGGCATGAATTAAGACAATGAAAATAGAATTGGCTGTGAATGCCAATTCTAGCCTTGAATTGGCACTGGGGAGGCAGAAGCAGAGACAGATGGATCTCTGTAACACGGAGGCTAGTCTGATCTATACTACCAGCTCAGGCCAGCCAGGGCTACATAGGGAAACCCTGTCTAAAAATGTAAAACCAAACCAAACAAGAAGCCCCAAGATGTGTGAGTAACGACCACAGGGACCTAGTGAAAAGGCAGATGTGTGAAGACTGAGGAGAGTTAGGAACCCACTCCTTCTGGCTGGGTCGGCGTGGTCCTTAGCCAGACAAACAAGAAAGGGAAGCAGATTGAGGAGGAAGACAGTAGCTTTCAGTAATTGCTATCACAACAGACACTGAGGTTTGAAACTTGGGGGAAGTCTGTAATGAAGGTGGAAGTACTGGACTCAACAGAAGCTGGTAAAAATGATGCAGAGAACATGAACAAAACTAACTGACAATAAAAATAAAGCAAGACAATAAAAGAAGCAACTCCAACCACAGGGCTCACAGCCTTAGAACACGTGGGATGCTGGGGCAGAACCACTGCCAAGGGCTCCAGGCCAGCCTGGGCTAAAGAATGATTGATACCTGCTTCAAAAAACAAATAAAATAAAATAAAATAAAATAAAATAAAATAAAATAAAATAAAATAAAATAAAATAAAATAAAATAAAATAAAATAAAATAAAATAAAATAAAATAAGAAACGAGAAAACAAAACTCTAAAAGCCAAGTGTGGTTGAATATGCCTTTAATCTCATCACCCAAAAGGCTGAGGCATTCAAATCTCTGTGAACTTAAGACCATCCTGGTCTATATAGTGAGTTCCAGGCCAGCCAGGGCTACATAGTGACCTTGTCTCAAAAATAAAATAAAAATTAAACCAAACCAAATAAATAAGTAAATAAACAGCAAAGGACTTGGGGGGGGCAATTAAGAGGTCATTAAAAGGTTAAAAAAAAAAAGATGTAAAAGGAAAATGAGAAGCAGAAGACAAAGGAGTAGTACTGCAAAGTCAAAAGGCAAGAGATCAATATATCCAAGTTCAGTAAAGGAAGAAAAAGAACAGAGTAACTTACCAAAGTTTCATACACTCGCTCCTAACACTGATGTGAACCAACCCACTCCTGACTTCTTGGATCTTACATCCTACATAGGCAGAGGGTAGCAATAAACGCATATAATTTTAGGCACAGTAAGTACCAAGGAGAAAAGTAATAACAAAACAGAAAGTAATGACAAGGGAGGTTGGGAAGTGAGAGCAGGGAGAGTGTGGTGTGCTGCTCAAAAGCGTCCCTCCTCCCGCTCTCCACCGTTCTGTGTGCTGTGTGTTGTGTGTTGTGTGTGTGCATGTTCGTGCGTCCCTCTGAAGGCCCAAAGTCCAATGTCTTAACTCATCTTCTGATTGTTCTCACCCCTTCTTCATTGAGGCAGAGTCTTTCAAACTCATAGCTTGCTGGTCTGGCTAGTCTCACCAGCCAGCTTCCACTTGTTTTCACTTTTTGAGGCTGGTATTACAAGTGGCATCCAGCATTTATATGGATCTGGGTATCCAAACTCTAGCTCTCTGGTGTGTTCCTGATACGGATAGCAGGACAGCAAGATGGACCCTATATGTGGACAGGGGTGGCAGATGAGACTGGAGAAGCAAAATTTGTGGGCTAGGTAAGAGCCTTAGACTTTAGAGTGAGATGGAAAGTCTTTGGAAGATTTTTATGAGTAAAGTTATCATCTATGTCTTAGCTTAGATTTCTATTGATGTGATAATACACTATGACCAAAAAGTAAGCTGGGGAGGAAAGGGTTTATTCTGCCTACACTTCCACAGCACTGCTCATCATGAAGGAAGTCAGGACAGAAGCTGTGGAGGGGTGCCGCTTACTCCCCAAGGCTTGCTCAGTCTTCTTTCTTACAGAACCCAGGACCACCAGTCCTCCCCCATCAATCACTAATGCCCTGGAGGCTTGCCTACAGCCCAATCTTATGAAGGCATTTTCTTACCTGAGGTTCCTTCCTCTCAGGTGACTTATTTGTGTCAAGTTGACATATGACTATCCAGCACAATCTAATTTCTAATTTCTGATTTTAATGGTCACTGTGATGATGTGTAAGACGAGCAGGCTGAAGGAGGGTGGAGAGTGGAAATACATAAGACTACTAAGGCATGAGGGACACCAGGGAGCAGCAGCAGAATGGTGAGACACTGCCAGGTTCTCACATGCTGACGGCAGAGCTGCCAAGATTTCCTGATGATTTGATGAGACAGTAAAAGAGCAGTTAAAGTGTGTTTTGTCGGGTTTTCCCCCATGCTATTTCTATTTTGAAATACTTTGCTTCTTTTCAGTGACAGGGATTGGAACCAGGAGCCCTGCACATGCTAAGGGACCTACCACTGTGCCAGGCACATCTGTGTAGTCCCAGACTCCCAAAGGTTTTGTTTGGCAGCTGGAAGAACTCAACAGTCATTTTTTTGAACTGGTGACGAATGACACAAGAGTTAAGATGCTAACTTCTAAGGGGAAACATTGAGCAGAAGGACAATTGATGGCTCTTTATACACAGCTTTGAGAAAGACATGATTTCTGTTCCGTTTCTGAAGACTGTAATTAAGAGTCGCCCTTTTCCCTCACTGGCCATCTGAAGGAAGAGGGTCACCTGCAGCTGTACTGGAATCACCAGGTGGAAGTTTCACTCCACATGGAGGAGGAAAAGAGGGCTGAGCATATATACACACGCCATAAGGGCCGGAAGGGCAAGGGTGTCATTACACTGGACTGAGCAACCTTCCTTGTACAAACTATTTAAGACCTTCTGCCCAATGATAGTCTTTGTACGTAAGAAATTAAGAAAACTTTGAGGCATTAAAAAAAGAGTGAGAGAGAACTACACTTACATTTTCAGAGTGTTGCTAACATTTATGATCTAGGACCATTCATTTCTTGGCAAATCAGTTACAGAAACACCACTGTTAACTTTTTTCAAAAGTAGCAGCATAACAACACTAGTTTACAATTATCTATTGGATTTATTTATGACTTTTGTCAACTTTTCTTTTTAAACAAGGCTTTGCTATGTAGCCCTCCAGCCTCCACTTCTGGAATGCTGGAATTCCGGGTGTCTAATACCTCAGCTGACTCAAACATTCTTCTTTATGGATGTTAGGACATCCAGGTTGGGGATGTGGCTCAGCTGGTAGTACTTGCCTAGCACGCATAAAGCCCTGGGTTCAACATTCTTTAAAACTGTATAAACCTGGCATGGTAGCACTCATAATCCCAGTGCTGAGGAGGCAGAGGCAGGACAAGGCCAACCTGGGCAGCATGAGACCTTGTTTCAGAAACTAAACTGAAAAGACAAATGGGGCAAACAGGAAATGTCTGAAAAAATCTGTATCTTGGCAATATGCATACTTCTTGAGGTCTATAAACCAGTTTCATATTTTATTACACTAAACAATATGAAATTGCCTTCTGTAGGCCTAAAATAATACATAGTTTCTTTCATAAGCTATCCTTTTGGTGTTTTAAAGATGGACTCTTGCGCCAGGCAGTAGTGGCGCACGCCTTTAATCCCAGCACTTGAGAGGCAGAGGCAGGTGGATTTCTGAGTTCGAGGCCAGCCTGAGTTCCAGGACAGAGAAACCCTGTCTCGAAAAAAAAAAAAAAAAAAATGGACTCTTGCTATTGTACTACAGGTTGAGGTCGTTTCCAGCTTCCAGGGACTGTATCACAGGTCTACACCAGCACGCCTGCTTCAAAACGCCAGCAATAGCAGTAGCCACCACTGTCCTGCTATACCACGCTAGAAAAAGAAAGGACTGTGAAAGTGCTTCCCTGTGAATGATGTCACTTCTTTGTTGCTTTGCCTTCTTTCCTATCAGGGTCTCACTGTGGAGTACCAGACTGGTCAGGAACTTGCCAGGGTAGACCACATTGACCTCAAGCACATGTGTCCAGCCTCCTGTCTCTGCACCATAATTGCTGGAATTAAGAGATGTGAGCCACCATCCAAAGGAAGGTGTAGTGGCTATTTCTGATTGTCAACTTGACTATATCTGGAGTGAATTACAATCCAGAATTAGAAGGCTCACCTGTGATCTAGAGCGTGAGTCTGGAAGACACAAGTTTCAGGTGTGGTGGTACGCGCACGTCTAATCTGGGCCACACCTGCTGCTGGAGATCTACATAAGGACATTGGAAGGAGGAAAATTCAATCTTCTTCGCCTGCGAGCCTTGTGGGACTAAGCAACTGCTAGATCCTCGGGTTTTCATTCACAGCTACTGCTGACCATTGCTGGGGAGTTTGACTACAGACTCTAAGTCATTAACAAATTCCCTTACTTTATAGAGACTACCTATAAGTTCTATGACTCTAGAGAATCTTGACCAATACAGAAGTTACACTTTATGTAGTAATAAATGGAACCATACTGAGTTAACACAACTGTGAAACTGGCAGCATGACAGAGAACAATTTGGAATAGAAAGCCATTTAATCCCTCAAACTCACTTGTTACATGGATGTGAAACAAAACTGTCTAAACCACTTGGAGAAGAAAACACATCAAATACATGAAGGCAGATAAATAGTACCTATTTTGTTACTTAATAATAAAACAAACCTTTTCAAATGACAAAAAAAAAAGTTTTCCAAGAATTCCAAACAGTATCAGAAATGTAAATTTGAACTTTTCCTTAGTTGATCAAAAGTTAAAATTTCTACAGGATATGACAGACCACTCCTTTAATCCCAGCACTGAGGAATCAGAGGCAGGCAGATTTCTGAGTTCAAGAGCCAGCAGGTCTACATATCAAGTTCCAGGCCAGCCAAGACTACATAGTAAGAGCCTTTCTCAAGGGGGAAAAAAAAAAAGTTAAACTGTCCACATTTACTTTGTAATTCATTTAATCAGAGCAAAAAGCACAGCAGTCTAAAGGAAAATCTGTTTGATTTCTAGATAAGAAAACACAAGAGCAGGCTGCAGGGGTAAAGGCAATGACGCTTAGAAAGTGACTGATCATACAACTAAAATGCCACCTAAAACTGAAATTAACAACTCTATTGGAGAACTGGTTTAGTCTGCAACAGACCCATACACCTAAAGGGGTATCAATTTCTAAAATGTTACCCTAGAGTTTTAAAGAAACCTGAACTGCCTACATAATGTTTACACAGCATTAATCTTAAAAAATACCCAAATTCCCTAGTGACAAGTCAAAGTTTGCAGTCATTCCAATGAAGTATTTTAAAAGGGTAGTGGCCTAGACAAGGGGGAGATGAAAACTAGAAGAATAAAACATATTTTTCTCATTGACATTTTCTCAATGCAATCTTTGATACAATTTGCAAAAGGAGGAAAAGAGGCATCAGGTGGAATCTCACGTGGTGCTGGCCATCAACCCACCAACAGCTGCCTGCTCATCTTTCCTAGCTCATTTGGTCAACTCCCTTTCTCACGGCAGAAATATCTAAATATCTGGAATTAGTGTTAAGTTCAATTCTTCCAAGACATCATTCATAAGAAAATACAAACTACAATCTCTGCAAGAGAGGAGTACTGCAGACACAGGGAGCGCAGTAGCAGTGTCTAGACTGCCTGTCATTCTCTGTAACAGTGTCCATGTGCTGTACGCGGCAGGGTAGCAGCCCTGTTAGCTCAGAGGAATACCACAGAAGGCCTGAAGGATAAAGTTCTTTATTCAAAAGTAAAATGTCCACAGTATGTTACTGGAAATGTAAAGCGCTATTTATTAATCGTAAACATATTCACAGTTCACAATTCTTTAGTGCTGAATAGATGTGACCCTACAGACTGACAGAGGCGATCAGGACAGTGGGTCCAGTTTATCCATTAGAGAGACAAGGCTGCTGGCAGCTTTCCCACTACAGCCATTAGTAAAAAAAGCACTTCAAACTCCATGCCATATTCTTCCTCCTCTCTCCTCGAAGGGGCACCCACCAGCTGATAAAATTCTAACCAAAAGGTACACAAGAGAAATTAATACAAAGGCACTATCCTGAAGGAAATCCCTATACAGGCCAGTAATTTGCTTTCTATAGTGACCTCAAGTTGCCAATATAAAAGTATAAGCAATACACAGTACCCCTGTTTAACAGCACAGAAATACCTGTATTATTTTATTTTCATGGCTTCCCATAAAAACAAACAAAAATCTTAAGATAGTCAGGCATGTGGGCCATTCCCTTAATGTCAGCACTCAGAAGGCAGATGGAGGCAGTCTCTGTGAGTTCCAGGACAGCTAGAACTCCATAGTAAGAGCTTGTTTACTAAAAAATAAAATAGGGGGCTGGAGAGATGGCTCAGCAGTTATGAGCACTGACTGCTCTTCCAGAGGTCCTGAGTTCAATTCCCAGCAACCACATGGTGGCTCACAACTATCTGAAATGGGATCTGATGCCCACTTCTGGTGTGTCTGAAGACAGCTACCGTGTGCTCATATAAATAAATCTTTTTTTAAAAAAAAAGAAAGCTGTGGTCACCTCAGCAACCACTGAGGAAGAGGAGAGGGGACAGGCCAGACTTATACAGCACTTTTTAAAAAATAAAATAAAAAATAAAACCAAAATAGTACTTAATATATTTAAAGAAAGGATCCATATCATCTATTTGGTAAAAATGTTTACTAGAAAAATCATATAAAAATGTAAAATTGCTTTATTTATTTTAAGTGCATTTATTATGATGAACGAGTGCAGGCATGCACACGCCAGCACAGAAGACAACCTTTAGGGAGGTGGTTCTCTCCCTCGGCCTGGAGTCTCACTGTCTCAGCCATGCTGCTGCATATTCCAGGCTAGTTGGCCAGCACGCTTCCAGGGCATTCTCTTGTCTCTACCTACCATCTCACCACAGAAGTGCTGGGGTGACAGATGTATATCACCATATCTGGCCTTTTTAGGTGGGTTCTGGGGATTGAAATCAGGTCAGACTGATATGGCAAACAGTTTTACCCACTGAGTTGACTCCCAGCCCCCTCACAAAATTTTTAAAATATGTTAAAGCAATATCACCTAACTTCCTAGATGCTGCTATATGATGTCTCTATACATCATACTTCCAATATTTGGTACATTTACTTGGCATGTCTCATTTGGGATACTCCTTCATTTTCTTACCTTTTCAACAAAAATTAGATTATAACTTTATGTGACTATTTTCCAATTTTACATAATCCATAAAACCAGGTGCCTTTTGTATTAAAAGGTACAAAATGAAAACACACACAAACACACACACACACACACACACACACACACAGACACACACAGATGAAATAGGGAAGCATGGGAAAATAAAAACAGTTATCCTAGGATAGTAGATTTACAGGTCTCATCATCTTGTGGACTGGGACGTTGCTCTGTGTTTAAGGCCCCAGGACTCTCAAGGCACTTCTCCCTTAGGATTTTCAGCGGGGCATCCCAGCTTCTGCCTGTAGTCTTTGCACCTGCAAGCTTAAGCAGGAGGCTCACCAAGAGCTTAGGTTGGCTACACAGTGAATTCCATGGTAGCCAGGGCTACATACTCAGACTTAAGGAAAGAGGGAAAGGGGAAGGGGGAAAGGGGGGGGGGGGGAGGAAAGGGAAAGGAAGGGGTAGGGGACAGGAAATAAGGGAATGCCGGAAGGTAGGAAGGAAAAGAAAGAAGGAAAAAAGACAAGGCCTCATGTAGACTAGGATAGCCTTGGACTTAAGCCAAGGATGATCTTGAATTCCTCCGGCCTCCACCTCCCAAGTGCTGAGATTACAAAGCCATGACCAGCTATTTCTCCAGCCTCCCCCCACACTCTCATTTTTTAAAAAAAGATTCATTTATTTCATTTATATGAGCACACTGTAGCTGTCTTCAGACGCACCAGAAGAGGGCATCAGATCCCATTACAGATGGGTGTGAGCCACCATGTGGTGCTGGGAATTGAACTCAGGACCTCTGGAAGAGCAGTCAGTGCTCTTAACCACTGAGCCATCTCTCCAGCCCCCACTCTCATTTTTTATTGCTGTGTATACGTGTGTGTGTGATGTGTCCTAAGTTTGAACATGTGCCACAGTGCCCATGAGGAGGTCACTTTAGGGCATTGGTTCTCTCCGTTCACAAGGGGGCCTAGGGATATCCAGCTCAGACCACCAGGCTTGCACGGCAAGTGCTTTCACCCACTGGTCATCTTACTGGAACTATTTTACAATATAAAATCCTTTTCAGTATAAAACATGAAGGTTTAATTTCATTTTTTTAAGTCATGGTTTAAGTTAAGATTTAACTTACTGCCAGGCAGTGGTGGCTCACGCCTTTAATCCCAGCACTTGGGAGGCAGAGGCAGGCGGATTTCTGAGTTTGAGGCCAGCCTGGTCTACACAGAGAAACCCTGTCTCCAAAAAAAAAAAAAAAAAAAAAAAAGATTTAAATTA
>CM052700.1:104938051-104970630 GCA_028551405.1 Uromys caudimaculatus
GGTCTACAGAGTGAGTTCCAGGACAGCCAGAGCTATACAGAGAAACCCTGTTTGGGGGGGGGGGGGGGGGGTCAGCTGGGCATGGTGGTACGCACCTTTAGTTCCAGTACTCTAGAGGCAGAGGTGGGCAGATCCTTTGAAGCTAGCTAGCCTGATCTACATGGCAAGTTTCAGGACAACCAAGGCCATAGTGTCAAAAAAAAAAACAAAACTGTAATTCTAAACCACAAGACTCTTAATTTTCCCTTAAAAGATGCAAGCTTCTTTTTGTTTCCCATAAAATGCTTTGTACAGACAAGCCAGGTCTGGTAAATAAAATATATATATATATATTACACTAGCAAAGACAATTCACGAATTTAAATCACTGAATGTTGGCCTTCACCTCCCTAACTAAATTAGCAACGGGTGTGTAATTATGCCTTAATAAAACAGAAAACCCACAACCTTAGGTCCCACTGAAATATGTATGAATGTTGAGGGAAACCTGAAATCCCTTCTATAATTCCGGTATTTTTATGAAAACACCTAGTTAGAGTTGGCTGGTTTTGGTTAAATGAGAATATAAACCACTCACTAGTAGACAAAACGTCATCTTCCCTTCTGTATGTTGAGTTTGAGATTATAATGAAATCAAGACTTTAAATAAAATGGGCTAAAAGACTATTGTTTTGTTTCAGTGTGAGTTAGGTACCCAATTGAACGCAACAGTCTAACTCCTATCTGGCAAACAACAAAAAGCTGCCAGTGTATTTCAGCAGCAAATAGTCTGCACGCCCAATGCTCTGGGTTAGATCCCCAGCAAAGCACAAGAAAATAAAGAGGAAGGCTAACACCTTCCCAAAAACTTACACTTAATGAATTGCAGTAAGTCTACACCCAAGTTAAGTCAATGCACCAAGTTACACGTGACGATTATACATTTACTTTCATACTCATAACTAACCATATTTTTACTACTTTATAGAGTAACTTGTCAAACAACTTTAGGGAGTCAGGACACAACTGAATGAAAAAGAAACAAAACCAACACTCGTATTTAAAAAAAAAGTATAGCCAATGTTCCCCTCTTTTTTCCCCCGGAGTGAGGAACAATCCAATAACTTACTGTTCAAGACTAAAGGAAAAAGTATTTAAGAGGACCTGCTGAAGACTGGGAAAAGGACCACTCCCCCAAGGACAAAAGCTGTACCCATTCTCCTACAGAGCACTGTCCCAACTGACAGGTTCACTCCCACCAACTTTCTCCCAATAAATGGAATTTAAACACTTGCTGAAATGTGAATTTTGCTCTGCCTACCTAAAGAATTCAGCCCAAACGATACCAACTCTAACGTAAGCAATTAGTACAAGATATTTTAATGGCTGGGAAGATGGGATGACCTGTTAACAGCTCCTCCAACTGGTCAGAGCAGATATCCTTTGAAGCTCTAACAACATTAATATATGTTTAACAATTTCAAGTTCTGGTGGGCAGTCAGATGCACCCAACAAAGTTTGGGGCCAGCAGCAACGACACAACAGGTGAGAAACAGTGGACATCACTACAGAACATGCAATGGCAAACCCATGAATCCACGAAAGTCTGGGGATATGGGAGAGAATCAAGCACAAGACCATCCCAGACCCCCTGTTTTAACCGAGGCAAAGGCTTCGTTCCTTCCGAAGGGGTGCGCCACCTCCCCCTCCTGTACCCCGGGGACCACCAGGCCAGTCCCGGGAAGAACCCAGGCCTCTCGGTGGGTATCTCCGCCGTAGAGGAAAACACAATGTCGCTCCTTATTTCTGCGTACAAAAGGACTTTGCGCCCTCCTCCTCGAACTGCCGCCTAGGCGCCTCCTCACAACTTGCAAGAAGGTGGGCAGCGCGCCATATTCAGCGCCCCCCAGTCCACCTGGGTAACCAGCCCACGCCACCCCGGCGGGAGGGAAGCTTCGGAGGTCGCCCGGCCGAACCACCAGCCTCCTCTCCCGCCAGAGACAGCCACTCCCGCGCCCCGCCCGGCCGCGCCGTGCCACCGGCGGGCTAGAGCCGGGAAGAGCCGAGGGGGCGAGCGCCGAGCCGCCGCTCCGGTCCCGCGCAACCCACCCACCTCCCGCTCCCGGGCCCGGCGCGCTCTCCCGGGCCGCCCGCTCCCGAGCCCATGGGGAAAGGCCAGGCCCGGGGTTCCACGGCGCGGAGGAGGCCGCGGCCGGGAGAACCCGAGGCGGTAGGGGAGGCCGGAACCCTGGGGCTCTTGGGAGGGCAGCCGCTTCCCTCCCGAGCCCGCCAGGACGCCTGGGGCCTAGTGCGGCCTGCGCATCCTCGGGGTGGCAGTTTGGCTGGGCCGGGCCCGGGCCCCCCGCCCCAGGCAGGCCGAATCCGGCGGGGGCCCAGGCCCCGAGCCGGGGGCGGCAGGGTGCCGGCTGCGGGGCGGGCCGGCCGGCCGGCGGGCGGGCGGCGTGTTGCGGCTGCGCCGGGGCTGAAATAGCTGGAGATTGCGCGGTAGGGCACTCACCTCAGAGCGGCTGCGCTACCGTGGGCCTGCGCCGTGGAGACTGCGACCGCGCCGGCTCCTCGCAGCCTCCTGCCACCAGCGGCAATGGCGAGCGCTGCCGCCTCTGCCGCCGCCGCCGCCGCCGCCGAAGAGGGGGAGGGGAGGGAGGAGGCACGCACGCGACGCACGGCTCAGCTTCCCCGCCCGGAGACCGCCATGATGGCGAGGCCGGCTCGGCTCTGCGGCCCCTGGGAGGGGGCTTTCGGCGGTGCTTTCGCAGACCCCGGCAGCCTTGTCGGCCTCCTGTGCGGCTCTGCAGCGCAGGCTGGGGCCGGAACAAGGAGGGCAACTGGATGAGCAAATAGCGGACGCGGCGGCGAAGTGGCTCATGCCGCTCAAAATGGTTGCTAATCCGAAGGGGCCCTCCGCTCGGTGCCGAGCGCGGGGAACTGGGACCTCCGCTCCAAAGGGGCTCCCCCACATTTTCCTCGGCGCGGCTTGCGTCGTCGCCTCGACCCCTCTCTGAAATGAGCTTTGCTTCTGTGTTTCAAAGCCTTAACCAGATCTTTAAACGGGAAAGTTTTGTACAAAGCAATATGGTAATTCTCTCGTTCGTTAGACCAACATTTCTAAGGGCCCCCCTTTCTGTACTGGATGCTGTTGTGGGTGCTTTCGAAGTGCACCTGTTAGCAAACCAAGGCCCTATTTAATAAATATTTTAAAAATTAAGTTCTTGCCCTTGCTTTCTTGGAGCTTATATGAAGCAATAGAGTGTCCTAGTTGTATGCCTAACAACTGAGTAGACAGTAGGAAAATAAGAGGTTGGAGACACGGAGTAGTTTGGGTTGCTTTTGTTATGTCATCAGGAGTGACCATCAGAACCACTGATTCTGAGCTCCAACTGAAACCTAGAATCTTAATGTGTTAACTTACTCCAAGAACCTGCATTTTTAAGACTTCCTGGAAATTTAATGCACACTAGATAATTATAAAATGCCCCACATGGTGTCAGAAAACAGCTTAACAAATAATTGATTTTTAATTGGATACCTTTTGTTTTATGTATTATTTTTCCAAGACAGGGTTTCTCTGTGTAGACCCAGCTGTCCTGGAACTAAACTCTGGAGCAGGCCTCGAACCCAGAGATATCTGCTCTGCCTCTCAAGTGCTAGAATTAAAGACCTGGTGCACCACCGCCCGGCTTAACTGAATGCCTTTTTCCCTTAATGTTTTCTAAACAGAAGTCACTGAGACCACCCATCCCTGTAGGAATGTCTGCTCTTTCCTCTTTGCCTCAATGATTTCTTTCTTTCTTTCTTTCTTTCTTTCTTTCTTTCTTTCTTTCTTTCTTTCTTTCTTTCTTTCTTCTTTCCTTCCTTCCTTCCTTCCTTCCTTCCTTCCTTCCTTCCTTCCTTCCTTCCTTCCTTTCTTTCTTTCTTTCTTTCTTTCTTTTTTTGGAGAGATAGGGTCTCAACAATGTAGCCCTAGCTAGCCTGAAACTCACCTTAAAGACCCTTGCCTTCCAAGTTCTGGGATTAAAGATATGACCCTATGCCTGCCTGGCCATCCAATGAAATTTTTAAAGCGTTGTTGCCGTCTTTCTTACTTTGGTCCAGGCTGCTTTCTTATGAAGATGCTGCACTTGTCTATATCTCCCAGCCACTGGACTTGCTCTCTCTGGTGCCTTCTGTACACTTCAACTTGAATGGATTTTTTTTTTTTTTTAAGCAAATCATGTTATTTACCTGTTTGGAATGTCTAATGTCTAAAATCCTTGAAGGTGACTTTAATATCTTTGATGACTTCACCTGCCATGTCTCTCTCAGGCTACAGAAGAACTGGGAAGCCGTTGGGTCATATATATCCAGGAATACTACTCCTCTGCTCAGAACATTTCTCTCGGCTGTCTTCTGACCTACTAGAACTGTCCATCAGAACAGCTTGTTACGCCTTTAGTCTCAACAGTTTTTCCACCTCTCATTCCCCAAGCCTGTGTGCCTTACCTTTCCTCATTACACGGGACTGACCAGCTACATCTGTATTGTCTCCCTTCTCCATTTATACTGGCCTCAAGTAGCCCAGCCTAACCTCCATTATGTACCTGAGGTTGACCTTCAACTCCTAGGCTTTCTGTCCTGGTCTCCCAAGTGGTGGGATACCAGGCCTGTGCTACCATGCTCAGTTAATATGTGCTGGGGATTGAACCCAGAACCTCATGCATGTTAGGCAAACACTCAGACAACTGAGCAACACCCCACCCCCACATTCTCCCCTCTCATTTCATTCTCAGATGCAGCCCATTAGGAAAGTACTACTGTGGTCCCATTTGACAGATGAAGAAACCAAAACATGTCAATGTTACTTGCCCCAAATCAGATCAAGAGATGGAACCACCCAGCACTTGGGAGGCAGAGGCAGGTGGATTTCTGAGTTCGAGGCCAGCCTGATCTACAGAGTGAGTTCCAGGACAGCCAGGGCTACACAGAGAAACCCTGTCTTGAAAAACCAAAAGAGAGAGAGAGAGAGAGAGAGAGAGAGAGAGAGAGAGAGAGAGAGAGAGAGAGAGAGAGATGGAACCAGTCCTGATCCTGACCCTACCAGAGCTTTTAGATGGCAATCCACACCCTCTCACAAAGCACAAGAGAAACTTAGAGGGCCATGGCCAGCCAACATTTCCATAAAGAAAAGAGATAGTGTCAGACAGCATTAACTTCTGTGAAACTTTTGACATTTTCTACTACAAATGTTCTAATTTTACAAATATTAGAAAATACCAAATTACACAGACTATTTATTACCAGGGCTAATATGTTGGGATGAATGTTATAAATGGATTTGACTTTTTTCTTAGTTCTGTGCATTCTTTTTTTAATTTTTTTAGAGACGTATTTATTTTATGTATATGAGTACACTGTAGCTGTCTTCAGACACCCCAGAAGAGGGCATCTGATCCCATTACAGATGGTTGTGAGCCACCATGTGGTTGCTGGGAATTGAACTCAGGACCACTGGAAGAGCAGCCAGTGCTCTCAGCCCCAGGTCTGGGCATTCTTAAAGTTTAATGACATTAAGCATCTCAAACAGCTGGGCAGTGGTGGCGCACGCCTTTAATCCCAGCACTTGGGAGGCAGAGGCAGGTGGATTTCTGAGTTCGAGGCCAGCCTAGTCTACAGAGTGAGTTCCAGGACAGCCAGGGCTACACAGAGAAACTCTGTCTCAAAAAAACCAAAAAAAAAAAAAAAGCATCTCAAACAAATTGAAATTACTGCCCCCAAGACAAGCTGGCTGATGTTTGCTTGAGAGTAGGGATTCCTGTCTTGGCAGGTCAGGGCTGCCTCTTGACCAGAGATTATTTGCTAAAGTCAAACAAACCAAGTCCTTTTGTATGCAAATCTTATGTCAACCCGGTTCTCAGACCTACCCTACACATTTCAGTTCTCTGGCCCCTCTTGCCTACTTCTTTCTGAGTTTATTGATTAGGTTATCAGTGAAATTCTGGAAGCCTTCCCCCAGCCACCGTACCCACCTGATTAGATCTGACTGAGTTCATTGGATGACAAAGTTTGACATTCTTCATCTATTCTTGTCTTCTCATTCCAATGACAGAAAGAAAAAAAGTAGCTGAGGAGGCCTCAGGATGCTCTGTTGCCAAAAGTACTTATCAAGCAAACACGATGACCTGCATTCAATCCCTGGACCTGGACCACACTATGGAAGCAGAGAACCTACTCACAAACGTTGTTTTCTAACCTTGTGCCTGGCATGCTATGCACACCTTTACATGACCACAGTAATTTTTATTTAAGGTAGATGATCCTAATGGCCTCTTTGAGCATTTAGGCTTAACATAGTGTGACAGATAGCTTTTGACAATGTTGAGCGAGGGCTAAGACATTAACAGTGCAGCTTCCCTGGGATCAAGCATGAGTTAAACCACTGAGATCTAGAGGAGACTCGGGTCTCTCTCTCTCAGTATCCCCTTCAGGTAGAGACAGACTGGGAGCAAATTTTACTCTCTTATACCTGTCCCCATAACAGAAGAAAATTCTGTTCAACTTGAGAAACTATGAAGTAAGTTCCATTTTCCTGGGAGATTAAAGGCCAGCTTCCTCCCATTATTGAGAGGTGACAAGGGCTGTCTTTGACATTCAAAGAGGCAGCCCAGCCAAGTCATCACACACACACACACACACACACACACACACACACACACAAAGAATCCACAAATCCCTGGGCCACATAGGCTTGGACAACTCCAGCATTGAGCAAAGGCTACAAATAACAATTCTGTCAACCTTTTGGTGTGACTCTGTCTGGCTAAGAAGTAAACTTTAAGACTCTTGTTTAAGGGGCTGGAGAGATGGCTCAGTCGTTAGGAACATCTGTTCTTCCAGAGGTCCTGAGTCAGCTACAATGTACTTCTATACATAAAATAAATAAATAATAATTAAAAAAAAAAAAAAAAAAAAGACTTGGGCTGAAGAGATGGCTCAGCAGTTAAGAGTGCCGACTGCTCTTCCAAAGGTCATGAGTTCAAATCTCAGCAACCACAGGATGGTTCACAATCATCTGTAATGAGATCTGATGCCCTCTTCTGGGGTGTCTGAAGACAGCTACAGCGAGCTGGGCTGGAGCAAGAAGAAAAAGTGTCTGAAGACAGCTACAGTGTACTTATATAAATAAATAAATCTTAAAAAAAAAAAAAGACTTGTTTGAGGGGGCTGAAAAGATGGTCAGTGGTTGAGAGCACTGGTTGCTCTTCCAGAGGATCCAGGTTCAATTCCCAGCACCCACGGCCGCTCACAACTGTCTGTAACTCCAGTTCCAGGGGATCTGACACCCTCACACAGACACACAGGCAGGCAAAACACCAATGCACATAAGATTTTTAAAAGACAAAAGTAAAAAATTATTTTAAAAAAAGACCCTACTGTTTGGGCATTGATGGGGTAGGGAAATATACTGAAATGACCAGTTTTTAGTTTATTACACTGTAGGTTGGGAACAGATATCTAGTTAATCACTGAGTTCTATTTTATTTGACTGTATCCTTGTTTCCAGGGACTTCACTGAGTAGAGATGACTGGTTAATACGGGAAACCAGCATTTCTAGGTGCCCAAGCATTTCTTTTCCATATTGTCTTCATATCAGTCACTAAAAGATGCTCTGAAGTTTCCTCGATGGTGGGAATTAGGGTAGAGATGGCTGACAGAAACGGAAAGGAAAGGACCAATGTAAACAGAGGAAAATTCAATACTGCTTGCTAACTGAGGAGATGGCTGAAGGGCTAAGAGGACAGAGGACAGAGGTGATCCAAGGTTTTCAGGAAGAATGGTGGACAGAAGGAACTGAAAGCATCCTGACCTTGCCGAAAGGGAAGTCAATTTAGATACAGGATACGTCTGGTTTCCAGCAGATTGAATGGTGCCTGGCAATAGGGAAGCCTGCTGCTTTAGGATTACTCTGGCACAGCCAGCAGCTTGGAACAGAACTGGGAAAGGCACGAGAGCAACTGGCTGAATACAAACTGTCAGAAGCCAGGGGTAAAGGGATGGAAAGAAGAATTTGAGAGAGACTGAGAAGTTTTGTTTTGGAAGCGGATTTTATTTTGAGTGTGGTGGATCATGTTTTCCAGTGTTAGCTCCCTAATACTTAGCTAATAGTTCTGAAGAAGTGCTCCCTTTAAAATGAGAACATTAGCCGGGCAGTGGTGGCACACGCCTTTAATCCCAGCACTTGGGAGGCAGAGGCAGGTGGATTTCTGAGTTCGAGGCCAGCCTGGTCTACAGAGTGAGTTCTAGGACAGCCAGGGCTATACAGAGAAACCCTGTCTTGAAAAACCAAAAAAAAAAAAAAAAAAAAAAAAAAAAAAAAAAAATGAGATCATTCCATTTATTCATTCAGCTTTAGGTATGACTTACCAGCTCAACAGTTTCCCTACTCTGGAAACTGCCCTCATTAGAGAATGACCCTAGTGAACTTGTCTATTTTATAAAGCCTCCCTCTCCCTGACTCCCATTCCTGGTGGTCATCTGGCCAGAACTGTGTCGATGTGTGTTTTCTGTCCCAGGAATTTAGAAGATTTGGCTAAGAGACAGAGACTAGAAACTGAAAGCCGAATCTCATTCTTGATGAAGCTATGGAGATAAAAGGTCATGAACACTATCAAGGTCCCCAGGATTGTCCTAGTTCTTCATTGCCATCACAGGTGACTGGTCTGAAAATAGGTTCTTGGCTAAAGTGAACCAATTAGATCCATTCATGGAGATTTTGAAACAAATTGAAAAAACTCACGTTGTCTCTCTTGCTCCCCCCCCCCCCTTCTTCCCTTTCTCTGTTTCTGTACTTGAGTTACATCTTAGACGTCGTGGGAGGTGCAGTCAAAAGCCGTTTTCTACCCAAATAACTGAGAAACAGGAAGTCTATCAGTTATCAGAAGAGTGAGGCAGAAGCACAGAGGGAGGGAGCCTGAGGGAGAGAGAAAGAGGGTGTGTTGGTTAAGCTTCATTGTCAACTCCACTGGACTTTAGAATCACATAGGAGACATCTTTCTGGACTTGCCCATGGGAGCATCCAGAGAGGTTTCCCGGGGAAGACTGACCCAGCCTGAATGTCAACAGCACCACCCCATGGGCTAGGTACTGAACCAAATAAAAAGGAGAAAACAAGGCAAACACCAGCTCTTTTCTGTCTGCTTCCTGACTGAGGATGTGATGTGGCAGGCAAGCTGGACTGTGTCCTCAAACCGTGAGCCAAAATCAACCGTTCCTCCTCGGGGTTGTTTCCGTCAAGTATTGGTCATGCAGATGAGCAAGGCAATGTGTGCATGCCTCAAGGCTCCCGACTGTTCTCCTCCTGGACTATCGAACCTTCTGCACCACACACACACACACACACACACACACACACACACACACACACACACAGCTTCCTGAGCAGCACCTAATAATTCCCTTTTTGCTGAAAGCACTTCAAATAAAATGGGTAGGGATCTCTAATGCGTTTCAACTGCTCACACCTGCTGGGTGATAAATCTGGTGAGGCGCTAAGGAGCCCACAACCAAGGGCAGCGCCTTCATTAAAGGAGTTTGGAGCAGAGGGCAGCAGACCTACTTTGTGTTCCCATTGCCATGGCTGAGCTAGGAGCAGAGCATACTTTAAAGATGAGCCAACCAAGCACTTGGGGTTCAGAGGAGGCCTAAGGCAAGGCTAGGACTAGAGAGACACAGAGAGGCATGGAGAGCACAGAATCATTTGAAAGATTTCTTTTTGTTATTTTTAATTATGTGTAAACAAGTACAGCTACCTCTGTAGGCCATAGGAGTCAGATCCACTCTATAGCTAGAGTTCTAGATGGCTGTGGTGCACCTGCCATAGGTGCTGGGAACCAAACTTGGGTCATCTAGAAGATCAGGAAGTGCCCCTAAGCATCTCTCTCCATTTCAGATGGCTCAAGCCTAAGGAGCCACCTGCTCTTGGGGGTTGTGAATGTGGGGGTTAGCGCTGGTTAGTCTGAGGGTAAGCATCTCCACAGTCTTGCCCATTGGGTGGCTTGCTTTGCTCACAGTGGGGGTCTAGGAGGCCTTCATAAGAAAGTTGGCAAGCTGAGCTGAACCTGGGAGGTGGGACAGCTGGACTTGGGGGCAATGTTGCATGCCTCAAAGTAAAGTAGTAATGTTCCAACTCTCAGGAAATAACCTCCAGGACCACCAGACTCCAGAAATCAAGACTAAGAAGAAAGGAGAGATCAGAGTTTCTGTGAGGAGGTGTGCTGCTAAATCCTTTCCCATGGGGGAAGATGTAAACAGAGTCTACCTCTCCTTCCAAGGTCCCAGCAAGGAATTCAAGCACAAGTCCTTTTACCAAAGCTTTAGTGAAACATGAGTTTCTTGGGCTTTCTTACAGAGCATAGTTGAAGAGTAACCTATAAAGGTCTGAGTCTTCTTCCCTTAAAAGGCCAAAAAGTCTTTACCCACCAGGGGTGAGGACTTTCCCATAGCCAAAGCTAAGTAAATGGACCTCCGAGCCCTCAGTCTTCCCTGACCTATGTACTCTAGCCCCTCCCTAAGGCCACATGTAATTAAGACAGAGGTATGTATAATGGGAGACTCAACACTAAGATGAGAGTCTTGTGACTCTCCCCAGCCCTTTGTGAGGGATGGAAACAGTCAACAACCCTAGCTGGGATAACCCTTTTGCAAGGGAAGGCACAGCTGAACTCTCCAAGATGGTAGTTGTGTGGCTTGGAGGGCAGTCATGTATAACAAGGTAGTGAGAAAAATGTGCTCCCCCCCCCCCTCCTCCTCCTCCTCCTCCTCCTCCTTCTTCCTCCTTCCTCTCTTCCTCCTCTTCTTCCTCCTCCTCCTCCTCCCCCTCCTCCTCCTCTTCTTCCTCCTCCTCCTCCTCCTCCTACTATTATTTGGGTTGGCAGCAGAGGTTATGAGACAGGGTCTTGCTATATTGCTTTGGCTGCCCTGAAACTCACTGTGTAGACCAGGCTAGCCTCAAACCTGCTGTGACACTAGGATTAGGGGTGTGCCAGTATGCTTGGCAGGAGTGATGATCATTAGCTAGAAATGATGCTATCGGAACAGAACACTGAATGAACCAACCTTAATGAACATCATTAGAGAAACAATATATAGGCCGGGCAGTGGTGGCGCACGCCTTTAATCCCAGCACCTGGGAGGCAGAGGCAGGTGGATTTCTGAGTTTGAGGCCAGCCTGGTCTACAGAGTGAGTTCCAGGACAGCCAAGGCTATACAGAGAAACCCTGTCTCGAAAAACAAAAACAAAAAACAAAACAAACAAACAAAAAATGGAAAAAAAAAGGAAAGTTGATACAGCCTATTGATGCTGAGCCATGGTGGTTCATGTTACAGATGTCTATCATGTTTCCACAACTTTGAAACGACCTAATTATGGGTTTCTTAGAGCATGTCCATCATTAAAAGATATATGACTGTATGTTCCTAAAGACACGTACACAAAGCGATGGCAATAATGGCCTGTTAAGATAGAAAATTGGTATCTGGAGGTCATTAGTCAGAGAGGGTTTTTTCATAGTTTATCATTTGAATATTTGGACCCTTGAAGCATTTGGATACATCTCCTAGAAAAAAACAATTCCTGAAAGTTACCTAAATAAAACTAATACCCAATCCCAAAGTTGACAATCACCGGGCCACAAGAGCTATCAGCAGAAATAAAGAACTCAAGAAGAGAGGCTCCTTTGAGAAAAAGAACAATGTATTGGGCTGGGCCTGAGCTGCTAACCGGCTGCCTACAGGTAAAGACCAGCATGCAGTGTGGGGCTTAGAGACATTCTTGGAGGCCCCGGGCCAGAACTGTTTCTGAAATGGTGAAAACAGACGTGAGAATTCATGGCGCATGAGCGCGGAGGCAGCTACAGTAGACTGTAGGAGTGGCGGAAGCCCTGAGCCAGTGAAGTTCTAAGTGAATGACATGGCATGACCTGTTGGGGTCTCCAAGACCAGCTGACCTATGGGAAACTGGCAAAGTAGGCACCCACATAAGCCAGGCACAAGAGGAACAGCAAAGCTTCCCTCAGAAGTCAGAGTATGAGTGTTCTCGATGAGCGCAACTGTAGCGTCTTCATCCAGGATAAAGCTGCAGACTCAGCATCCGTACAGAGACCGCCTACAGAATAGCTAGTCCTTTCCCGGTGCTGTACCAGTGTGGTCCAGAACCATACCTGACCCTAGCTTCACTGTACACGTGTCTGTGTGTCTGTCCTCCATTCATTCTCTTGCTACCTCTAGCCAGGATTCTAGAATCCAAGCCGTGAGGGTCGAGACAATAGGTGATTCCTTCAGGAATGGTAGGCTAAATTAATAATGCAGTTATGACAGAGAAAGTTTGTGGTCATAGTAGACCACACACATATTTAAATCTGTAGGCTTCTGGAAAAGAGTCAGGAGAGAGAGAAATGTTGAAGAGAGAAGAGGGAACTGGGGGGAAGGGTGGAGGAGGGCCTGGAAGTGTTGATAGAGCCTCTCACTTATTGGCTGAAAGGGGGCCCAACAGTCCACAGACTTCTCAGAAGCCACAGTGAAGGTTGCAGCAGGCTTTGCATAAGGAAAGCAGTGGGGGCAGTAAGAGGGCGGATCATCCATACTGGGAGCCCAATCATGATTAGGACCCACTTTCCATTCAGTCCACAACCATCTGGGTGGCTTTGGGAGGCACTGCTGAACCCAAGGCCTCACTCACGCTAGCTCTAGCACTAAGCTATACTTTCAGCCTCCGGGGAAATACTCTTGTGGGCTTTGTTTGTTTGGGGTTAGTTTTTCTTCTTCTTCTTCTTCTTCTTCTTCTTCTTCTTCTTCTTCTTCTTCTTCTTCTTCTTCTTCTTCTTCTTCTTCTTCTTCTTCTTCTCTTCTTCTTCTTCTTTTTTTCTTCTTCTTTTTTCTTCTTTTTTTTCTTCTTTTTTCTTCTTTTTTTCTTCTTCTTCTTTCTTCTTCTTCTTCTTCTTCTTCTTCTTCTTCTTCTTCTTCTTCTTCTTCTTCTTCTTCTTCTTTCTTCTTCTTCTTCTTTTTTTTTTTTTTCCAAGACAGGGTTTCTCTGTATAGCCCTGGCTGTCCTGGAACTCACTCTGTAGACCAGGCTGGCCTCAAACTCAGAAATCCTTCTGCCTCTGCCTCCCAAGTGCTGGGATTAAAGGCGTGCGCCACCACTTTGGGGTTGGTTTTATTTTTATTTTATTTGTTTTATACTATTTTATTTCATTTCATTTCATTTCATTTCATTTCATTTCATTTCATTTCATTTCATTTCATTTCATTTCATTTCATTTCATTTCAAAGACAGGGTCTCTCAGTTAGTTCTGACCATCCTGGAAATCACTATGTAGAGTAGACCAGGCTAAGCTCAAATTCAAAGAGACCAATCTGCATGCAACAATGTTTTTTAACTTTCATTTTTTTAGTTTAGACTGGCCTCAAGCTCTGAAACCTCCCCACCTCATCCCAGCCTTAGCCTCTGAATAGATGGGATTTCACACCTGTGTCACTATACCTGGTTCCACTTGTCTGAGACTGTAGCTTTTCAATAGTCAACCTGGGGGCGTTTGTGTTTGTCAATCTGTTGGCACAAGCCTTCAGTCCAGCACTCAGGAGGCAGAGGCACGGGGATCTCTCTAAATTCAAAACCTGTCTAGTCTACATAGAACACTCCAGACCAGCCAAGGCTGCATCTGAGACCCTGCCTCAAAAAATAAACAACAAAACCCCCAAGGTTGTCCTCTCCACATGCACACCACAGCATATGAACACACACACACACACACACACACAGCATGCGCTATCTCTCTCGGTCTCTCTTTCCACACTCCCCTCCATGCCCCCTTTTTAAAGATAGGTTTTCCTGTCTCCTCAGACTGGCCTCCAGCTTGACAGAGAGCAGAGAATGACCTTGAACTTCTGATCGTCCTGACTCCACTTCCTGAGTGCTGGGCGCACAGGCCTGTCCCAACACCTGTGGTTTTATGCTGTATTGGGGACCCAACTCAGGGCTTCTAGCACTCTAGACAACTACTCTACTAAATGAACTTCCTCCTCTGACTATAGAGCTCCTCTTCTTATAATGATTATGACCCACCGTGATGACTGTGAAAGCCAACGGGAAAATCTCCCACTGGTCAAAGCTGGAACAACTTGGGCAGCCCAATACATGAGGTAGCACTGGATTGTTAGCTAAAATAAATTCCTGATATAATGTGATTGAAAGAATGGGGATAAAGATACTCTTCAAAAGGGAAATAAGTTTACAGAACACCCCAGTCATGAGACTGAGGTCCATGGCAAAACGAAATTTATATTTTTATATGATATAAATGATACCCCCCCCCCCCCCCAGGACAGGGTTTCTCTGAGTAACCTTAACTGTCCTGAACTCACTCTGCAAACCAGGCTGGCCTCAAACTTGGAGATCTGCCTGCTTATGTCTCTCAAGTGCTGGGATTAAAGGACTGCACCGCTGCCATCACCACCACCACCATGCTACCCAGTTATAATTGATACTTTAACTTCAATGACCTTCCTTTCAAAAACCCATAAACCAGGGCTGGAGAGATGGCTCACTGGTTAAAAGCACTGGCTGCTCTTTTAGAGGATACAGGTTCAGTTCCCAGCACCCACATGGCAGGCCATGACTGTTTATAACTCCAGCTGTAGGTGATCTGATGCTTCATCTGGCTCACACGTGCACTAGGGCACATTTGTGGTAGAGACATATGTCCACTCAGACAAAACACTCATGCACATAAAATAATTCTTAAGAGCAGGAGCTCCAGCCTAATCATAACTCTCTCACAAGACAAATCACAACTGCAGAATATCTTACCAGCACCCCTCAAGTCTGTCACGATGACCACAATCAAGGACGATCTCAGAAACTGTCACAGTCAAAAGAAGCAAAGGAGCTATGGTGACGAAATGTAGAATCATGGGCTCCTGGAACCAAAGGGGATGAGGAAAAAACTAAGGAACCCTGAATCTAGTGTTTATTTTTGTTATTAATAAAGCACAGAAGCCTGGTGTTCCTCAGTGGCAAAACACACACCTAGGTGAACACCCACCCCTAATGGCAGAAAAGATGATGTATCAAAACTGCTTGCTTCAGGCATGGTAGCTCACGCCCCACCCCCAACACTGGGAAGAACTCAGTGAGTCTGAAAACAGTCTAGGTTAAAGGGTAAAACACTGTCTCGAAAACAAAACAAAACAGACAAGACTTCAAGTTTTCAGGATGGCAATAAGTTTTGTAGTAGTGATGGCAGCAGTCATGGTGGTGGTGGTGGTGGTGATGGCAGTGATTCACAGTGGCCTTGATGGTGGTGGTGGTGACAGCAGTGATTCATAGGGGCAGTGGTAGTGGAGATGGTGGTAGTGGGAGCAATTCTAGAGCTCAAAGTCATGACCTACACTAAAAGATTTTCCTTTTTAGCTGAAGTCCTATAGGACGTTTGGAAGTCGTCTCTTCTTCCATCATAGAATAAGAAAAAAAAACTGAACAAACTAAAAATTCTCAACTCTCCCTTGACCTATGAGAGAGCTGAGGTCATAGGGCAAAACGATACCCACAAGCACTCTGTATTTCCTGTTAAAGGGATCTCTGCCTGCTCAGAATGATGACTGTGTCCTATATTGTTTCCTCAAGATGATAGTAAGTCATGCTTAAATCTACTATCTATATAGAATATGTAAAGCAACGGCCATGTGCCTGGTTGGCTGGCTATCTATCTATCTATCTATCTATCTATCTATCTATCTATCTATCTTTTTAAAAAGATTTATTTATTCAGTTTATATATATGAGTACACTGTAGTTGTCTTCAGACACACCAAAAAATGCATCAGATCCCATTACAGATGGTTGTGAGCCACCATTTGGTTGCTGAGAATTGAACTCAGGACCTCTGGAAGAGTAGTCAGTGCTCTTAACCACTGAGCCATCTCTCCAGCCCCAAATGGCTATATTTTAAACATAAAGACATCCACTGCATCCAACATTCTGTGGGATAATTGTCGGGGAGAGCAACCACAGGGTCTTATGAAGACCAGGATGGCATCAAACTCTGTGTAGCTCAGAATGACAATCACCACCTGGACTTCCTGTGTCTGCCTCCCAAGTGCTGTGATTACAGGGTGGGCAACCTGAACCAGCCCACCGTTTACAAGATGAAGTGACCACAGTGGATCTGTTCCTGGACTTGGGCTCTTTCTGTGCCATTAAACTTCTTAGATCTTAATTCACTTAAACATCTTTCAGGGTTATAGAGACTCCATTGATAGAGTGTTTGCTTAGCATTTGTGAGAACCTGGGTTCAATTCCCAGCGCTTCACAAACCTGGCATAAAAATTCCTGCTTGTGAGTTGGAGAAGGGACTGAAGGAGCTGAGGGAGTTTGCAGCCCCATGGAGGGAGCAACAGTGTCAACTGGCCAGACCTCCAACCCCCCTCGTGCTCCTGGAGACTGGACCACCAACCAAAGAATACACATGGAGGGACCCATGGTGCTGGCCACATATGTGGCAGAGGAGGGCCTTGTTGGCCATCAGGGGGAGGAGAGGCCCTTGGGCCTGAGGGTGTTAGAGGCCCCAGTATAGGGGAATGCCAGGGAGGGAAGACAGGAGTGGGTGGGTGGGTGGGGGAATACCCTCATAGAGGCAGGGGGAGGGGAGATGGGATAGGGGGTTTCCAAAGGGGAGACCTGGTAAGGGGAAAACATTTGAAATATAAATAAAGTCTCAAAAAAAAAAAAATTCCTGCTTGTAATCCCAGCACTTGGGAGGATCAGGCCATCCTCATAGATAGAGTTTGACCTTGTCTCAAAAAACTCCAAACCTAGCCGGGCAGTGGATGCGCACGCCTTTAATCCCAGCACTTGGGAGGCAGAGGCAGGTGGATTTCTGAGTTCGAGGCCAGCCTGGTCTACAGAGTGAGTTCCAGGACAGCCAGGGCTACACAGAGAAACCCTGTCTTGAAAAACCAAAACCAAAAACAAAAAAACTCCAAACCTTCAAAAGGAGAAAAGGAAAGGTTAGAATAATTAATTATAAACATATAAATGATAAAAATTATTAATATTATTTTCTCTCATTTTTTAACACTCTCTTAAAAAAAAAAAAAAAAAAAAAAAAGCCAGACCTAATGGTATACAACTTTAATCCCAGTGTTCAGGAGTCAACAGCAAGCAGATCTCTGTGAATTCAAGGCTAGCCTGATCTACACAGAGAGTTCCAGGACAGCCAGGGCTACATAGAGAGACTGTCTCAAAAAAAAAAAAAAAAAAAAAAACCCAAACAGACAAAAAAAAAAAAAAAAAAAAAAACCATTACCTGGCTGCCAGGCATGTAGCACACATGATAGCAATCTGGCAGGTAGAGGTTGGACTATCTCTGTGAGTTCAAGGCCAACTTGATTTACATAAAGAGTTCTAAGCAAATCAGGGCTACACAGTGATATCCTGTCTCCAAAAGAAAAGCTTTTTCTTGGGCTAAGCCTTGAGGCTCAGACCAGTAATTCCAGTCACTCAAGAGGCTGAGGTAAGCTTAGAGGCTCAAGGCCAGGACTGGAGATATGGCTTAGTGGTTAAAAGCATTGGCTGCTCATCCTGAGGACCCTGGTTCAGTTTCCAGCATCCACATGGCAGCTCACTCTGTAACTCCAGTTCCAGGGGACCCCACACCCTCATGTAGACATATATGCAGCAACACACCAATGCACATAAAAATAAATCTTAAAAATAAAAAAGAAGAAGTTGAAGTCCTATCTGGACTATAACATGAGTTCAAGGCCAGACTAGGCATTTAGTGATACCCCATCTCAAAGCAAAACTGGGCAAGGTGGTATACCCCTTCTGGATCATGAGTTCAAGGCCAACCTCTGATATCAAATCTGAGACGAGATGAGCCTGGGCACATGGGATCCTATATCCCAAAAGCAAAATAGAAACCGACAAAAGGCCGGGCAGTGGTAGCACACGCCTTTAATCTCAGCACTTGGGAGGCAGAGGCAGGTGGATTTCTGAGTTCGAGGCCAGCCTGGTCTACAGAGTGAGTTCCAGGACAGTCAGGGCTATATAGAGAAACCCTGTCTCGAAAAACCACAAAAAACAAACAAACAAACAAACAAACAAAAAAACAAAAAAACCAAACAAAGAAAGTGACAAAAGACAGGGAAGGGAAAAGAACAGACACTCTTGTAGTCTTACAGCCTGGAAAGATGAACAGGAGACTGGTGGGCTAGCTTAGCCTATGGAGTGAGAACCAGGCCAGTCAGGGCTACACAGTAAGCCCCTGTCTCACCAAACAAGCGTAGTTCCCAACCAATCTTATTCATGTGCATCTTTGGTACCCAGGATTACCTCAAAGGAGATCTGACGTGGCAGCATTTCTTCAGGCACACCCTCACAGGCTGAGGATGCAGTTCAGGGGAAGAGTGCTGGCCCAGTGCTGGAGAGGCTCTGAGTTTGGTCCCTAAAACTGAGGAAAGTTTTAAAATAAATAATCTCTAATTTAAAACTTTTTTTTTTTTTTTTTTAGTCAGGGTCTTGATATGTACTTAGCCTGGCTTTAAAGATATGATTCTCCTGCTTCAGTCTCCTGAGTGCTGGGAATATAAGTTATAACATCACAACCAACAATGTTTGTATTTCTAAAAAACAAAAACAAAAACAAAACACAAAAAATCCCAAACAAACACAAATAAAACAAATAGCATTACACAGTATTATCACATCCTTAAAAATAAGAACAGGGGGCTGGAGAGATAGCTCAGAGGTTAAGAACTCCACCTGCTCTTACAAAGGTCGTGAGTTCAAACCCCAGCAACCACATGATGGCTCACAACCATCCATAATAAGATCTGATGCTCTCTTCTGGGGTATCTGAAGACAGCTACAGAGAGTGGGGTTGGAGCGAGCAGGGCCAGAGTGAGAAGAAAAAGTGTCTGAAGACAGCTACAGTATACAATAAATAAATCTTTAAAAAATAAAAAAGTACAGGTGGCTTAAGAGATGGCCCAGTTGTTAAGAGTTTTACTGCTTTTTCATAGGACCTGAATTCATGGCAGCTCACAATTGCTGCCTAGATCCTAGAACTTCACTTCTAGAATCCAGTGTTCTCTTCTGATACTTCTGCACGCATGCGGTACACATACATACACTCAAACACGCGCGCACACACATGTAAATAAATATTTCTTTTTTTTGGTTTGTTTGTTTTTCGGGACAGGGTTTCTCCGTGAAGCCCTGGCTGTCCTGGAACTCACTCTGTAGGCCAGGCTGGCCTCAAACTCAGAAATCCGCCTGCCTCTGCCTCCCAAGTGCTGGGATTAAAGGCGTGCACCACCACTGCCCAGCAATAAATAAGTATTTCAGGAAAAAAAAAAAAGCCTGGTGTGGTGTAATAGCTATTCTTGGTTGTCAACTTGACTATATCTGGAATGAACTACACTCCTGAAATGGAGGGCACGCCGGTGAGAGATTTCCTGCTTGGTTTGAAGTGAGGAATCCACTTTTAGATAAGATCTTCAAGGTAGGAAGACACATACCTTTGACCTGGATCTTGAAGTGGAAAGATGGCTTTGAGTCGGATTTTTTTTTTTTTTTTTTTTGGTTTTTCGAGACAGGGTTTCTCTGTGTAGCCCTGGCTGTCCTGGAACTCACTCTGTAGACCAGGCTGGCCTCGAACTCAGAGATTCTCCTGCCTCTGCCTCCCAAGCGCTGGGATTAAAGGCATGCACACACACACGCACACATGAAGCAACTATCAAAGGGCTGCAGAGATGGCTCAGTGCTTCAGGCTGTTCTTCCAGAGGACCCAGTTCACCCACACAGCTTAACAATTTCTGTAACTCCCGTCCCAGGAGACCCCCAGGCACCAGGTACATACATGGTATACAAACATAGATACAGACAAAACACTCAAACACATAAAATAAATTTAATAAAGAACAAACACCAAGGGTCCATTTTTCCCTTATTATCACTTTTTTTCCTTCATTGATGAATTCCTGATGCAGACTAGGTCTGTGTATTTTGACAGGCTGGGTTTCCTTTCAAACTCATCTCTTTTCACATAGTTTCCTCCATCTTGTATTTCCATACAATTCTTTTTGTCGTTGGAGAAACTGACAAATGGTGTTGCAGAGCTTTGCATAATTGGGATTTTGCTGATTGCATCTCCTTTAGGTCTATAGACTTGATTTTTGTTCAAAGATCTGGGTGGAGCAAGATTACTCCCTTGGTGCTATGTGCCTTCCTCAGTCGGAATATAACACCAAGCCTTCTCTCTCTGATGTTACATGACAGCTTCATTAACATCTCATAGAGGGCTTGTAAGATGGCTCAGCAGTAAAAGCATTTGCCACCAAGCCTGAGGACAAGATCCTCAGAACCCACAAGCCAGAAGGATAGGATCTGGATTCCTGTGGGCTGTCCTCTGACTCTACACATGCACTATGGCAGGACTATGACCATGCGTGCACAGTAAGTATATAAAAAGCCAAACAAAGGCCTGTTGCAAGCCTTTTATCCCAGCACTGGCAGTATCTCTGTGAGGTCAAGGTCAGCCTGGTCTACAGAGCTAGTTCTAGGACAGCCAGGACTGTTACACAGAGAAGCCAAAAAAAAAAAAAAAAAAAAAAAAAAATCATAACAACAATAAATAAAAAAACCCAACCTAAACAAACAAACAAACAAAACACAACACAAAGCAAAAGAATAAAGGGACACACAGTCTTTACTTTCCTTTGAAGGTACAGTGATCTCACTCTCAGTCTACTGGTTCAAGTAGGGGAAATAGACCCCACCCCTAACTAGTAGTTTTGTAGTTCTGAGACTAGATGCCTAACCAAAAATCCTGGCCAGGGTCCTTTCTCCCCTCACCTCAAGAATGAACTCACTGTAGAGCTGAGTTTCATTAATGAACGGCATGCACAGCCTTTTCCTAGACAGCAGAAAGGAGTCCCATCCACCTCTGTATTTCTGGCTTCTTCCTCTTTGGATTTAATCAACTGTGGATCAAAATATGCAGAAAATAAATTTGCATCTGTATTGAACATAGGTACTTTTTTTTGGCTCATTATTGTCCAAAATATACAGTCTAACTACTCCGTACAGCATTTGTCTTGTATTAGGGATTCTACATGTTACTTTTCTGTTGTTGTAATAAAATATAACCAAGGCAACTTACAGATGGAAAGGTTTATTTGGGCTTCTGGTTCCAAAGAGCCAAGAGCCCATCACTAGAGCTGGAGAGATGGCTCAGCAGCTCCGAGCACACAGAGGACCTGTATTTAGCCCCCAACACCTATATGTTGCCTCTCAACTCTGTAACAGACTCAGGTAATCTGAGGCCTTATTCTTGCCCCCTCAGGCATTGCATGCACATGGTGCAGTGACATACATGCAGGGAAAACATGGAATAAAAATTAATAGATCTTTTCAAAGGAAGAGATTCCATCCGCACCACAGTGGGGAAGCATGGCAGCAGGCAGGCATGGTGTTATGTGACTCTTTCTGGGGAGACTAGAACAATCGTCTGTTTGTTCCAGATAAGGCACCAACGACAGAACAAAGAAACGATTCTGTCAGAGTCTATCTGAATGAAGCAATGAGATTATGGAGTCACAGTGGTTTGGTTGTCAGTTTACTTGGAGCAGGATGGATGACTCCAAGGCAGCTGTACCTCCAAAATGCCCACCCCTGCGTGGGTGATGGCTTACAACTTGTAGGTAGTTCTACAGAAGGCTCTTCTCCCCAGCAATTGTTACTGCTTGTACAACTTTGGGTGGGTGGGTGTGTTGGGGGTGGACGTTTCAGGAGCTTTCTAAGACTTGTAAATTGTGTTTACTTCCTGAGTCTTATAAATTTCCTTCCTCCCGGCTCCAGGAGAGAATGTTTCACTTCAGAAGAAACTGCAACTCAACAACAGACTGTGAAAATGAACAAAGCGGGAGAAGGCAACAATATGCTTTGGTAGGCTCCATAGTAACCAGAGAACCCCTGTCAGCTCACAAATAGGGTTTCTGCTACAAAAGAGTAAACCAGCCTGTGACGTTCACAAGGATGGCACCCTGGATCTGAAATCAGTTCTCCTTCACTGACAGTCATTCTGCTACATAGCATCTTTTCCATCAGCCACTGAAGCCACTGCTAGAGGAATTCCACCCCTGGTGATGACAGGGATGTAAACCCCAAACCAATGCCCACCACCACCACCACCACCACCACCACCACCACCACCACCAACTACAAAAAAGACCACCACCACCACCACCAAAAACAACAACTACAAAAAAGACCACCACCACCACCACCAAAAACAACAACTACAAAAAAGACCACCACCACCACCACCACCACCACCACCACCACCACCACCACCACCACCACCACCACCACCACCAAACAACAATGAAAACCCTGATTACATTACTGCTGGCAACAAGATGTCTTAGAATTGCTTAGATTTTGATGCTAACTCACAACTGTTTTCACCAAGCAGGTTAACAAGAACAGAGGATGCAGTTTTCATCGGAGGATCAGGTAGGGAGCCGAGAGAATGGTATTTGACAGCTCTACTGGACATTTCCCAGCCCCATTCCAACCGCCACATGGACTTTCCTGGGAGGGCTCCAATGTCAGATGCTGTACAGTTCAGTTTACCTTGATCTTTCTCTTCTCTGTCCCTACACCCCCATCCTTAGTTTCTTTCTTGACAGTCTCATATATTCTAGGCTATAAACTCACTATCAGGCGAGGCTCACATGGCCTTCTGCCTCCATCTCCTGAGTGATGGGGTTACGGGGACTTGCCCTCACTGCTTGTTAGTTATCTTGAATTTTCACTTTAAAAAATACAGTCATAACCTGTGTGTAGTGGTGCATGCCTGTAATCCCAGCACTTGGAAAACTAAGGCAAAATGATTGTTTTGAGGTCAAGGTCAGCCCGGACTACAACACAAAGCCCTGTGTTCCATCCGTATGACTGCATAAAGCAAGCATGGTGACAATGCTTGAAATCCCAGCTTTCCAGAGGTGGAGGCAGAGGAATCAGAAGGTCAAAGTCTTTGTCAGTCAAGTAAATACTGAGTGGGAGGCCAGCCTGAGCTATGGAAATCTTGCAGAGAGGGAGGGGCTTAGAGGAGAGGAGGAAGGAGAAAGGAGTCTCCACTCCACTCACAGTTTCAAACTCTACTCAAACAAACTCGTTTGCAGACTGGAGTACTTCCTGTCTGGCTCCAGGCCCCACCCTCTGGCCTCCAGGCCCCACCCTCTGGCCCTGGGCTCCATTCCTCTCAGTCATGCACCCTCTGGTTTTAGTTTTAGTTTTCTCCCTTTTCAGAAATACATCTGATATTTACGAAAGTGTCGTTCCACCTGTTTCTTGACAGTAAAATTGTGGGGGTCCATTGGACTCCTTTGCATTTATCCTGTCTCTTTCCATTCAAGCTGTAATAAAATTCTGGGGTTGAGGTTAGGTATGTGATATATAGCTTTAAGCCCAGCACCCAGATCTCTATGAGTTCAAGGCCAACCTGGTCTACGAAGAGAGCTCTAGGACAGCCAGAGCTTTGTAGGGAGACCCTGTCTCAAAAAAACAAAACAAAATAACACACACGCGTGCGCACAGAGAGAGAGAGAGAGAGAGAGAGAGAGAAAGAGAGAGAGAGAGAGAACCAAGTGTAAATAGGAAAATAAACAAAATGAGTATCAGAATTCCCCGGGGCTGGAGAGATGACTCTGCAGTTAAAAGCACTGACTGCTCTTCCAGAAGTCCTAAGTTTGGTTCCTGGTGCTAAGTTAGATGATTCACAACCTGAAACTCCAGTTCCAGGAGGTCTGATGACTTTTCTAGCCTATGTGTACATACACACACACACACACACACACACACACACACACACACACACACACACACAGAGAGAGAGAGAGAGAGAGAGAGAGAGAGAGAGAGAGAGAGAGAGAGAATAAATAATAAAATGAACTAAATACAGAAACCAGAGCATGCACTGCTCTTGTAGAAGAGCAGAGCTAAGTTCCCAGCACTCACATCAGGCAGCTCATAAATTCCTGTGACTTCAGCTCCAGGGCATCCTACAACCCATTCTGACCTTCAAGGACACCTGCATTCTGCACACACACACACACACACACACACACACACACAGACACACACACAGACACACACACACACTTAAAAATAAAATCTTTTTAAATTAAGGATGTGTTCCTAATTGTCATAAACACAAAAATTTAGTTTGTGTTGTTTTTCAAGACAGGGTTTCTCTGTTGTCCTGGCTGTCCTGGAACTCTGTGTAGACCAGGCTGGCCTCGCTTGAACTCACAGTGATCCGTTTGCCTCTCGAGTGGCATGTACCACTACGCCCAGCAAGAATTTTATTTTTACTTTATTATTACTTTTTTTAATGTCTCTGTTTCCTGTGTCTGTGTGAATGCATGCCAAGAATGTGCTGGTGACCTTGGAGGCCAGAAGGTGTTGGAATCCCTTGGAGCTGGTGTTAAGGGCAGTTTAGAGCTGCCAAATGTAGGCGTTAGGAACTGAACTCAGTTCTTCTGCAAGAGTAGCAAGTGCTCTTAACTGCTGAACCATCTCTCCAGATCCTTTTATTTTTTGTGTATATGACTGTCTGTCTGTCTGTATGTATGTATTTATGTGTACCACGTACATGTCTACCCTCAGAGGCCAGTGGAGGGAGTCAGATCCCCCTACAACTAGAATTAGAGATGCCATATTGCGTGTGTAAAGATCAGAATCCAGCCTTGGGGTCAGTTCTCACCTTCCACCTTGATTGAAACAGAGTTGAAGTGGAAACTTCTAATTTCTTTGGAAAATTAGTTATGTCAAATGATGTTTTGCTGGGGCACACAGGTGAAAAGATGTTTTGCTGGAGCAGACACAGGAAAGAATGTTTTCCTGAAGCAGACACAGGTGAAAGGATGTTTGGATAGAGCAAACACGTGAAAGGACCCTTGATGAAGGAGGATAAGTATGACCCCACAGACAGTGGGAGACGAGCACTGAGCACTGGTTTGTTCTTGCTAGTCTTCCAATAAAGACATGCCTGTATTGGTTTACCTTACACAGTGTTGTTGAGCTCAACTAGTGGTGACACCAGAGAGAAACTTGCCAAAGAACTGCTCTTGAGGTTCCTGCAGCAGCTTACCGCTTCTGCAGTCTCCCCTCAGGCCAGTTGACAGTTCTTTCAGGATTGAACTACAGCTACCTCTGCCTGACTAAAGGCCTGGTCTGCAGCTGCTGAGTCGTATTTGGTGTTTGTTACTGGGCTGCTGAGGAAGAAGACCGAGCTCACTCCTGATCATCTGAACTATTTCTGAACAGGTCTCCTTCCCCCATATCCTAATAACTTTTCTCTTCCACTACCTCTGCTGGGTGGTGGGCTAAGAGAAAGGTTGAACCCTTACTAAAAGTAGTGGTGGTGCACGCCTTTAATCCCAGCACTTGGGAGGCAGAGGCAGGCAGATTTCTGAGTTCAAGGCCAGCCTGGTCTACAGAGTGAGTTCCAGGACAGCCAGGGCTACACAGAGAAACCCTATCTCGAAAAAACAGCAACAACAAAAAAAATTGGTTGCAAAAAAATTTATGCTTACATAGTCTTTTTGTTGTTTAATTATACACACCAGGCTAGTTGCTCCACAAACTCCTAAGGGACTCTCCTGTCTCTGTCTCCCCATCTTGCCATAGGGGTACTGGGATTACAGATGCATACTGTGTTTTGTGATTGATCTCAGATTTCAGGTTCATACATCTTCCCAGTGCCAGTATTTATTTCTTAAATCTTTGGTAAAACCCAGCAATAAAGTCATTTGGCTTAGAATTTTCTTTAAGGAGAGAATTGTAACTAAGATTTCAGTTTCTTTAATAGATAATATGGACTTTCTATTTCTCTATCTCTTAACTTTTATCTTCTCAGGAACTGTCCATTTCATCTATATTGTGAGACAAGTAAATATAAAATGGTTCATAATATTTTCAGTATCTGTTGTATCTGCAGGGATCTTGTCTTTCATAACTTTCTTGCTAGCCTTAACATTATTGCTTTTGAACTCAGAGGGGACCCTAAACATTGCAGATTCTCCAATTTGCTTGTGTGAGAATATTAGATTGCAAGGCTGTTGGATGTGCTGTGTAGATGCACATGAGAGTAAATGGAAAACCTAAATAAATGTTAACTTGGCCAGGTAGGGAATTGTGTCAACAATAAAGCTAAAGTACAAGAGCTAGGAAAGTGTGTGGTCTGAATGAGAACAGCCCTTATAGGCTCATAGATTTGACTGCTCAGTCCTCAGTTGGTAGAACTGTTTGGGAAGGATTAGGAGGCGTGGCCTTGTTGAAGGGGGCGTGCCACTGGGGGTGGGCTTTGAGGTTTCAAAAGCCCACACCATTTACAGTGAACTCATTCTCTCTCTGCCTCATCCTTGTAGGTCAGATGTAAGCTCTCAGCTACTGCTGCAGTGTCCTGCCTGCCTGCCTACTGCCATGTTCCCCACCAGTGATGGCCAAGAACTCACCCTCTGAAAAGCTAAGTTCTAAAAAACTCTCCGTCTATAAGTTGCCTTGGTTACGGTGCCTTGGTTATTCACTTCAACAAAAACAGTAAGCAAGGCAGAGGGAATCTCAGTGATAGGAGATTTGCCCAGCTTATATGAGGATCCAGGTTTTCATCCATAGCAATAAACAAACAAACAAACAAACAAACAAATAAAGGTTGAAACACAGTAAATTCATAGATCCAGCTTGCACTCACTGTTTATTGATAGTCTTTCATGTGCCTTCACAGAAGAACCTGTTGGGCAGGGAGAGGATGAAGAAAGTAACTGGCCATAACGTTTTAGTATAACTCAGTGTTCATTTTATACATCATACAACCTTAATTAAACCAAAACTAAAACAGAAAACAAAGCAAAACAGAACAAAAGCCAGCCAGTGACCTTGCACATTCTGACTCACAGGCAATGACAGAAATGACCTCCGTCTGATCATTTGAAATCTGACCCTGTGTAGCTTCCACCTCCCAACTGAGTTGGCTGGAAAGCCCTGAATGTGGCAGATTCTCTCCTCCCAGTGAGGACATTGGGTATTTGAAAGCAGATCTCTGAGGAATCGAGTCTCTTAAGCTTGCAGCTCCTCTCAAGACAAGGTTTCTACACAGAACCAACTCAGGGATAAGCATTAGCCATGAATGGGGCAGGCTGGAGCTATGGTAAAAGTTGAGCAAGAGTTTGAACTTACACCCCAAGGGACTAACCATTCTTGTTGCTTGTCCTATTGCTTACCAGTGGACACCATCAGGAACGGTGAGTCTATACTTATGAGTATTCACTATGCTCGTGTGCTGCCTTTAATCCCAGCACTCAGGAGGCAGAGCAGGTGGATCTCTGTGAGTTCAAGGCCAGTCTGGTCTACATAGTAAGTTCAAGGCTAGCTAGGGTTCCATAGTGAGATCCTGTCTCTTTTTTTCTTTTCTTTATGTATGTGTGCTTGGCCCATGGGAAGTGACACTATTAGGAGGTGTGGTCTTGTTAGAGTAGGTGTGACTTTGTTGGAGGAAGTGTGGCACTGTGCTGGTGGGCTTTGAGACGCTCCTCTGAGCTGACTGAGGATGCCATTTCTCTCCTGGCTACAGCTGGATCAAGATGTAGAACTCTCAGCTCTTTCTCTGGCACCATGTCTGTCTGGATGCTGCCATGCTTCCCGCCATGATGATAATGGACTGAACCTCTGAACCTGTAAGCCAGCCCAATTAAATATTGTCCTTTATAAGAGTTGCCTTGGTCATGGTGTCTCTTCACAGCAATGGAAACCCTAACTAAGATAATGTGTATGGTTGATTTGATGTCATGTATCTATTCACTACATTCGTGCCTGGTGCCCTTGGAAGCCAGAAAAGAGGGTTGAATCCCATGGAACTGAAGTCCTAGGTGGTTGTGAGCTTCCTGGCACAGGCGTTCACTTCCTGGGAACCAAACCTCTGCAAGGGCACTGCAAGGTCTAAGCTAGACGGGGTTCTTGCACTGAGAGAAGAAAAGGACGCAGTCCCTATCCCTAATCCAGAAGCTATCTTTATCTGATAACTACTCATAAAGGAAAAATTAGCTTTCTCCAACAGACTAACACTGGGTACACAAATTTAAGGGCAAGCCCCGTGCCCAGCAGTAGATGTCAACACAAAATGAATTCACTGATAGTTTGGGAGGTTTTTGTTTTTGTTTCTTGTTTTGTTTTGGCTCACAATGCTTTGCCTGCTCTGGTTTGTTGGTTTGTTTGTTTTTTGTCTTTCCTTTATCTTTTGCCTATATATTATGGTTTCTGATTTTGTTTTTATGAGAAGTACACACTCTTAAATGCTAGGCAATCTCTAGCCCCAGACCTTGAACTTCTGATCCCTCTTCTACATCTGTAGTGCTGGGATTAGAAGCATGTGCTAGTATAGCTAGTGGATGAAGTGCTGGGTTTCAAACACATGGCATCATCGTGTTAAGGGAGCACTGTATCAACTGAGCCATACCCAGCCCAATCGGTATATTTTACAGTTATACCTTACCACAGAGCAAATGCCAAAACACAGTCTTGTAGGATAAGGATTGTCCCTATTTGACAGAAAAAGAAATAAAGACTTACAGAAATTAAATAACTTGCCCAAACAGTTCAGCCTGTTGCAAGTTATCTCTATGCTAGGTTTGCCCAGGTTTGCCCAGGAAGGCCCCACTGGAGGGTCCAGGTGACAAGGCCTCACTAGGCAAAGTAACTTTAAAGTCCATGGACATGGAGCGTGACTGCAGCAGGCGAGCCGGGCAAAGGCATCATTGAAGACAACTGAGCACGAGTTCTCTCTAAATGTGATGGTTAAAGAGGCCCAGAACAAGGCTCTCTTCCCCCTCAGCTGTGTGGGTTCTAGTCCCTCTTCAGCTGTCCCTATCCCTATTCTCTGTGCCACTTTAAGCATTTTAGTCTCTGTATTCTGGAATCCAGAAGGGAAGAGAGAGAGCTTGCTGGAAGCAGTATTTTTGCTGGTTGCAAATGAACCTGCTGACAGGTGCTCCACTGCTCTCTGAAGTCAGGCCTGCTGAGAGGAGACAGACCAGGTGGTGTCCCCCTCCTGATCGGCTTGTCCCCAGCCTTCTATGACCCGCTCACATACTTCAAGGCCTTTTAGATCTCAGTAGCAGGTTTCTGCCACTGGCCCTTGGCCCTTGGCCCTTATCTAAACTCCTAGCAACACAAGGTGGTGCTAAGGTGACCCTTAACTGACTTCTGACTTGACTCACCCAGAGCTGTTGTTGGCACAGCTTGAGCTCTCCTGGAAATTGTAGAGGGCAGGAAAGAGAGAGCGCTCCAGTAAGGGCACGAATGTCAACCTGAGGAGAAGAGGCCCTCTTACAGGGTTGGCAGGAACACAAATTAGTCCAGCCACTATTGAAAACTATAAGAAGACTCTTCAAAAACTACAAATAGGGGCTGGAGAGAGGGCTCAGCAGTTAAGAACGTGGACTGCTCTTGCTGAGGACCTGTGCTCAGTTCCCAGCACCCATATTGGCCAGTTCATTAACTGCCTATAACTCTAGTTTTAGGGGACCTTCTGTCCTCTTTTTGGCCTCTGTAGGCACCCATACACGTGACATATGGTATTCACACAGGATCACACACAGACATGAAAACTTTGAAAGAGAAAGCTTTCTCACAACAGCAACTTACAGATCTATCCCATGATCCCTCTGCAACACTTTGGGCATTTATCTGAAATGAGGTGAGTGTGCAAAGTGCCTGTACACTTATATTTGGTGCAGCAATATAAACAGTAGCCAAGCTGTGGAATTGGTCTACAGCAGGTGATGAACAAGTAAAGAAGATACCATATATATCTGTGTTGGTTTGAATAGGGATGGCTCTCATAGGTTCATATATTTGGTTGTTAGGGAATGGTGTTACTTGAGAAGGATTAAAGAGGTGTGACCTTGTTGAAGGAAGTGGGCTTTGGGGTTTCAGAAGTCAGAAGCCCAAGCCAGGCCTCTCTCTCTCTCTCTCCTGTCTGTGGAATCAGATATAGAACTTTTCCAGCACCTTATCTGATTGCATGCTACCATGCTTGCTTCCCACCTTGATAGTGGACTAAACTTCTGTAAGCCAGCCCCAATTAAATCCTTTCCTTTAACAGTTGCCATGGTCAGGGTGTCTCTTCACATCTATAGAACACTGACTGAGGCAATATCACAATGGAGTACCACTCAGCCATGAAGAAGGATGAAATGATATCATTTTTAGTAGGTGAATGAAGATGAAGGATATCATGTTAAGTAAAATAAGCTATACACAGAATGACACATAGCATGTGCTTTCTGTCATGTGAGAAAACAAACAAACTAATGTGACCCAGAAGGAGAAGAGGACCCAGGTCTGGTGATGCACACCTGTAATTTCAGAATTTAGAAGACAGACAAAAGGATTACCACAAGTCTGAGGCCAGCCTGGTCCACATAGCAAGTTCTAGGCCAGCCAGGGTTATATAGCAAAACTTTGTCTCAAAACAACGTAAAATAGAATAGTGACTATCAGGAGAGAGCGCAGGAATGTGATGGTCCGTCCTTACTGTCAACTTCACTGGATGATGGGGCATAAACTGGCTGTATCCAAGAGGATGTTCACAAGGATTAATCAAGGGCGGCGACCCACTCGGAATGTGGGTTAGGTATGAGCCCATGGGCCGGGTGCTTGGGTTGGAGAACAGGAGAAAGCTAGAGAGGGCAAGCCTTCCCTTTCCTCTGCTTCCGGGTCCTCCACAATGAGTAGCTCTCTGTTGCACCTCCTGGCCATAAAGGACTGGGCCCTCTGAGATCATGAACCAAAGCAAACTCCTCCAAGTTTTTATGTTTAATATGTTGTCACAATGACCAAAAGTACCCAATACGGGAAGGAGGAGAGAGAGGGAGAGGGAAGATGGAGAGAGAGCTGAGGATCAAACCAGAACACGGGCAGGTGTGGAGACGGCGCTCTGAATCCCACTGACTGCTCAGTACCTGTTAATAATGTGACACGATTGCCTTCCTCACCAGCCAGCTCCTCCTCTCCGCGTTCTCCTGCCCCTCTCTGCCCCCTCACTGGAATTCTCTATGACTAAACATCAATTCCAGAATCCCCTTCTTTCTTGTCTACTGGTCTCCTCCACCTTAGGGAAAAAAAGGTAACTTCTCATTTTGCACCTCCATTTCCAAGAGACCTGGAGTGACAGTTGCTAACGAGAAGATTTTGCCTGGTGGAGCAGAGACAGGTGGATCTCTGTGGGTTACAGACCAGTTAAGGTGACACAGTAAGACCCTGTCACAAAATAAATAGATAAATAAATTAAAATGTATATTTAAAACTATATATACATATATACATGCACACATATATGTGTATATACATACATATACACATACATGTTTGTATACATATGCCTGTAAATTATATATATGTATATTATATTTTTTTTTTGAGACAGGTCTCAAATATATATATAACCATGCACCTGATATAACCAGTCTGCCTGAGTGATGGGGTCATGGGAAGGCACATCACACCCAGCAGCATTTACAGGTTTGTTTGGCTTTGATTTAATTAATTAATTAATTTCTTTGGAAACAGGGTTTCACCAGATTGGTCTGGAACTCAGTAGGCAGACCAAACTGGCTTCAGTCTCTGAGCAATCTTTCTGCATCAGCCTCCCAAGGGCTGGAGCTAGCAGTGTGGGCCACCATACTGGTTTTTCTTTTGATTGTTGTTTATTTTAAATTATGTGTGTATGTGTGGGTTCATGTACACGAGTGCAGGCACCTCTGGGACTCGGTCCCCGTGGGGGCCAGAAGAGGGTGTTGGATCCCCGAAAGCTGGAGTAAGGTGATTGTAAGCCACCAGTGTGAATGCTGGGGATTGGACTTGAGTCCCCTGTAAGAACAATGCATACACACAACTGTTGAGCCATCTCCGGCTCTTATTTTAAAATGTTTACTTATTATTTGTGTATGTGCACATGTGTGTGTATGTGTGCATGTGTGTGCATGAGTGTGTGTATGTACATGTGTATGCATGCGTGTGTATGCCTGCGTGTGTCTGTATGTGCATGTGTATGCGTGCGTGTATGTGTGTTCATGCATGTGTATGCCTGTGTGTGTGCGTGCGTGCATGTGTATGCATGCGTGTGCGTGCATGTGTATGCATGCGTGTGTGTGTGCATGTGTGTGCATGAGTGTGTGTGTATGTGCATGCGTGTGCATGCGTGTGTGCACGTGCGTGTGTGTGTATGTGTGTGCATGCATGTATATGCCTGTGTGTGTGTATGTGCATGTGTATGCATGCGTGTGTGTGTGCATGTGTGTGCATGAGTGTGTGTGTATGTGCATGTGTGTGCATGCGTGTGTGCACGTGCGTGTGTGTGTGTATGTGTGTGCATGCATGTGTATGCCTGTGTGTGTATGTGCATGTGTATGCATGCGTGTGTGTGCGCGTGCATGTGTGTGCATGAGTGTGTGTGTATGTGCATGTGTGTGCATGTGTGTG
>CM052700.1:104971130-104984768 GCA_028551405.1 Uromys caudimaculatus
TCACTCTCTTCTATACCTATTATCCTTAGGTTTGGTCTTCTCTTTGTGTCCTGGATTTCATGGATGTTTTATGTTAGGAGCATTTTGTATTTTGCATTTTCTTTGACTGTTGTGTCAATGATTTCTATGGCATCTTCTGCTCCTGAGATTCTCTCTTCTATCTCTTGTATTCTGTTGGTGATGCTTGCATCTATGACTCCTGATCTCTTTCCTAGGTTTTCTAACTCCAGGGTTGTCTCTCTTTGTGATTTCTTTATTGTTTCTATTTCTATTTCTAGTTCCTGGTGGTTTTGTTCATTTCCTTTGTCTGTTTGATTGTGTTTTCCTGTAATTCTTTAATGGATTTTTGTGTTTCCTCTTTAAGGGCTTCTATTTGTTTACCTGTGTTCTCTTGTATTTCTTTAAGAGAGTTATTTATTTCCTTCTTAAAGTCTTCTATCATCATCATGAGAAGTGATTTTAAATCTGAGTCTTGCTTTTCTGGTGTGTTGGGGTATCCAGGGCTTGCTGTGGTGGGAGAGCTGGGTTCTGATGATGCCAAGTAGCCTTGGTTTCTGATCCTTATGTTCTTGCCCTTGCCTTTCGCCATCTTGTTAACTCTGATGTTAGCTGGTCTTGCTCTCTCTGGCTGTGGCTTGCCCCTCCTGCAGGTCTCTGTGTCAATACTCCTTGGAGACCAGCTCTCTCTGAGAGGTGTTTGGGTTTGGAGAGCTGTGGCACAGGGTCAGCTCTGGGGTGCAGACAGAAACCAGAAGGATCTTGTCCCCAGCTGTCCCTTGGTTCCTGTGCCCTGATTGCTCTGCAAGGGTCCCTCTTGATCCAGTGGGTTTGAACAGAAGTGGTGGTGTTGCCTGTGCTCGAAGGTGTGTCAGCACTCCTGGGATACCAGCTCTCTCCTAGCACTATTTGAGTATGGAGCCCTGAGTCACAGGATCAGCTCCCCGGCGCCGAAAGAAAGCAGAAGACCACTCCTCAGCCACTGTGTCCTGGGATTCCAGGTGGGTCCCTCTGAGCAGACAGTCTTGTCCACACTCCTGGGAGGGTAGCTTTCTCCCAGCACTATTTGGCTATGGAGCCCTGGTGGTCCAGGCAGAGGTCTCCAGCCACAGATGGAAACCGGAAGACTCCTGTCCCAGGCTTTTCCTCAGTCCCTGTGTCCCGAGGGCCTGGGAGGCTAGCCTTCTCCTGGAGCTATTGGCTATGACACCCTGGTGGCCCAGGCAGAGCTTGGACAGATTTTTTTAAAAAAAAATTATTTTAATTTTCGAGATTATAATTACATCATTCCCCTCTTCCCTTTCCTCCCTCTAAGCCCTCTGATGTAATCTCCCTTTCTCTCTTTAAACCTCATGGCCTCATGCTGAGCATGGTAGCACATGCCTTAAGTCGGATCACTGTGAGTTCAAGGCCAGCCTGGTCTCTAAAACAAGTTTAGGTCTGATTACACAAAGAAACCTTGTTGCAAAAAACCAAAACATCAAAAACAAAACAAAAGCTCATGGCCTCTTTTGAATTGTTGTTGTTGGTGGTGGTGTGTGTTTGTGTGTGTGTGTGTTCCTATATACATAAATACCACCTGCTCAGTCTGTGCAGTTGTCTTAGAGTTTTACTGCTCTGAACAGACACCATGACCAAGGCAACTCTTATAAGGATGACATTTAATTGGTCTGGCTTACAGGTTCAGAGGTTCAGTCCATTATCATCAAGGCAGGAACATGGCAGCATCCAGGCAGGCAGGGTGCAGGAGGAGCTGAGAGGTCTACATCTTTATCTGAAGGCTGCTAGCATAATAGTGACCTCCAGGCAGCTAAGATGAAGGTCTTAATGCCCACACTCCCAGTGACATATCTTCTCCAACAAGGCCACACTTAACTCCAATAGGGCCACAGCTTCTAATAGTGCCACTCCCTGGGCTGGGCATATACAAACCATAACAGCAGTGTTACTAGTTTATATGTTGTCAGCGCTGACCATTCAGCAGTGGGTAACTAGTGGGTAAGCTTTTCCCTGGGGTAGACCATTTCTCTTGCTTTCAGCGTTCTTTAGTTGCCGGTAGTTGTTTGTCTAGAGTTGGGGCCACAGGAGCTTTTCACCTTCCTTGTTACAATGTCCGTTGGTGTGGTCCTTGTTCAGGTCATGTTTAGGCAGCCATATTAGTGAGACTTCATGGCTGTATATTTGGGCAGTGTTTTAATTTTTAAAAAAATCTACTAGGACAATATTTCACAATTGATGAGCAATAACTAAGAACTTAAATAGATGATCAGTAAAAAAAAAAAAAAAAATCCTCACTGGTAATTACTTACATCCATTTCAAGCATATAAAAGGAACGCTTTAAAGATATGTAAGGTTGGAGAGTTGGCTCAGCAATTAAACACAAGGCTGGTTCCCAGTACTCACATCAGGTGGCTCCTAATGCATGACTCAAGCTCCAGGGATCCCTCCGCAGGCAGCACACACAAGTATTCAATCTCAATCTCTCTCTCTCTCTCTCTCTCTCTCTCTCTCTCTCTCTCTCTCTCTCTTCCTCCTCCCCCCCCCCTCCTCCTCCTCCTCCTCCTCCCTCCCCTCTCTCTGAGCTCTTGAGCTGGCCAAACGGAGGTGTTCTCTCTATAAAACACAGTCTGGCTGTCTAACTTGTACATATAATTGTTGGTTTTAATGTCAGCTTGCCACAAATTAGAATCACCTGCATAGGCGCCTACCTCACGACATCTCCTCGTTGCCCTGGTTGGGAAGCCCTAGCCCACACTGGACGGCATCTTCATGTAGCAGATTTGATAAAAAGTTCGTGCCTCCCCCCTGCTCACTTGTCCTCCCTTGCCACAGAGTTGACCTGCCCTCTTGCTGCTGTTGCTGCCCCTCTGCTCGCAGCAGAGGCAGCTTCCCAAGCTTTCCTGTTGACTAGAGCCCAGTGGCTCTCCAGGAACCTTCTGGGCTCTGGTGGCAGGTCGGGACGACTGAGGTACTCTGCCTTGTGTACTGAGTAACTAGGGGTCATTGTCCCTACTGTGCAGGCTTTCAGCTTCAAGCTGAGTAACTACTCAGTTCTCAGGTGGGGTCCTGCTGTTGTTATCCCTTAGTCCTGTTTCACTAGCGAACCCTGGCTAAAACAGTAAGAAAACAAGAATGTAAACTATCCCATGAGTGACTTTTATACACATGACGTGTTGAAATTGTAACAGTGGGATATATTGGGTTGAATAAAATACGTTATAAATTTTTTAAAAGTTATGCTCATGGAAGCAAGCTCAGGTTTCTCTTTAAAATTTGGAAAATGTTTTATTTGGAAAATTTCATGCAAGTTTGGCATTTAATGTGCTTTTGATTTTCATTTTTATAATTCTTTCATAGGAAGCATAGTTACTTTTTCCAGCAAGGGCCGTACAGATGTCCCTATGTCCCCTCCAGTTTACTCGATTGTGCTGTAAAATCATTCGAATTTCCTAGAATGTGAGGACATGCAATAGTTTCAAAGAAGATACTTCTGAGCATCGTTAACGTTTAGAGGAAGCATCTTTGTGTTTGACCATGTCTGGTGCCCCACTGGATCCTGGGAATGCAGAGCTGTTCATATTCTGGCATGTGTGTATTAATCATGTCCCAATTATCCACTAATGAGCTGTCACTAGCTGCTTCGAAGGCTGCAGAGTCCTTGGGCGTCTTAGGGAGGCCATGACTAGCCACGCCACAAGGTGTCTGAGGAGAGACGGGAAGACATGGCCTTTTCAAGCTTTTAGGTTTAGGTAGAGCCCTGTCCTGACTCCTTATTGAATGTTTCCACAGCACAAGAGTGCTTCCTGCCCCGAGACCTCCCAAAGCCTTGCTTAGCTGCCAAGATCTGTGTGCAGGGTTGTTAGCCTGTGTGCCAGAGGCAATGCACACCAGAAAGCAGAGGCCAGGCTACCTGGGTGCTTATAAACTTAGATATGTTTTTATGTATGACTTTGGCACCCTGTTTAGTGCCCATTATGGGTCAGTCTGCTGCCAAAACTGGCTTTTTCCAACCTCACACCTCAGGGCTAGAGCCCACACACTCCATAAATGGCCTTTGCAATGCAGGAGGCCACCTGTGCGCCGCCCACTCAGGTAATTCATGAGCGTCTGGCACCTTCTCAGCTCTCCTGGGGTCAGACACGTGAGCTAGTGGTGGTGGCCAGGAGTCTGTCCTCTTGGATCTCACCAGAGAGATCTGAGGGAGGTGAAAGTCAGCGTGAGGTCCCAGACTCTTAGGTTGTACCTGAAGTGCCAAGAAACAGTCTGGGACCTGTCCAGTGAACTATAGCTCTTTCAGTTCTTTGTGGCTGTGATGTCACCATGTCATAACTTTCTCCATCTTTGCCCCCAAACACCCATGCAATTGTGCCTGAATTGAGGATACAGATGCGGGTGGCACTTGGTACCATGGAAACCATCTTGATGTGTGGACGTATTGTATGGGCATACTTATGTTTAAAGAACTGTGTATTGAGATGACTGCAGTCATGAGAATTACTTACTGTGGTGGTGTTTAAATGTTAAGTAGCTATTCTGTGACAACAGCACAGTTACAGAGCTGTGGAGAATGGAGGAAGGCCTGCATGTGTGAAGTCTTGAGTGGCTGTACATTTTGTCATGGGTGTGACACGTGGCCCAGGATAAAGAGAAATGGGCAAAGCTTTTCTCTGGAGTCTGAGTGTTTATTAATGATTGATCGGTGTGTGCAAACACAACAAGTGCGGCTTCCTGGTCCCAGATGTTTACAGCCTGAGACTGCTTCCTAAGACCTTGCTCTGAGTTCAGGGCAGTAGCAGAACCGGATCCCAGCTCCGGATGTGGGTCTGTGGGTCTGTCCCTTCGTTCTTTGACAAGAGGGATGTGGCACAGGGCATGGTGTTACACATAATCCCTGAACTCAGACAGGTGGGACAGGAGGGTCAGAAGTTCAAGGTCATCTTTGGCCAGCCTGGTATTTAAGACACTATAAAAACGACAAACCCCTTCAGTTGCTGGGTTTGACAGAACATACCTTGAATTCCAGCACTTTGGGAGGCAGAGACAAGCAGATCTCTATGAGTTTGAAGACAGCCTGGTTTACATAATGAATTTTAGGCTAAGCAAGGCTGCATATAGTGAGACCTTGTCCAAGCAAATAAACCAACTGTTTAGTTTTTACCTTTTCCATTTAATTTAATTTTTAATATTTTGTGACAGGGTCTCTCTATACAATCCTGGCTGGCCTGGAACTTACCATTTAGACCAACTAGCTTTGAACTCTTGGAGATCCACCAGTCTCTGCTTCACCAAGTGCTGAGATTAAAGGTATGTTCTACAGAGTGCAGCAACAATTTTTTTTTCCTTCTCGCTTCGGCCCAAAGATTTATTTATTTATTATATGTAAGTACACTGTAATTGTCTTCAGATGCACCAGAAGACTGCATCAGATCTCATTAAAGATAGTTGTGAGCTACTATGTGGTTGCTGAGAATTGAACTCAGGACCTCCAGAAGAGCAGTTAGTGCTCTTAACCACTGAACCATCTCTCCAGCCCCCCAATTTTGTTATTTTTAATGTATGTTTAAATTATTTTAAAGGGGTAGAGAGATGGTTCAGTAGTAGAGTATGTACTGCTCCCCCAGAGAACCCAAGTTCAGTTCACAGCTCCCATACTAAGTGTCTCACAACCTGCTACTCTACCTCCTGTGTATTGGTGCCCTCTTCTGGCCTCTGTGGGTACTACAGTCAATGTGCATCTAGTTTGGGCTTCTATTGCTGTGATAAGACACCGTGACCAAAACCAGCTTGGGGAGGAAAGGGGTTATTTTGGCTTAAAGTTGTAGTCTATCATTGGGCCTTGGCACTTGGACTAACTAATATGCTAGCTTTAAGGCCTCAGTTAATTGCATAGCAATTATTTAAATTTTACTTAAGTATGTACTCATGTTTAGTGGTGTGTGTGAGTGTGTGTGAGTTGTATGTGAGTTTAGGCGTACAGGTACCATGCTCTGTATGTAGGTGGCAGAGGATGACTTTTGGGAGACAATTTTCTACTTTCACCTTGTGAGTTCTTTCTTTCTTTCTTTCTTTCTTTCTTTCTTTCTTTCTTTCTTTCTTTCTTTCTCTCTCTCTCTCTCTCTCTCTCTCTCTCTCTCTCTCTTTCTTTCTTTTTTTTTTTGTGGGTTCCAGGGATGGAATCTGAGTCAGCAGATTGTCATGGTGGATACTTTCACGCTTTGAGCCATCTCACCAACCCTACTTATTTATTCATTTGTTTATTTCTCCTTCCTTCCTTTCTTTCTTTTTTCTTTTTCTTTCTAGACAGGATTTCTCTGTGTAGCCCTGGCTGTCCTGGAACTCTCTCTGTAGAGCAGGCTGGCCTCAGACTCTCAGAGATCCACCTGCCTCTGCCTCCTGAGTGCTGGACTACAGGCATGCACCACCACTGCCCGGCTAACTCTCAACATTTTTTAAAACTGAATTTTTATTTTCTGAGTATATGTGAGTGTATTTCATGTATGTTCATTCACATTATTATTCGAGCCCAGTGCTTTCAGAAGCAAGACAAGGGCTTTGCAGCTCTGGAACTGGAGTTACGGATGTTTGGAAGCCGCTGTGCTGTGTGGTGGGGCAAGCTACACAGTGAGCTCCGGGACAGCTACTGCTATGTAATGCTGTCTAAAAACCAGCAACAGCAACAACAAAAAGCCTTTTATATGTATACGAGGGCTTTGAAGATAAAACTAAGCTGTTTCAAGTGACTTCCTCTAGTTCTGAATTTTTAATTCTCTACAGTGAGCATTATTGTTTTTATAATTTAAAGCACTAATATGAGGCTGAGTGTGGGTTATGCTCCGGAGTGGAGGCGAGACTTCAAGATCTCCAGACTTCTAGATTTTCAGCTACATAGCAAGTTGAAGATTAGTCGGGGATAAGTGAGAATCTGTCTTGACAAGCAAGCAAGCAAGCAAACAAAAAAGCATCCTTAAAACCCTAATATGCTAAGAAAAAAAACTTCAATAAAGTTTAATGATAAGAGAAAATGCTGTTATAAGTGAAAAAATTAGAGATGAAATTGTGTATAGTAAGATCTCAACTACAGAGAAACGTGTTTAAAACCAGAAACGAAGCATATCCAATGGCTAACAGGGTCTGCCTCTGGGTGGCCAGGTTATAGAGGGGATTAAAAATATTTTTTCTACTTTTATTTTCTGTACTTTATAAATGTGCCTTATTATTTTTTATAATTAGGTCAGTCTGCCAAAACTGTGTGGCAGGCTGTAAAGCACACGCAGCTGTGGCTGGCAGGCAGTTGCCACTACCCAGGTAGGGCTGGCCGCTGTTCTTGGTCACCAAAGGGAACTTTCTAATTCCAAGAAGATACATGAGCCAGAAAGATGGCTTTTCTGTGAGATGGCAAGAGAAACTAAGAATGCCCACGCAGGAAAGACAGCAGAGAGCATGGGACCCAACGGACTGTTCAGGCTTAGGCTGTGGGCAAAAGTCACCCAGAGTAGTAGCCCAAACCAGAAGAGCCAGCAGGAGTTTCCAGGGGATCTTGGGGGGAGGGGCAGGAGGAATCACCATGGAGTCTATTACAGCCTCTTCATCCCACAAATGACTGGACCCTAAGGTCGAAGAAGGGCAAGACTGGACCCCTGTCCTCTGTAAGTGCTCTTAAATGTTGAGCCATTTCTCTAGCTCTCTTGCCAGCATCTTTGGAAACCTCCGCAAACCAGTCCTTTCGTATGACCATTTTCACCTACAGAACCCTGCACTGATAAGATAACGGCTACCCCTCCCTTTGTGAAGCCACTCCTGCCTCCTGGAACCCCAGGGATAACCTCTGAGTAGTTCTGCTTATGTTGCCCCAAGTTCCTATGTTGAAATCCCAATCCCAAGGTGACAGTACTTGCAGGAGGAGGCTCTGGAGCGGTTAAGCAGAGCCTTATGAGAAGATCAAGCCGGGTGGTGGGGGCAGTGCACGCCTTTAATCCCAGCACTTGGGAGGCAGAGGCAGGAGGATCTCTGTGAGCTTGAGGCCAGCCTGGTCTACAGATTGAATTCCAGGTCAGCCAGGGCTACATAGAGAAATCCTGTCTCAAAAAACAAAAGAAACGCCAGGCAGTGGTGGCACATGCCTTTAATCCCAGCACTCTGGCGACAGAGGCAGGTGGATTTCTGAGTTTGAGGCCAGCCTGGTCTACTTTTAGTAGTAGAACTGACTTTTAATGTCCTCCGACCTTCACATGCTTGCACACCTGCTGTTCCTGGGGATTAGTCACCTCTGGTCTGGGGAGCAGTCAGGAAATAAACATGCATACCACATGTGTGGCATGTACCAGAGAACCAGGGCACTGTTCATCGGGACCCTGGCCTCTCCATAAGCCTTCCTGTTGAAGTAGAGTCCTAGAAACAAAAGGACAGAGTGAGAGGTGGGGACTCCAAGTCTGTCGCTGGCCGCATGGCTCTGGCAGGGGAAAGGACAGTTCCCACAGCAGCCCTCTCCTAGGCTGCAGTCATCCCTTGCTGCTTTGTGGCCGTGGACATGAACCGATGGCGGGGCCTGGAAGGTCACTGGGAGAGGAAACAGTGCACAGAGCTTGTCTACGGAGGCCTCTCTCTCTGCCTGTCCACCCCTGCAGAGCACTGAGGCTGACTGGGAAGGTCCCCATCCAGCCTTCCTCACTTGTAACTTGGAGTCAGCAAGGCAATGACTGATGGCATTTCCTGTGACAGTTAAAGAGTCCCTCCGGGGGCTGGAGAGATGGCTCAGAGATTAACAGCACTGTCTGTTCTTTGAGAGGTCCTGAGTTCAATTCCCAACAACCACATGATGGCTCACAAGCATCTGTAATGAGATCTGATGCCCTCTTCAGGGGTGCAGACACACATGCATATAGAACATTGCATACATAATAAATAAATAAATAAATCTTTAAAAAAAAAAAAAGAGTCCCTTCAGGCAGGCGAGACAAACCAGGAAGGCCCGCTATCTGGGCTATCTGGACAGTCACCCTAATTGTGTGAGAGATACTTGCAGGTGTTGGGCTATCTGGACTGTCGCCCTATGGTGTGAGAGACACTTGTGGATGCTGATGCCGTAGCAGAAAAGGCCCATTCAGAGAAAATTGGTTCCTCCAGGCCAAGAGGATCAAATCTCTGGTCTATGTGGAAACCTAGTATTCCAGGCTACATAAATAAATTGGTCCAGTTAAGCAGTTGGCCACCTGGCTAGCAGACACCCTGGCCCCTCAGGAAGGCAGGGCCACCCCTGGGAAGGCAGGCTCACCTAAGCCATGCTAAAGAGATGTAGTCGGGACACTTACCCCTGTAATGAGACACTATGTTTTTCCTTCCCAGAGTTCCTGGCCCCTGCCATGAAGTTCGAGCTGTGTCTGTCTTTCCTTGCTCTCCTTTTTGCTCCTTTCTTTCTGGTGCTGGACAGAGTCTGAGTAAGCTTTTTTCCTGGTTCCTTGAGCTTCTTTAGTCTTTCTCTAAAACGGTGGTTCTCAGCCTTCCTAATGCTGCCACCCTTTAACACAGTTCCTGTTGTGGTGACCTCCAACCATAAATTACTTCATAAATGCATTTTCTACTGTTATGAGTCAGAATGTAAGTATTGGATACACAGAATATCTGATATCCAGCCCTATGAAAGGGTCATTCAACCCTAACAGGGCCGAGACCCACAGGTGAAGAACCACAGTGCTAAAGTGCTTTCTGACCATGGCTGACTTCATGTGAGCGTAACTTAATAGCATGGCTTCATTTTCTTTCTCTGTACAACTACTGAGATTTATAGCTGTCCTTCCGTACTCTTGGTCTCGTCTTCTCTTCTCTCTTATTTCCTTCCTTCCTTCCTTCCTTCCTTCCTTCCTTCCTTCCTTCCTTCCTTCCTTCCTTCCTTCCTTCCTTCCTTCCTTTCTCTTCCTCCTCCTCCTCCTCCTCCTCCCCTTCTTCTTCTTTTGAGACAGGGGTCTCCTTATGTCCCTATATAGCTCTTGCTGACTGGGAACTCATTATGTAGACCAGACTGGCTTTGAACTTACACAAATCCACCTGCTTCCACCTTTCAAGTGATTGGGTCAAAGGCATGCACCACTTTGCCTGGCTCCTGGTCTTTATTTTAATTAATTAATTAATTAAGTTTTAGTTTATCTGGTCAGGATTTCTTTGTATTCCTGGCTGTCCTGGAACTTACTATACAGACCAGACTGGCCTCGAACTCAGAGATCCACCTGCCTCTTCCCCCTAAGTGCTGGGATTAAAGTCGTGTGCTACCACTGCCTGGCTCTGATTTTTGTTTTTAAAGGTTAATACAATTGTCCTCTTAGAGAAGGTTTAGCTTTGCTTGACTTTCACACCTTTCCTGGCTTTTAATTCTTTAATTGGCAGAACCTGTTCGTGTACCCCTTGGCAGTATCAGTAGCACACATAGAAGGCCTGTGTCCACAGGACTGCTGTGGCCCTACCTTAGAAATCAGGGTTCCCCCTAAACACGCAACAGAGACAGTCTGAGCTCTGCTGATCTCAAGGTGAGAATGGCATACACAACCTCTGGGAAAACCAAAATAGCCTATTGTTTTCAAATTCCGTAGGTGTCATGCTCGGTTGGGCATGCCTTTTATACCAGAACTCAACAGGCAGAGGCAGGGGAATCTCTGTGAGTTTGAGGCCAATTTGACCCACATAGCACATAGCAAGCTCCAGGCTAGCCATGGTCACACGTAGTGAGATGCTGTCTCACAAACAAACAAACAAACAAACAAAAACCAAAACTCCAGAAGCAAAACAAAAGCCCAACAACAACAAAAAAAAAAGAAAATAAAAAATAAAAAATAATTTCTTGAGGTTTCTACGTCCCAAGCAGTCTAACCTGTTCTCAAATGTGTAGCCAAGGATGACCTTAAAGTCTTGATCTTCCTGTCTTTACCTCCCAAGTGCAGGGATTGTAGGCTTGTGCCACCACACCAGTCATAGAGGACATGATGATGATGATGATGATGATGATGATGATGATGATGATGTTGATGATGATGATATGCATGTGTGTGGAGCCCAGACCCTGAACGTCCTGATTTGTCTGCACCTCACTGAACCTGGAGCTAGGTGAATGCCCAGCAACCCTTGGGATTCACCTGTTTGTATTCTGCCCAGCCCTGGGGTTACCAGTGTGGGGTGAACTGGGGCTAGTGGTATGCATTTATTTATACCCTGTTTTCTAGGTGGGTGCTGGGATTTGAACTCAGGTCCTCATACTTGTAGGAGGGGGGCTCCTAAGCCATTTCTCTAGCTCCTGGAAGCTGGGTTCTACTGGACATCTTGTATCTTCAAATAAGCATCTACAGTTCTCACTGAATATTCTCTCCCCACAGGCTTTCTGGAAGAAAGTGAAATTAAGCCCTCCCACGAGACTTTAAAAATGTAAACTCTAAACTCCAGTTGTCGGGGTAACATCCTTGTGATGCCGGGGTGCCATTTATATATTTTGGTGCTGATGGACATCTGTTACCATGAGAACAGGAATGGCATTACACAAAGTGAATTTTGGCGCTTATCTCCCTGTGTTGTGAAAAACAAAATCCAGGTCCATAGAGACAGCCTCGGCTCATCCAAGAGAACCTAAGCACCAAATAATGACAAGTCCGGGTGACTGGGGACTAGAAGTTGGAAGACTAAGGTTGTATTTGTTTGACTTTTGTGTTGGATAAACTATGCTTTATGGAGCTGGGGTGGTAGATTGTTCGCCTCACATACAGGAAGCCCTGGGTTTGATCTTTACCATAAACAGAGTATGGGCAGAAGAGTCAGAAGTTCTAGGTCATCCTCAGCTACATAGTGAGGCCAGTCTGGGCTACATGAGATTCTGATGTTTTACTTGTTAAAAAAGATTCAGTTCCTGTATTCACTGTGGATTTTTTGTTTTTTTTTGTTTTTTTTATTCTTTTGTTTGATTCGAGAGGTTTGTTTGTTTGTTTGTTTGTTTTTTAAGGCATGGTTTCACTCTGTAGCTCTGACGCCCTGGAACTCAAATCGATTGTCCTGCTTGGAAGCCGGCATTCCAACCCCTATCCCCAGTGCTGGCGTTACAGACCAGCAATCCCAGCCCTGGCTGTTTGTAGCTGTTGAGACTGGCTTTCTGAGCCTTGTTTGAATTTCACTGTCTACCTCTAGTGCTGGATTCCCGGTGAGCACCACCACAGCTTGTCTGCAGCTAATTAGTGTTAAAGGTATATTCTCACGCTCCTCTTTTGATGACAAACTGCTCACTCTGGAAAGAAATCCTAATCATTTTCCTAGTGGGGTCTTCACTGTCACCCCACCCTGACACACCCCTCAGGACCAGGTGGTGCCTGCTGTTTCAGATCCACGCTTTGTCCATCTGTTCTTTCTTCCAAAGCCAGATGTTTGAAAACTGTAAGCCTTTGAATTCAAGGGCATAGCCTGTGCTCCAGAGCACTCTACCACCCTAGTTGGTAGCTGTTTTAAGCTTTCCATTCTTACGTTTCCGCTGACAATTTAAAATCAGTTAACCTTACAAGAGTTGTGTGTGGGAATGTCTTAGTAGGGGTTTCTATTCCTGCACAAACATCATGACCAAGAATCAAGTTGGGGAGGAAAGGGTTTATTCAGCTTACACTTCCATGCTGATATTCATGACCAAAGGAAGTCAGGACAGGAACTCAAGCAGGTCAGGAAGCAGGAGCTGATGCAGAGGCCATGGAGGGATGTTTCTTATTGGCTTGCTTCTCCTGGCTTGCTCAGCCTGCTTTCTTATAGAGCCCAGGACTACCAGCCCAGGGATGGCACTACCCACAAGGAGTCTTCCCCACTTGATCACTAATTGAGAAAATGCCTTATACCTGGCTCTCATAGAGGCATTTTCTCAACTAAAGTTCCTTTCTCTGTGATGACTCCAGTTTGTGTCAAGTTGACACACAAAACTAGCCAGTACAATTGACCCTTTGTCAACTTGACACACAAACACATCACCATTAAGCCTTGAGACGCTTACTTACTTCCTTATTCATCCCCAAGATCTAAAAAACTTTAAAAGTCCCAGTCTTTGCAAATTCTTACATATTAACATTTCAGTCCCTTTTAAACATCCAATCTCTTAAAATTCAAAGTCTTTTAAAAATTCAAAGTCTATTAACTGTGGGCTCCACTAAAATACCTTCTTTCTTCAAGAGGGAAAAATATCAGGGCACAGTCACGATCAAAAGCAAAGTCAAACTCCAACTATCCAATTTCTGGGATCCACTCACAATCTTCTGGATTCCTCCAAGGGCTTGAGTCACTTCTCCAGCTCTGCCCTTTGTAGCACACACCTTGTCTTCTAGGCTCCAGATGCCTGTACTCCACTGCTGCTGCTGTTCTTGTGGTCATCTCATGGTACTGGCATCTCCAAAACACTACTGTCTTCCGCTGCAACTAGGTTTACCAACAGCCTCTCATAAGCTCTCTTCATGGTGCCAAGCCTCAACTCCTTTGCATGACCCCTTCAGTCCTGGGCCATCAATTGCAACTGAGGTTGCACCTTCACCAATGGCCTTCCATGGCCTCTCACAGTGCCCAGGCCTCAGCTGCTCTTTATGACCCCTTCATGCCTTCAAAACCAGTACCACCTGGATGACTCTTACACATTACCAAGTCCT
>CM052700.1:104984868-105027368 GCA_028551405.1 Uromys caudimaculatus
TTCTCAGAAGATTTCACCTCAATGATTCTGATCTCTTCCCAATCACCACCAATTTCCCAACTCCAGCTAAGCAGCATCAATAGTCCCAGTAATGCAATGGTTTTGCTTTAGTAGTTCTGGTATCTTGTTAATCACAGGTGATCCTTCAGCACCATCTAACCAAAACCACAGAACTGTAAGACTTTGGGGAGTCTTAACTTACCAAAGACCCTCCGAATGGGCACACGGAGTCGAGGATTGATGCAAAATACAAGAGAAATTTATTGATTCATCAGCATGCTGAGGTCGCTCTACATACCAAGACCGGAGGGCGACCTTGTGGAGCCCGTTCAGGGACCTTATATAGGATTTTAGAGCAGCAGCCGCCATTAGGTACAATGCGATTGACAGAACAGTGTGACTTTTAATCTGATTGGTCTTTAGGGAATGAGGTAGCGGTGGGGGGGGGCTTAATCAGCCCCTCCCTTCCAGCCTACTGCTTTCTAATCTGTTTCTTCGGAGAGGGGAGGGGACCCTGATGGAATATCTCAAAGTTTCCGAGCTGACCTCTCAGAACCTTTACACAGTCAAAATAGCAACGACCCTGATAAGAGCCTTTAATCTTCCTTCTGAAGTTTCACAAGCCAGATCTCCATCTTCTGCACTGTTCTCAACATTATCTTCCAAGCTCCTACAGAACACCCCACAGAGCTCTTAACATCCCAATGGCTCTTCTAGCTCAAAGTTCCAAAGTCCTTTCACAGTCCTCCCCAAAACATGGTCAGGTTGTCACAGGAATACACCACTTCGCTGGTACCAATTTGTCTTAGTCAGGGTTTCTATTCCTGCACAAACATCATGACCAAGAAGCAAGCTGTGGAGGAAAGGGTTTATTCAGCTTACACTTCCATGCTTCTGTTCATCACCAAAGGAAGTCAGGACTGGAACTCAAGCAGGTCAGGAAGCAGGAGCTGATGCAGAGGCCATGGAGGGATGTAACTTAACTGGCTTGCTTCTCCTGCTTTCTTATAGAACCCAAGACTACCAGCCCACAGATGGCACCACCCACAAGGGGCCCTCCACCCTTGATCACTAATTAAGAAAATGCTGGATCTCATGGAGGCATTTTCTCAACTGAAGCTCCTTTCTCTGTGATAACTCCAGCTTGTATCAAGGTGACACACAAAACCAGCCAGTACAGGGAATAAAATTGAAGGGGGGGGGGGAGAGGGAAAGAAGCCAAACCCACAGTGTGACTAGCAGCCTGTCACCTACACACTCTTTAGTGAAGCCTGCTGATGGAACCTGCGCACGTGGTGTGTCGATCACATGACAGGTAGGCACGGAGCTGAACCCAGCCCCGACCTATCTCATTTAATCTCATAATACCTCTCAGGTAGGGTCTGTTTTCATTCCTGCTACAGAAAATGAGGCAACTTGCCTGAGGTCACACACTTATCCATCCTGTGGAATGCGGATGCGATCCCAGTATCATGTGCTACCTATGACTCGACCTTCAAACTAAGGAATATACAAAGATATCTTTACAAGGATATCCTAAAGCTAAGGGCAACTGGATGGGGTTCCCACATCCGGGCAACAGGAGCTCCTGCCTCTGCTGATCACTCTGACCGCTGTCCTTCCATCTTAACTGTTCCTGCACCCTCCAGGCAGAAGCAAACTGGCTAAAAAGGTGAAACTTGAGGTATAAGCAGCAGTCCTATAAATCCATTCCTGGCCTTATAAAGGGATTTTATGTTTGACCACAAACAGTCCTAAGCAGAGAATTCATTTAAAAAATAGTTAAAATAACAATAACCGTAGTATAATGGTACATACCTATAATTCCAGATCTAGGGAGCCTGGGCCAGAGGGATAGGGAGATTGAGTCCAGACTGGGCAAATAGCAAGATCTTACCCCAAATAACAATAACAACAATAAAATTAAAATACTAAAAGAATCCATTAAAAGTGAAAGTAAAATACATGTTCCATAAAACAGTTGGGCAAATTACAGTATCTTTTTTTGTTTGTTTGTTTTGTTTTGTTTTTCTGTAGACCAGGCTGGCCTTGAACTCAGAAATCCACCTGCCTCTGCCTCCCAAGTGCTGGGATTAAAGGCGGTGCCACCACTGCCAGGCCAAATTACAGTATCAACTGAATGAAATACGCGGGCACTAGGAAGAAGACAAGAATAAAAGTGAAAAATGTTTATACTAGCATAGAGACATTCAGTTCAGCATCTAAAGTGACCCTAAGTCCATATCGATATATGTGTGTGTGTGTTCATAATGTTAAGTGAGAAAACGAATTATTTCAGTAAAAATGGGGGCTGGAGAGCTGTCTCAGCAGGTATGAGCATGGACTGCTCTTCCAGAGGACCTGAGTTCAATGCCCACCTCTCACTCACATCAAGTGGCTCACTACCATCTGTAACTCCACACTGCTGGCTCCTGTGGGCACATGCACTCAGATGAACGACTTTCCCCCACAGGAACATATACATAATTCAAAATAATAAAAGTAAAAACTCCAAGTAATCTATTTTTTGTGGAAAATGACTGTCACTCATAATAGATATCTCTAAATAGATAGCTGTATGAACATAGAATGGTACTAGCCACCAACTTCTCTCTTTAGTATTTATGATTGTTGGGATAATGTTAGCACAACTTCTTGTTGTTTTGAGGAAGGTCTTCTGTAGCTCAGGCTGGCCCTCCAGCTCATTGTGGAGCTGAAGATGACCTTTGTCCTAGTTTGCTTTCTGTCTCTGTGATGAAATCCTGACCAAAGCCAGCTTAGGGGAAGAAAGGGTTTGTCTGGCTTACGGCTCACAGTTCATCACTGAGGAAAACCGAAGAAGACTGGAACAGAGGTCACAGAAAGTGCTTGCTGGCTTGTTTGTTTGTTTGTTCCTCCGGTTTCTCAGCTTGACTTCTCATAGAGCCCAGGTCCACTTGCTCAGGGGTGGCGCTGCCCCCACATCAATCGTTAATCAAGAAAATGCTTCACAAACATGCTCACAGGCTGGTGTGAGGGGGCAGTTCCTCAATTAAGGCACGTCCCCTTCCCAGATGACTCTAGTTTCTGTTAAGTGACTTCTCTGTTGTAAGCACACGCTGGGCTAGACTTGTCTGAGGGAAGGAGAATGCACCATCTGCTTCATTTTCCCATCTGACATTTAGAGCAGAATTGAGCCAAAGATGCCTTCCCGCTGCTACTGCTTCCGGTGTCTCCTCCCATGCCTTCACAGCCTCCCCTCCTTCTCTCTCTCCCTCTCCCCCTCCCCCTCCCTCTCTCTTTCTCTCCCCCTCTCCTCCGTCAACAGCACCGCCTTCCAAACCCCTTCTCAGACCTAATTGACATTTGGTGGTATTCTCGTACCCAGAGAGTCCGGCCACACTGCAGCACAGCCTGCAGATACTGTTCTTGGAGGCTGATGTGGACAGTGTGCACGGAGTCCAGCCATCTGACTGAAAAGCAAAAAAAGATGGCTGCCCATCCCTGGCCTCTCTCAAAGGGATTAAGGATGAAGGACATGGACAGAGGAAGAGACCAAGGGGCAGCGATAACCCAGCTTCCGAGGCCAAGAGATGAACAGTCTTTAATTTGGAAGTGTTGATACTGCTGTCACAGCACTCTGGTGACATACCTGTAGCAAGTACACCTTGTGCCATCAGTACAGTGACAGTTCCAGGAGCCAGAGCCCAGGAGGCCCAGGAAGACACAGTGGGAAGATTTGGGGCTGGGCGGGGCTGCTCTCCCACTCTGTGCTGAGGCTTTGGCATGAACTGGACCTCTCGTTTCTCATCGGTACATTATATACTCTAGCAGGGATGAAAAGTAAATTGGGAAACAGGGAGATGCTGTCCACAGGGTAGCAGATCCAAGGTGCCGGTTAGTAGGTACAGTGTGCAGATGCGGAGCCACGCCTTTCAGTAGTAACCAGCAAGTGAGACCAGATGGGAAGTGGCAGTGGGAGTGGGTATGATGGGGAAGGGGCAGAGGCCCAGGAGGACAGTGGCAGGGGTTGTGAACGGTGGTTCCACAAACACGGGCAAGTTTTGACTCCCTGAGTTCAATCTTCTTAGCTATGTATAGAAAGTGGTCGGGGTTATATTGTAGCTTAGTCCACTGTGTGGCGATCACAGAATACTGAAGGCTGGGAATTATAAACAATGCAAGTTTATTTCTTATAGTCTGGAGGCTAAACGTTGACGATCCAAGCATTGGAATTTGATGAGAGCTTTCTCCCTGAATCCTCAGAGGGCAGAGGGCAGAGGCAGAGGGCAAAACCTTCCTCCACCACTTTCTTTTTTTTCTGAGACAGGGTGTCTCTGTGTAGTCTCAGCTGGTCTGTAGACCAGGCTGGCCTCACACTAAGAGATCTGCCTGCCTCTGCCTCCCGTGCTGGGATTAAAGGTGTGCGCCACCACTGCCAACCGTCACTTTCTTTTTTAGCGAGGAAATCAGACACATACTTTCTCATTGCAAACTGAGGTGGACACTGCTGAGTTATGAGTTGTTGTGATGAGTAGCAATGGTTTATTTATTTTCATTATTTTTTTTTATGTGCATTGGTGTTTTGCCTACATGTCTGTCTCTGTGCGGGTGCCAGATCACCTGGAATTAGAGTTACAGACAGTTGTAAGCTGCCACGTGGGTTCTGGGAATTGAACTTGGGTCTTCTGAACAAGGTTAAGTGCACCTAACTGCGAAACCATTGGTTCTTAACCTGTGGGTCATGACCCCCTGGGGGTCGTGTATCAGATATCCTACATACAAGATATTTACATTATGGTTCATAACAGTAGCAAACTTGGAGTTATGGAATAGCAATGAAAATAATTTAATGGCTGGGGGTCACCACGACAGAAGGAGCTGTAGTAAACGGTCACGGTTTTAGGAAGGCTGAGAAGCACTGGTGTAAACACTAATCAGGACAGCCATTGCATGAGGGAACACTGCAGAGCTATAGGTGCAGAAGGAACTGTGACCGAGGTCAGGAGAGCTCACGCTTCCGAGGGCTGTCCTGATGGTTTTGGAGACCCTGCTTGGCGGCTCAGGAGTGAAAGCTGGAGCACCACAGGACTCGGAGCACGGGCGGATCACTCTACCCCCTCACCCTCCAGGGTTGCTCCTCTGCATCTCACTACTTTCACAAATATTGTTGCCAGGAGATGTGGGGCACATCTGAAATCCCAGCACTTGGGAGGCAGAAGCAGGTGGATCTCTGTGAGTTTGAGGCCAGCCTGGGCTACAGAGTGAGTTCCAGGACAGCTAGGAAAACACTGACTTGAAAAACAACAACAAAACAAAACAAAACCCAAAATATTTATTGTCTTTGGGTCTTTTTATTATGAAAGGAATCCATGCCCGGAGCGGTTACAGGCAGTAGAACTGTTGACTGTACAGTGACTCTGTCTACAATATCCTGAGAGTGTCAAACGGTTTTCTTTCTAAACACTTGTTTATAGTGTATGTGTGAGGGTGCACGTGTCTCTGTGGATGCGGGCACAATTTAAATGTCCGTTCTTCCTTACCCTGTCAGCTGGACTTTTTACACTCTCTCTGGTGACATCTGAGAATGGCGCTTTCTCCATATTCTGGCATTTGTCATTGTCTCTCTTGTTCGTTACTAGCCATCAATGGGGGGGCACTTCTATTGTAAAATGCCCCCATCCACACATTATTGATATATCCCCTCTCCCTTCCCGTCAGACTACTGCAGCCATGCTTCTGTCCCTTTTCACCTCCAGATGGTCTTCTCGGTCTCTGTCAGCTGACCATGTCTCTGTCCCCTAAACGATGCTGTCCATGCTGTAGGTAGCATCGGGTGGGAGTTCCGTAAACACCAACCAACGTTGCAGAACACATGACTGCTCTAATACAAACTCCTGTACCTAAGGGAAGCATAGAAGGGCGTTGAACATCCCACAAGTTCAAAGATTCAACAAGCCTTTTAGTACTAAGTTAGTTAGGTAGCATTAGCCTGGGAGCCCATGCAAGACACACGGTCTCCAGCACATGCTTCCCCCTGGGTTAAGGACCCAGCAGTTTGTGCTGTGATGAGTCTCCAGATGAATGAGAGGCACTAGAGTGAACACAGCAGTCTCCAACCTCAGGAAGATATTCTGGGTTTCTAAAGCCCAGGGAAACGACAGCCCCCTTCTGCCTATTCCCAGAAGTACTCCCTTTGGCAGCTGGCCTCAGGGTTATGCTGAGTCTGCACCGAAGACACGGGTAGATGGACTGCATTCACTACCAACTCTCATGAGTTATGTGCGCTCAACTTTTCCACCACAGGGATTCTTATCATTTTCTCTGACATTTGTCCTGGACTGCAACCACTTTTGGCAAACTTCATAAACCTCACAAGGCAGTATGTAGTCTAACTTAAGTGACCCAGTATGGACTGTATCTGTTCTAGCATGGTGCTTGCTTGCCTTGAGTGAACGGAGCAAACACTGCCAGTGTCAGAGTGGTGGGCTGGGGGAAGCAGTGCGGGCCAGGCAGGCAGAGCAGGAGGCGGGTAAGGTGTGCTGCAATCAGGGATACCATCTGTACATGAAACTGCCCCTTCCAAGTGTCACAGTTGGAGTGTCAAGGTCTTTGGAAATATGTAGCTTGTTTCTCACATTTTACAGAGGCTCAGAGCTAAGGGCTCAAGTCTTAGAGACTTTGGATTTAGACCTTTGTGCAGTCCTGGAACCTTTGAGAATTTGGGGATTCTTGAATGTCTTTTACATTGTGTAATGAACATGCGTCTTTGGGGACTAAGGGCAGGGTATTATGGTTAAGTCTGGAATGTTCCACAGTGATTGGTGTATTGAAGGTTTAGCTGTGGCAGAGCACTATTCAGAGATGACTGGACCATTAGGACCATAATCGTATCAACAGAGTAATCCACACTAATGGACTCAGCTGAACAGGGAGGTTGATGGAAACTGTAGGCAGCAGGGTCTACTTGGGGGGAGGTGGTCACCCGGGACATGTCTTTGAAAAGTGTCTTAGTTGCATGCATGCACTTGGGAGGCAGAGGTAGACAGAGCTTTGAGATCTAGGCTAGTCTGGTCTATACTGAGTATAGCTAAGGTTCACAGTAGGAGCGCCACTTCAGGGAAGGAATGAAGGAAGCCAAGTGTCTTGTCTGTGGCCCCTCACGGCCTTTCTTTTCCTCCCTGGCCACTGTATGGGTCCTCTTCTGCCCCATGTTCTCATTGCCATTCTATTCTGCTGTGCCTTGTCCCCCAAATAATGGGGCCAGACTCTCAGACTGTGAGTGACAAGGAGTCCCCCCCCTTTTTTTTTAGATTTATATATTTATTTTATGTATGTGAGTACACTGTTACTGTCTTCAGATACACCAGAAGAGGGCATCGGATCCCATTACAGATGGTTGTGAGTCCTCCTCTTTTAAACTGCTTTCCCTGACCCTCTGTCACAACAACTGAAAGCTAACTTACTTGATTTGCTCCCCTTCTTTCATCCACCACACAGACATGTGTGTGTGTGTGTGTGTGTGTGTGTGTGTGTGTGTGTGTGTGTGTGTGTGTGTTTAAAGGCATGCACCACCACTGCCCGGCGACACTGGTATCTTCCCTAATTGCTCCCTCCCGGGTCTCACTGAACTTGGATCTCACTGATTCAGCTGCAGGAATCCTCCTGCCTCTACCTCCCAGGGCTAGGATTACAAGCATGTACCACAGTGCCTGATGTTATAGGGATGCCGGGGATCAAACAAGGTGCTCGTGTTTTCATGGTAAGTACTACATCCAGAACCATGCTCCTGGCCCCAGCTCTCCTCCATCACGTGCTTGCATACCTGGCAAGATTAGAGTGCTCATAATGATTTTAGGCTGTGGCTAAGTCGAATTAGAGAAAGACTGCTAAGCAAAAAATTATAAAAACAAGTTATTTATTTTCCATTTTGTTAAAAAGGGGGGGCGTGGCTAGAGGTAATTTAATGGCAGATCTCTTCCTGAGCAGAGGCCCCAGGCTCATCTTCAGCACTGAAAAACAAAACAAAAAAACAAAAACAAAAAACAACAACAAAAAAGAAAGAAAGAAAGAAAGAAAGAAAGAAAGAAAGAAAGAAAGAAAGAAAGAAAAAACCCAAAACCAAACCACAGCAGAGAATGTATTTACAAGTTAGGCCTGTGCTTTCTGCCTGGTCCTCTCTGAGCCAACCCCTCACCAAAGAAAACTACTCACGCAAACTGGAGCTGCCTTCTGAGAACAAGGTTTAATTCAGTCTAGAGGTATAATATTTAAAAAAAATTACTGCCAGTGCCAGGGTAGCCTTTATGAACTTCTTGGGTTTGGTTTTCCTGATTACTTCTGAAAAACCAAAGTGGCTTACCTAGTGCCTGGCTTAGCTGTAGAAATAAAACTGCATTTGTCACTATTTATCACAGAAAAGTACAGTGGTTACATGCTTCTACTTGTCTTTTAGAGGTTGTCTGCCTGAAGTCCTTGAGTTATCCTACTTTCTGTTCTTTGAGACCAAGGCTGCTTTGAATTCTATCACCTAAATCTTATTTTTTCCCCCTTTTCCCTTTGGGAGCGCCTGGCCAAGGGAAGCCTCGCAGGTACAGGCAGTCGGCGACATTGTGAGCAATGTAGTAGAGGTTCAGCATGGCGGCGGGGCTGAGGATGTCCACTTCCGGCTTCTTCGGCTTCTGCTTCTTCCCAGAGGTCTTGGACCGGCCTTTTCCTTTCTTCCCTTTACCTGACTTTCAAAGACAAGTACAAACACAGGGAGAAAATTACTTTCTATCACCTTGATGTGACTTTTTTTTTTTTTTTGATATGGGGGTCTCACCATGTAGATCTACCTGACTGGCCTAGAACTTGCCCAGATCTGTCTGACTCTATCTCCCAAGTGCTGGGATCAAAGGCATGCACCATCAAGGCCTGCCTGGAAGTAGTTTTCCACATTTTCTTAGTGACTTTAAAGGGAAATAAAAGCCTAAAGGGGTAGGGGGATCCAAACTGCCATAGCAAATACGTTTACATGTTCAAAATAACGATAAACGTCGGAAGGTTCCCAACACAGAGTTGGTTAGTGTTGGAGGAAAGAAAAGGCTCACTTGAAGTCTATACACATTACATTATTGTATTGCATCCCACAAATACATATAAATATTACATATCATTTAAAAAATGCTTGCCTGGAGCAGGAAGCATTAGATGCCATCGGCTGTGACAGATGCTGGCTAAGCAGCTCTTGTTTAAAGAGACCCATGGCCCTTTCTTATATTTTTGGTCGTGAGCCTAGTCTTTAACGGCTGAGCCATCTCTCCAGCCCCCACGGCCCTTTCTTATGTGGCGCTTTGTTGCATTCTGATTTGCATAAGCTTCAAAAAGACATGGCATTGGGTGTGCACGTCTCAGAGATGCACACTAAAACTGTAGAGACAAAAATCAAAGACTAGGGCTGTGCTTTCCAGCCCTGCCGCTCTCTCCACAGCCTGCTGAAGAACAGGAACCACAGACCCGGTCCACGTTTGCTGCTTTCTGATCCCGAGGAGTGGACCTATGGGAATCTATCTTACCAAATTATTCTTGGTTATTTCTCTGGAGGGCTGCATACTAAAAAATAAATTTAAAACAAATTTTGCGGCCAGGAGACAAATACATATCTTGGTCTTTGTTATGCAAGCACTCTCTCCATAAGCAGTTGTGAGATTTAATTAAGACGTAGACACTCAGGATCTGAGAGCAAGCGATGCTTGCCATTGTCTAAATTGCCACAAAGCTGTGCTTCAAGGTAGGCAAGCATCAGTTCTATCTTCAAAATGAAATAGCGGAGGCTTGGCGAGGTCACTTGGTAGGTGCCAAGTGACATCCAGCAGGCTCAGAGCCCACACTATTTTTGTGACTAGCTGAAGAGGTCAGAAACCTCTAGGAAATGTGGGTGGAGACTTTCCTGCTTCGGCAATAAACTGCTGCAAAGTTGTTTGTTTGTTTGTTTTACAAGTGTGCATAAGCAAGCTGCACACTTCTCTATGTCCTGTGACTACCTCACCATACAGAAAATGATTGATGGGAGAGCATCACTAACGTGTCTCCTCTAGCTAGGGAAGAGGAAGAAGGTACACACCATCAAGGCTTAGCTAAGGCTAAATATTTACATAAAATAGATGTCTTGTTCTTAGCTTTTCACTCAAAATGTCCCAAGTTAAACAAACAAAACAGTTAATGTGTTTACAATAGTAAAATATTTTTCCCTCAGGTGAAATGTAGTATATTCTTAGACACTCTATCCAGGAGTGAATATGAGAAATAATGTAGTAAATACAGGTGATGGAGATGGGGCTGTGGAGATGGGGCTGTGGAGACGGGGCTGGGGAGACGGGGCTGTGGAGATGGAGCTGTGGAGATGGGGCTGTGGAGATGGGGCTGGAGAGATGGGGCTGGAGAGATGGCTCAGTGGCTAAGAGCACATGCTGCTTATCCTGAGGACTAAGTTCAGTTCCCGGCCTCTACATGGGATTGAAGTTCACAACTGCCTGAAATCCAGAAGACTGCCTTCTACTGGGACAACCTCTCTACAGGGTACAGGATGCACACTTTGGAGTAAGATTTTGAATGTTTGCTCTCTTTCGTAATTTTATACTTTCTTGAGTGTCAATGGTCAATGGCTCAACTGGAAAACCTGGAACGAAATGTGTGTGTACATGACGTATGCACACAGGTCTTAATCTTAAAATGGGTTGAGAACATCTTAACTTTTTTTTTTCAGTTAAAAATTTTTAGTTTTGTCTTTTTTCTTTTAAAGATGGGGTCTTACCATATAAACCAGGCTGGCCTCAAACTCACAGAGATCCACCTACCTCTGCCTCCTGAGTTCTGAGATTTAAAGTATACCACAATGGTCAGCTAAATTTGTTATTCTTAGAAACGGGCAAACTGATTCCAAAGTTCAGGTGGAATTGCAAAGGACATGAAATAAAGGCTTTAAGAATTTATTCAAAGTTTTAATCTTCTTGTAGACACTTCCAAAATTCACCTAGAAATGCAAAGGACTTTGAAAAAAGGCACAGTTGGGGGTTAACATCAGCTAGTTTCAAAGGTTCTTATAAAGCTACAGTATCACACTTCCAGTGTGCTGGTGGGGTCAAGATAAATAAACAGATCAATGGAACAGAATACGGAGCCTGGAAATAGGGGCTGGAGAAATGGCTCAGAGGTTAAGAGCATTGTCTGCCCTTCCAGAGGTCCTGAGTTCAATTCTGAGCAGCCACATGGTGGCTCACAACCACCATGGGATCGGATGCCCTCTTCTGGCATGCAAGTGTACATGTAGATAGAGCCTCATTTACAAAGATAAAATAATAAATTTAAAAAAGAGAGAGCCCAGAAATAGATGCACACATGTATGAGGGAACTGATTTTCAGGAAAAAACGTCCAAGTAAGCATTGTCTGTTTCTCTACAGCAGCCGTTCACAACCTGTGGGTTGTGACCCTTTTGGGGGTCTCCTAAGACCATTGGAAAACAGATATTTACATTACAATTCATAACAGCAACAAAATTACAGTTATGAAGTAGCAACAAAACTAATTTTATGGTTGGGGTCACCACAATATGAGGAACTGTATCAAAGGGTCACAGCATAGGAAGTGTGGGAACTGCTAGAGCACATGGTGCTGGAATAATGAAGGTCTATTAGCAAAATACAAAAGCAAGGAATCCCAATTAATATCTGGACACACAGCCGGGCAGTGGTGGCGCACGCCTTTAATCCCAGCACTTGGGAGGCAGAGGCAGGTGGATTTCTGAGTTCGAGGCCAGCCTGGTCTACAGAGTGAGTTCCAGGACAGCCAGGGCTTCACAGAGAACCCTGTCTCAGAAAACCAAAAAAAAAAAAAAAAAAAAAAAAAATCTGGACACACCAACCAACCAACCAACCAACCAACCAAAACCCTTAAAATTGATCATAGGTCTAAATATAAAACCCCAAGTTACAAAACCTTTAGAGACCTATGGCATTCGGTTTGGCAAAGATTTCTTCTTGGATAGACCATCAGAACCACAGCTCTTGTGCTGTGGTTTGATTATGTAAGTCCCCATAGGTCTGTGTGTTTGAACACTTGGTTCCCAGCTGCTGGTGGGGCTGTTTGGGACAGAAGCCGACCTCTCCTCCTGTAGGTGGGGGAGCCTTGCTGGAGCAAGCATTCACCGTGGCAAGCATATCACTGTGGGGCTGGGCGGGGCAGGCACTTTGGGGTTTTACAGCAGGGCTTCACTTATGTACTCTTCTTCCAGACTCCAGGCTGAGTTCACTCTCTGCTAGCCATGCCTTCCCCAGCAAAATGGCTGCATCTCCTTTGGAACTAGACACCAAAATAAACCTCCTCTCCTCTACAGTTTGCCACAGTATTCAATTGTAGCAATAGAAAAAGTACGTAACGTGTCATGAAGAACAAGTTGCAGTCAAAATGTAAAATGTCCAATAGGTATTAAGAGATGAATGCTAAGACAGAGACTGGGAGAAAATACTTCTAAAGCATATGATAAAGGCCTACATCCATAATAAAGAGTGCCTGAAACACAAAATATTCAAATGAATACTTTCCTGAAAAGGAGACACGGGAAATGAGCACATGAACAGACACTCAGCATTGTTAGACATATACAAAGCCTACAAGATATTCAATACACACTGAGTCTAAGGGCTCCATATACGGCTGAGCATATCAAGGAACACTGAGCAAATGGAGGACCTGAACCCTCATTCCCCATTGGTGGAGGCTGAAACTAACAGAGCTGCTTTGGAGGCTAGCCTGGCAGTTTCTTTCTAAATTAGACACACCCCTAGCACTTGACCTAGCCATTCTACTCTTAAAGTATTTACCCATAGAATTGAAAGCTTCTTCTTCTACTTAAAGACTTGTACAGAACTTCCCAGTGTAGCTTAATTTATCATATCACGAACGTTCGTGAGTAAGCAAACGGATAAACATTGTGGAGCTATGACCGCAGAAGGGAGCAGGACTGAGCCATGGGAAGAGAGTAACTACAGACCAATTTCAGAGTAATTAAAAGAGTGATGCAGATTAGCAGGAGGGAGGGGCACGCCTTTACTCTCAGCACTCAGGAGGCAGAGGCAGGTGGATCTCTGTGAGTTCAAGGCCAACCTGATCTATGTAATGAGTTGCAAGGCAGCTAGGGCTGCATAGTGAGAGTCTGTCAGAAATACATACATACATACATACATACATACATACATACATACATACATACATACATATATAAATAAAAGACTGCCCCCCAAGTTAATAATGATATATCATATATGGAGAACACATAGAGAGCACCTTTACCTACCCAGCCATCTCAGCAGCAACCACCCAGTCCTCTGATTGGCTCAGTGCAACTCTGGGGCTCCATTCTTGGTCTCAGAACAGAATTTAAAACCTTACAAATGCCCTAAGAAAGACTATTTGGCTACATCTCTGCTAGCTTTCTTTATACTTCCCAAACTTGCCAAGTTCCTCCTGTGTCTGGAGTCCCTTCTTTCCCTATAGGCTTTCACAGAACTGAAGGGGAATCATGTTTTATCTCTTTCTTCTGACTCTATTCAAATGTCACCTCTTTACAGAGACCTCCCTAGGCTCCTGGGGCCCCCAGATACATGGGTCAGTAGTAACGCCTTTGCCTGGCATGTGCAGTGGCCTGGATCCACTCCAACTACATTGACCCAGTGTTTAATTTTTTCCTATACCTAGAGTCATCATATAACCACTTCCTACCCAACCATGTACATCAACAAATAGGTGAGCATAAGCCGAGTCCGTCCACACTGTCTGCTAGTGTTAGCGCCAAGTACTCACACAGTCAGCCTATCTGTAAACTACCCCAAGGCCTTTGCCTTGGAAGTATTGTTTTCTAGCTCCTCATCTTAGGCATTTTAAAAAATTTTTATTTTATTTATTTATTTTTACTATCATATTGGTTACTTTTCTTTTGCTGTGATAAAACCCTATGACCAAAAACAATTTATGGAGGAGCGAGATTACTTCTCCTTTACCGAGGGAGACTTCCTACTGAGGAGGCGTGGCCAGGGCAGGAAGCAGAGAGTGAATGGAAGTGAGGGGAGGCTCTGAGATCTCAGATTGACAGACTTCCTCCAGAAGCTGCACCACCTCCCTAAACAGTGCTCCAACTGGGGACCAAGGGTTCAAATATCTGTGTCTATGGGGGATAGTTCTCATTAAAACCATTGCAACTACTTAACAATCCAGAGGGTTTGTGAGTTTACCACTGAATTCCTTAGCCTAAACCATTATTTGGCACAGTGCATGGATGAACTGCATTTGCTGAATGAATGAATTACAATCAGATGGTGTGTTGGTTCGAATCCAAAATGTCCCTAACAGGTTCATGTTGATTGTTTATTCCTGAGAGGGCCTTAGGAGACTTTAGGAGATGGAGCTAGGTAGCAGAAGTAGGTCTTTAGGGGTGGGTCTCCCCTGGCCCTAACCTGTTTTCTGACCTGCCCACGGTGTGAACAGCTACGATTGGACTCCTTGCAACCATAAGCTCTGCCTTCTCCACCATGAGGGACTGAAACTCGAGTGTGACTCCGAATAAGTCCTCCTTCTCTTGAAATGTTGGTCACAGCAGCCCCAGGAACAATTAATACACATGCAATGCAGGTTCAGGCTGTAGAATGCAAACACATCTTTCCACTGTCCTCAATTTCAAAATGCCCTTTTCATTCATTTAACAGGTATTTCCAAATTCCTGCGGTGTTCCTGTCTCTGTACCAGATACAGATCTGCTAGGAAGTAGATCTGGGTAGCTGTCAGGAGGCTGACAGTCCAGTGAGGGAAAGAAGACACCAGCCTTTTCTCACAAACACATTGATGGGGAAGAGAGGGCAGGAGCAGCTGGCTTCATGTGGTAGGACAGGCAGGGATTCTGAGGAACGGTCCAGAAGAGGAGGCCGAAAGGGTAGAGAATTAGTAGGGAGAACAAACAGCCCGAATAGGAGCTTTGAGGTTGGAGAGGCTATGCAAAGAAAAAGGGGCCAAACAAGGTCAGAGTGGCTGTTCACAAGCAAACCAGGTGAGGGTGGGGTGGGATGGACAGTGGGGGCAATCAAGTCTGGAAAGCAAGTGAAGAGCAGCTTTGGCCTTCTGTAAACTAACAAGCTGGACAGACATTTATACAAAGAGTATGAAGAAGCCATTAGTTTAGAGGGCTTTGTAAGTTATTCTTCACTTTCCTGGGTCTGGAAAAAGAACAGCAGTAGTATAGAAGCCTAGAAATTTAAATCAGGAGAGAGCACTTTTTTACTTAATCCTATACTTAGTTCCAGAAGAAAGCAGAAGAACCACAAGCTTACTAAACACATTCCAAACTGCAGGCTAAAGGGAAAGCAAGGCAGGCAGGACACCTCAAGTGTGGTGCAAAGGGCTATGGGTACTTGTGGAACAGGAGGAAGCAGGAGGTGTTTCTACTCTAGGAGATAAAAAGGTCGGTAATCGAGATAGGGCAGGTGCAAGGAGAACAACACGAATCTAGTTTGGGGAACACTTTTCCTTAAGCAGAGATGATAATACCATAATTGTGTCAGAAGTTGAGGCCCGTTTACCATGGGTGCTGAGCGGCAAGTTCAACAGTGAAGAAAACAGCGAGTCCCTGAGGACTGTGGAAAGGGGCAACAAAACCACAGCCACTCTAGAAAGAAAAATGAGGCTGGGAAGGAGGCCACCAACTGCAGGATGCGGGCTGAAGAACAGGAGGGATCCTGGCAGAAGAAGAGGTAGGGCGGGGTTAGACGTAGTGTGGACACCTCCCCATTCCCCCCGGGGCCAACCTTATTTTCTCTATTACATGTAAAGAATTCCACCATACAACTCAGGGTAGCCTGGACAGTCCCTTATTGGCGTGTACTTAGTTTGGGGGCTCCAAATCTCGTTGCTGATCTTCCTCTATTTTCCAAACGCCAAAGCATCTTCTAGGAGTGAAAGTAACCCCACAGAACCAAGGGACTAAAACAGGTCTCACAGAAAGGGCACAGCCTGAATCCGCTGCAGCTGTCCATCAGATGCAGATCATCTTAAGTCCCTCTCAGACTGCTTCCTCCTACCACACACTGGGTTGAACTGTACCCGGCGGGGATGACAGAAGACCTAAGTCTCAAAGGCTTACCCGAGTTAAGGTGGGCGCTTGCGAACCTCCCACTTTAAGATGGGTATTTCCATGGTCATTTCTTTCTCAGCTAAGGTGATTATGACACCAGTCCCCAGTCTCCACATTCAGGCCCCACATTCCCTCTCCTGACCCCTACTCTCCCACCATGGCATCGCAGTGCCCGGGCCGGTTCCTTCCCCAGCCTCCGCGAGCGCTCTCACCGGCGTATCGCCGCCTGCTCCCGCCGTGGCCGCACCTCCAATTGAGCGCCTTCGCGGTGTGCGGAGGCGCAGATGCTGGTAAGCTAGGCTCGCTCACCCCACTCCCGGGGTGGCACCTGGACAGCCCGCTGTCGAGCGCACTAAAGTACCCGAACTTTGCACTGTTTATTTGTTGCTAGGGCACCGGGGCGGGGCATGCGGCGTGGGCGGAGCCCGGCTGGCCTCCCGGCGCCTGTGGGCTCAGTTTGTTTGTTCAGATTTGCTTTGCCTACTCTGCTGTCGCTTTTCGCTTTGGTTTACTCGGAAGTGACAAAGACTGCGAACTCCAACTAGGAGCAAAGTAGCAAAGTTTTATCCCGGTTGGTGCGACTGGGCGGGGCATGAGGGAAAGGGGCGGGCCGTCAAGATCAGCAATTTTGTCTTTGGAAGAAGGGCTGGAGAGAGTGCAGGTTAAATCAGTCTCTTGAAATCATCGGAAACTCTTTTAACTTCTGATAACAGCTCCCATAGGCACATATATTTAAATGTTTGGTCCCCCAGTTGGTGGAACTGTTTGGGAAGAATTAGGAGGTGTGGCCTTACTGGAGGCTGTATGTCTCTGGAGGAGGGCTTTGGCGGTTTCAAATGTCCGTGCCAGACCCAGCCCTCTCTCCTCTCCCTCAAACTTATGGATAAGATGTAAGCTCTCAGCTACTGCTCTAGCACCATGGTTGCCTACTGACTGCCATGCTCTACATCATGATGGTCATGGACTCACCCTCAATCTGTAAGCAAGCCCCCAATTAAATGCTTTGTTCTATAAGCTGGTCATGGTGTCTCTTCACAGCAATGGAACAATGAGCCAGACAGATAGTGGTAGTCTTTATTCCGAGGGAGGCAATACTTACACAAATGCAGGGCTCACTTTATTAGCTGAATAGTTCAATGCAAAATGGAAATAGGAGAAAGCAAGAAAAGAAACCACTAACATCTCCCAGCCCCCACGCCTCCTGACTTTCTCAGGTCTCTCTAGCAGCACATACTCCCAGGAAGCTCCAAACCTTCAATGTGCCTTTTATTGCACCCTGCCAAACCTACCTTTGGCCTGATGCTCCTCTCCTCTCTAATCACTGCCACGTTCCCGCTTGTATGGTCTTTGCCTGGGCTGCTGCAGTCCTGACATCCTGTTGCCCCTTTGTCTTCTAGACCCCTCCTTCATATTTTAAAGCACAGACCTAACCATGGGTCACTCATTTTCAAAACCATTCAGTGACTATTTCCTACAGAGTTATGGATGCTTTGGCTTGGCCTCAATGGCATCTATGGCTCAGACTGCCTTTCTAGCTCCCTCCTTAGCACCACAGATGTTTGCCACACTCCTTCAGGGGTTGTTCTGTCACGCCCCTCGGCTTCTGCTTCTGTGTTCTCTGTATCTTGAATGCCCTGTTGATCAGAGGCCTTGTTGAGGGTTAAGGCCAGGCAAACTGGAGCAATACTCTGCTTATTAGACTCACCCAGATCTCGCTGCAACCACTTGTATTTAGGTAGGCACAGTATTTTTTTACATATTGTCCCCACATGTGACAATATCTTTTAGGCTCATGATTATATGCCACAGCAGTAATGACAGACAGACAAAGAACAATTTTCATGATCCATTGGGAAGTATCATCCCCTCATCCTACCAAACCCACTGACTACTTCATGCTCATTGACCTCTGAGCGTGAGTTACTAGAAGACACAGCTGTCACTCTCTATTGCTGTAATAAGATACCCAAGGCAAGGAATAACAAAAGATTTATTTAGCACACAGTTTTGAAGACTGAAAGTTCAGAAGTCCCTTCAGTTTGTCCTTTTGTGAGGTCATAAAGGTAGGTGGCACTGGGACAGGAATGCATCAGAATGTAGTAAAAGAGGGAACCAGAAGGACTTGATGGTTAGGCTCACTCTTTATAACAATCCATTTTTCCCTTTTATTTCTTCTCTTTGCCTCCTGAGGTCTGAGATTGCAAGTATGTGCCACCATGTCCACCTAAACAAGAGCTGGCCAGCTTTCTACTTACTTTTCTTTCTTACAGTGCAGGGGACCTAGCTCTGAGGGATACTTCTAGCCCAATAAAACCTACCTTTTGTAAGACCTACCTCAATCCCAACGACCTAACTAACTTCTAGTAGGCCACGCCTCTTTTTATTTTTACTTTTTTACATTTATTTGCAAGTATGTGTGGGCATTTGCAAACGTGGAGCTCACTGAATGGCTTACAGGAGTTGGTTCTTTCCTTCTACCACATGGGCACAGCTCAGGCTGTCAACTTTGTGGTCAGTGCCTTTACCTACGGAGCCATCTTCCCAGTCTCTGTTTTCATATTTGGTTTTGACACAGGATTTCACTATATAGCCCCGGGTGGTGTGAGACTCGCTGTGTAAACCCGGTTGTTCTTGAACCCAGGATGTTTCTCCTGCTTCTGCCTCCTGAGTACTGGGCCTTGCTCTTTTTTTGAGAGGGTTTCACTATGCATGCTTACTCCAAGGGAAAATGCTGGAGGAAGAGAGGAAAGGGTTGAAAATGAGGTAAATACAGTGTGCCCATGTGTGAAATTCTCAGCAAGTTAACATGTAGAAAAATAAAATCGCCGTTGATCCTCCTGTGTTAGCCTCCTGAGTGCTGGGAGTCTGGGACGGTGCTACCATGTCTACCCCATCACCTTGGTATCGCCACACTGGACATCAAAGATTCTAACACAGGGCCCCTCTGGGGACACATTCACACTATCGAATTTCCTGTAGTTTCCCACTTGTTTCTGGGATATGCGTCATGCTCCTTATGTAGATATCCCATGTCTCTGCCTCTTGCTGCACTCCAAGTGTGCACTGATCTCAAAGCCATCTTGCAGGCTAAAACAGTCTCCATAAGGACAATGACCTCTGTCTGAGCCCAGTCTTCAGCCCTCACCATTCCTGTGCTGCGGCTGCTGTTCACCTCCTGGCCTCCACTGTGTGATAACCATGCCCTCCCAGGTGTGTACACTCTTTCCTCACCAGCGCATTCCCACCAGTCTTGAAGGTGAAGCCATTGCCCTGGGCCTGGGAAATCGGTTCTTTCCTTTGGAAATCATCTTGTATCAGGCCTCCCTTGACATTCTCATCAGGCCAGACTTCATCCTCTCAACTCTGTAGAGAGCTAACATCAAGAGAGACTTGACAGCGTTTCTCTGTATAGTCCTGGCTCTCCTGGAACTCACTCTGTAGACCAGACTGGCCTCGAACTCAGAAATCCTCCTGCCTCTGCCTCTCAAGTGCTGGGATTAAAGGCGTATGCCACCACTGCCCGGCGACACAAAACTTTTATATTTACAATAAACCTTTAAAGCGCTAGAACTGGGCAGATTTTTACCTTCTATCCTCTTTTGTCTACTTCCCGGCCAATAACCCTGAGATATGACTTGCCATGTTCCACCTGGGCCGCTCTTACTCTGATTGGCCAGCCCTCATGGCCTCATGGCTACCCCATGCCCTCTCCACCTTGTCTCTTCCCTCACAATTTCTCTCAGCCCCAACCCCCAGGAACTGAAGCTCCACCTACCTCTCTTCTGGCCAGCCATAGGCTGTAGGCATCTTTATTCAACCAATAGTTTTAAATTTGGAGCACAGTACATAGCATCACTTGGTGTATGTGAGGATTCCCTCATCCCTGAGGCAACCAGATCTTGGGAGCCAGAGTGTAGCATTACAATACACAACAACAGATCAAACCTCAGCCACACTTGGCATTGCCTTGCTTCTTATAGAACCCAAAACCACCTTCTCAAGGGTGTCAATCACCCACAGTGGGCTAGGCCCTCCTATATCAATCATTATCTAAGACCATGCCCTACAGACATGCCCACAGCCAATCTGATGGAAGCAGTTCCTTGCACTTCCCCCTTCCCAGATATATATAGGTTTGTGTCAAGTTGACAAAAGGAGCCAGCACCCTCTTTAACCTGAGCCTTAACCTTAACCACCAAAACCATTCAGGAAAGTGCTCTGGACTCAAGGCCAGAGATGTGGACTCAGGTCTTTGTCTTATTACTTAATAGTTGTGGAATTTGAAACAACTCTCTGAATGTGTTTTGAATGGTCCCACAACTATCTATAACTCCAGTTCCAGAGTAAATGTCTATAAATGAAAACACTTTATATTAATGTGGCAATATCTATTTGCCTTATGCTAGTCCCCAATAACTTCACAGAGAAACCAAGATTTATTTAAAACTTCACCTCGATAGCTGAGCAGTTAAATGCTCTACCTTAAACTTCTATACTAATCTGACCACCTCCCAGCCCCTTCCCATGATATTTGCATATTAGTATTGATCTGGCTCTTCGGACCCCTTCTTCATGGTTCCAATTCCTCCATCCTCTGGCTGATCTGAATCTCCTCCCTCTCTCCTCTGGCTGGCAGACATCCTGCCCTATTCTCTACTCTGCCCAGCCATCGGGTGATCAGAATTTATCAACGAGGCAGAGAAGAAATGATAAGAACAGTTAACACAAACTTGAGACAGGAGATTCTTGGTATAAGCATTACAATGCCACGTCGGGCTTGAAACTAGATAAGAGGGCAGAGAAATCAGCATTTGAATAACCCAAGGGTAAACCTTACACAGTGCACAAAAACATTATGCTTCAAACGCCCTCTTGTGGCCCCCAAGAGCACCAGCTCTGCTTGTGCTGTTGTGGAAAAACAGCCAGAATTGAAGCATGCCTTCCTAGCACAGCTGCATTCAGAGTGTTCTATCACCACATGCATGCAGGAAAGCACGTATAAAAATAAGAAAGCCTTTAAAAAGGGTTTACGACAAAGCAGGGCATAACATGGTCTCATGACAACTGGAAGAACTTCGGGGCAGGCTTTCTTCACTGGCTGGTGAGCTAGCCTATGTACTGGAGAAGCCTTGTTGTTGACCTATGGGAGGAGAGGCGAGCGGCTATGGCATCTCAGTTGAAAGGAAGATTTTACTATGACTCACACTGAAGGTTATTGGTAGAATCAAAAGCAATGTCGTTGACTGTGCATTACGCATTTTCTTTAGAGCCAGTCCCCTGAAGAAGCTCTTGGGGCTGGGGTGGTGCTCAGTGGGAGAGTACTTGCCTAGTGTAAAGCCCCACACTATAAAAAGCAAAAGGAGCCTTTGGAGTCAGGTGTGCTGGGACACACTTGTAATCCCAGAGTGTGGGAAGCTGAGTAAGGCTGGAGAGTCTGAGTCTAACCTAGGCTACCCAGTGGAATCCTATTTCAGAGAGAGAGAGAGAGAGAGAGACAGAGAGAGAGAGACAGAGAGAGACAGAGAGAGAGACAGAGAGACAGAGAGAGTGAGAGAGATTGTGAGAGAGAGACACACACACAGAGTGAGAGAGAGACAGATACACACACACACAGAGATTGTGAGAGACACACACAGAGTGAGTGAGAGAGAGAGAGACAGAGAGAGTGAGAGAGATTGTGAGAGAGAGACACACACACAGAGTGAGAGACAGATACACACACACACACAGAGATTGTGAGAGAGAGAGACACACACAGAGTGAGAGAGAGACAGATACACAGAGAGAGAGAGAGAGAGAGTGAGAGAGATTGTGAGAGAGAGACACACACACAGAGTGAGAGAGAGAGAGACAGATACAGAGAGAGAGAGAGAGAGGGAGAGAGAGGGAGAGAGAGACAGATACACACACACACAGAGATTGTGAGAGAGAGACACACAGAGAGAGAGAGAGAGAGAGAGAGAGCACTTAATGTTGGGGACTTAAGATAGAATTGTTTTTCCCACAAGAACTGAACAAATCCTCTGTGTAAATGGGAAGGTGTTAAATTTGGATAGCTATTGAACCTCGCTTCAGCAAAGCTACGGTTCGTTTCATCTATTTATGAATACACATCCTTATGTCTTCTTTATAAATAGTAAAACGAAATGTGGGGTTGTGAAAACCATGACCAGAACGGAAGCACGCATTCTTAGAATAGCTAGATCCACAGCGTGCCATCACGTCTTTCTTAGAAGTTACCCTCGGCTCGGAAACCCGTTTCTTCCTTCCTGCCGTTCCTCCTGCCTTTTCCCCTCCGTCCTTTTTCCCTTTTTATTCCATTAAATGCTCACTTCACATAGAACCCACATCCATGAGAGATGATGCTGAACAGGAAGATGCTGAGACAGCAGCCGCTTCCGGAGGAGCAACCTAAGGGGCACGCTGAGACCAGCTGGGGCGCCCTCGGAGAGGACTGTCAACAGCTGGGGTCAGAAGATTGTGGAAAGGGACAGAATGGATATTGTTGAGTTGACGGGTGCTAAATCTTTTGTAAATACCGAGTTGCTGACAGCGCAACAGGAGTTCCATCCAGCACGTACGGAAGCAGATATGGCTGTCTTCCGGCAAAGCTGTTGTGGAAAGTGAAATCTGAATTTCATAGAATTTTCATGTCATAAAACATTTTCTTTGTGATTCCCCTCCTCAACTGATCGCTTGAAAATGTGAAACTAGGTTGCTGAGTAGATCGGTAGGCAGAATGCTTGCCTAGCTTGCGTGAGGCTGTAAGTTCGATCCCTGGCCCCACATCAATTGGTCAGAGTGGTTCAAGTCTATAATTTCAGTACCGAGAAGGTGGAGGCAGGAGGATCAGAAGCTCAAAGTCAGGGCTAGGAACAGGCTCAGTCTGTAAAATGCATGCTGCTCAAGCATGAATTAAGATCTACAGCACCCATGTTAAAAAAAAAAAGTCTAATATTAATCCATGGCCTGCATGTGCACATGTGTGAGTACAACCGTGCACATCCACCAGAAAACGTTCAAGGTCATCCTGGACCACATAGTGAGTTTGCCACCAGATTGACCTACACAGCATCCTGTCTGAAAAACAAAACAAACAGAAGAACAAAAAGACATTAAACACCTTTCTGAGTTCATGGGCTGACTGACCAAAACTCATGGTTGGCCAGACTTGGCCATGAGCTGTAATTTGCTGACCCCTGATGTAGAAAACTGAAGTGCTCTTTATTCTTCTTGGGGTGGGGGAAGTTCTTTGAGAGGGAGAGACATGAGAAATAAGTCACATGTTATTTATCAGTCATGTTTAGTAAGCACTCTGCTGACCCTTACACACTTAGTCCTTTCAGCCAGAAAAGGTGAGGAGGGCTGGCAGGTTTCCATGGCTGTAACAAAATACCCGAGATCATCAACTTAAAGAGAAGAAAAGGTCTGACGCCCAGTTTCAGTCTACAATTGCTCAGCCCTGTGCAGGCACTGAGCCTGTAGCAAGGCCATGCACAGAGTGATTGACAGATGAGGTCTCAACTCACAGTGGCTGAGGAGGGAAGAGAGCAACATGCCAGCTTCCAGGGCATCTCCTCAGTAATTAAACGTCCTTCCCCTAGGCCCCATCCCCTAAAGGTTCTGCTATCTACCAGTTGTGCCATAGACGGGGGGGGGGGGGAATTCATGATCAAATTATAGCCCTCAGCATTACCCCATTCTGTAGGTGAGCACTCTGAGGTGTAGAGAGGTAAATAACTTGCCACATATCATAGAGGCAGGACTAGTCCCCAACCCTCTGGACCACGGCACTATGCTGCCTTTCTGGGCAAAATATTGTGGGGCTCAGAAATACTGTCACAGGAACAGTCTTTGTCTTGCAAGTTCTATTAAGCATTTGAACAGAAAGTTACCAAATGTACACAGTTAAGTTTCCATTTGGAAGCAAGGGGACAGATGGCACCGTCTTAGAAAGGAAGGCACTGTCACCAAAGGTGCTGGAGCAGAGGTGGAATGTTTTTTCCACTCTGCAGTTCCAAAGACCTTGGCATTTCCTATCAAGTAAAAAAATGTAAGACTTTTGTTTGTAAAATTTAAATCTGGCCAGTTACTAAAGCCAGAAGCCCAAGCACGTCCTGACGACACACGCAGACACAGTCTCCTTGCATTTATAGGACTTGGGAGTCTGGATATCCAGACCTGCTGGGAGGAAATATTTCAGACCGTGTTGGCCTATTGCTGCTACAAGAATTGAGTGACTGCCCCTTCCCACGCCAACACACACACACACACACACACACACACACACACACACACACACACACACACCCCTCATTTTCTATTTATACCATTGGGTTTTTTTTTCCCCTGAAATACTTAAAGCTATTTTTAGGGAAGAATTATTGAATTATTGAATTCCCATGACTATCTTTTGCTGTCATAGTCACCATGACTGAACTTGAGCAAGAAAGAGTTTCCAGATTATAAATCATCACTGAAGGAAGCCAGGGCAGGAACTAAGGGTAGGAACCTGGAGGCAAGAACTGAAGCAGAAGCCACTGCTTACAGGCTCCTTCCTCACGGTTTACTCAGCCTGCTTTCTTATGCCATCTAGGACCACCCATGCGGCAGTGGTACTGCCCTCAGAAGGATGGGCCCACCCACAGCAAGCTTGATCAGGAAAATGCCCACAGACAAATGTGGTAGGGGGTATTTTCTTAAAAGTCCCTTCTTCTGAAATGACTCTAGCCCGTGTCAAGTTGACATTAAAAACCAGCCAGCACAACAATATATAAGACGGTCTCTAAAATGGCCAGTCATGGCGACTCATGCCTATAATCCCAGCACTTCGTAACCCAAGTCAGGAGGGCCTTAGGTGTTTCAGGCCAGCCAGGGCTATAGAGTGAGATCCTCAACTAGATATAAATAAACAACTCCAAGAGAAATAAATGATCAAAGCAAGTCTATAACAGCATGCATTGCATTCCCGACTACTTATAAAATGACATGGTAGGAGGACATAGGGATTTGGGGAATTTTCCAAAAGGATTAAAAAAAGTCATTCAGGCAGTGATGACTTCTGGGGAACAAGGTGGGAAAGCAGCCGCAGAGACTGCACTCGTTATTATGTGCTACCTGTGTTTCTGAGTTCCTCACATGCATTTTCTCAGCAAACACGCTAGCAAGAAACTCTTGCTTGACACTCCCTCAAATATCCTTTCCCCAAGCCTGAAACATTTCCCTTGATTCTATACTTTTATTTTTAAAACAGAATAAACTACTTATCTCTAATAAAAGAAAAAACAATTAATTTTGCTATGCTTTAGGTTTCTTTTGAAGTGTGTTGTGTACACACACATGTTGAAATATACATGCAACATGTGTGTGTACATGAATGTGGCGGCCAAAGGCCAATGTTGGGTGTCTTCCTCAATTGCTCTGCACCTTATTTTTTGAGATAGGGTCTGTCACTGAGCCTGGAGCTCACTGATTTGATTAGATGGACTGCCAATGAAGCCCCTGCCCTTCTGCCCACGTACTTAGGGATATCTTAACACGGGGTTACAGGTGTGTGCCACTGCCTCTGGCTTTATGTGGTACCTGGGGTCCTCATTCTTGCACAGCAGGCCCTTTATCAACTGAGTCAGTTGAATCATGGCTCCAAAAACAGATGGTCCACATCCTAGCCCCCAGAAACTGTAAATATTACCTTGTATAGCAAAACATCGACAAAAGGTGTGATCAAGTTCAGGATTTTTTGAGATGAGTTTATCCAGGTGGGCGCCCACATGGATCCTTATGAAAGCAAAGCTGGAGACATTTGGAGAGGAAGGAGCATTGTAACCACAGAGGCAAAGACTAGACTGACGTGCTGCAAACACAGACTCCCTGAACTCCTGCAAGCTGGAAGAGGTAGGGAGCGCCTCTCCGTTAGAGCCTCTGGAAGGAGTATAGTGCCCATGAGGCCTTCATCTCAGGCTTTGTTTGTGGTGGTGGTGATTAAACTGAGGACCTTGGAATGCAAGGAAACTGCTCTACCACTGAGCTATAAGTGCTCAGTTCCATTTGTGTGTGTGTGTGTGTGTGTGTGTGTGTGTGTGTGTGTGTGTGTGTGTATGTGTGTGTGCTTAGTATCTATATTTTTGTATTGGGGGAAGGGAGTAGAAAAGAAAGCAGCCCCTATACTGGACCCTATTCAGTGGCGGCTTCTTGCTCCACAGGGTTAAGAAAGACTTTAAGAAAATAAAAGTTGTTTGGAAAAATCCAGGTGTAGTTGCTTTGTATGCTGTGATGGGTAGGAGAGATGAAGTGAAGTGTGAAGGCCCCTCACACCCTCCATCTTGCCTCAGACTATGTTCTGGAACCCTGTGGTGGAGAAAGCACCACTTTCATTCCTGCTTCTTGGGGTTGTTTACTGCTTCTTGGGGTTGTTAGTGATAGAGGACCACAAGCAAGAAAAGCGACATGCCCAGCATGTTGGCGAAGATGGCGAGCTGCACGTCCGTGATCATCCTGACCAGCTCCACCGGACTCTGACACTCCTGCTGCACAAACTCGAGGTAGGCGACCTCCCATTTGGGTTGTTTTAAGGTCACCCAGTTCCCAATACTTTGAAACAGTGCTCAGAAGTTAATAGAGTAAGGAAAATATACAGCTAATGGCTGGTTGGGTTTTGTATTCCATAGAGATATATTTATAGTTCATCTGGTCCACAACCCAAAAGTTGTCAGTACTGCTTAGTTCTGACAGTTGTTACTAGTGATACTGAAGTGTAGATTATTTTTATTTCTATGTGTGTGTGTTTTGCCTGCATGTAAGTGCACCATGTGTGTGTAGTGCCTGTGGAGGTCAGAAGAGGGCACCAGATCCCCTGAAACTGGAGTTACAGTTGTGAGTCCCCATGCGGGTGCTGGGAACTGAACCCAGGACCCCTGCAGCTAGCGCTTTTATTCACTGAACCATCTGTCCATCCTCTAAATGGTGAGGTTCTTTTCCGTGAAAATACTAGAGGTTAAACGAGCACCTAGGAAATGCAGTAAAGGGAAGTCCTCCTGTGGCTGGAGGTTAGCCCACACAACCTCAAACCCTTTCGTTTCAGAAATACACATCATAGTCTATTCCGGCTTCTGTAACAGAACACCATAACCTGGAGGCTGGAAGTCCAGGACCAGAGTAGATTCAGGCATGGCATTCATAGGTGATGCCTTCTCACTGTGCCCTCAGCAGTAGAAGAGTGAAAGTCCTCTTGGGGGGCTGAAGAGATGACTCAGTGGTTAAGAGCACTGACTGCTCTTCCAGAGGTCCGGAGTTCAATTCCCAGCAACCACATAGTGGCTCACAACCATCTGTAATGGGATCCGATGCTCTCTTCTGGTGTGTCTGAAGACAGCTACGGAGTACTCAAATACATAAAATAAATATTTAGAAATTTTTAGGAATATCCTCTTGGGTATTTTTAATACAAGCAGTAATCATACTTGGGGGGCTCTGTCCTTATGACCTATGTCCCAAAGATCCTACCTCCAGGACTAGTATTTGGGCCTAGGGTTGCAACAGAGGAGTTAGGAACAGGACTGCACATTCAGCATGACATATTGCCATGTAAAACCTTGGGTCCAATAACTGGTTTGGTGAGTTTTTTTGGTATGAATTTTCATGCTGATTTCTTATAAAATTATTCATTTGTAAATGACATACAATGAAATACACGTTTGTGATAATACTTGCACACTTACAAAGTCATCATCACAATCAAGAGTATGCCAAATTCCAATATCCCTAAAGTCTCACTGGGCTGTGCCAATCCCTACCTCTCTCTTCCCTCGTTCTCTGGTAAGTTTGCTTGATATGCATTCTTACTGTGAGTTTAATTTCTCTTAGCCCTGTACACTTGAGTAAGTCGGCATAACTGTTTTGAGATACATCTATATCATTGCATGTGTTAGGTTTGGTGTTTTTAGGAGAGTCTACTAGACAACATTTGGGGAATTAATTCATCTGGACTATGTTCTTAAAGGTATAATGTGCTCTGGCCTTAACTTGCATAAACTTTGCAGATAAGGATTTCTAACAGAATACCAGAAGCTACTGAAGGCTCACCAGTGGAAGATAACTAAAACAATGGACTATATCAATCCTCTATCACTGCAATAAACACCCAATCCCAGCACTTGAAAGGCAGAGGCAGGCAAGCCTCTGTGAGTTCAAGGCTGGCCTGGTCTACATAGAGTCTCCCAGGCCAGCCAAGGCTACATATTGAGACCTGTTAAACAAACAAAAAAATCCCACAAAACAACAACAGAAGTGTAAGAGGAAACTGTTACCTTGGCTCACAGTTCTGGAGGTCCCACACCTGTTGCTTGGGTCCTCGTACGGGCAGGGACATTACAGCAGGGACATCTGGCAGAACAACTGCTTACCGAAAGAGCCAGGAAACAAAGGGGCAGGTCAGAGCCCCAGGACCCATTGTTTGAGTGTGCTCCCCAAACTTCCAAATATTTTCCCATGGACTTTGGACATCCATACAGATTATACTGAGCAATAACAATAAATCATATGTTTTCCAAATGTCCCCTATTAGGATTTACCCAAACCAACCAACACTTCCCAAAATATCCCATGTTCCCGTGCTTTGCTGGTGAGTTTTGACCTTCCCTTCTATGCCATCTTAGAGATCATGCATTTTTTTTTTTTTTTAGTTTTTCAAGGCAGGGTTTCTCTGTATAGCCCTGGCTATCCTGGAACTCACTCTGTAGACCAGGCTGGCCTCGAACTCAGAAATCTGCCTGCCTCCGCCTCCCAAGTGCTGGGATTAAAGGTGTGCGCCACCACTGCCCGACCTTATGCATTTCTTGTACTGTTAAACGGTCAGTGTTGAGATTAGAAGGAGGTAAATGTTCTTCACTGTACATTTGGGGGGAGGGGGAGAGAAAATAGGTAGAGACTCAAAAGCTGGTAAAAGTTATATTTAATGTATGTAGATAATCATACTTACTCTAAAATCTGTGTTTTGTTTTTCATGTTGAAAAACTTTATATAAAGTTGCTTTAAAATAAGTGGGGCGTGATTAGGCCACGGGGGAAGAGCCCTCATAAATATGACTAAGCATGTAAGACTAGTACTGGTACTAGTACTAGTACTGGTACAAAACACCTGCTGTACCACAAAAATGTTGTTTATGACTTAATCATGTAACATTTTTTATTACAGAAAACATTGACTTACTACACAGAGATCCTCCTGCCTCTCTTTTCCCAACTATGTTTTAATTTTGAGACAAGGACTTACTAAGTTGAGAAAGTCACAGCCAAAGGTGACACAAACCACTGAGATGGACGGTTCTCAGGCGCTCACGGAAAAGCTCTTGAGATTCTAAGATCTCTGACAGTCATACTGCTCTTCTCCACAGCTCACTGAGAATCTGCAGTGACTCGTGTATCATGTATGTCTGTTTGTCTAATTGATTGTAACTGCTTCCACAACATAATGGGCTTGCTAATAGATTTTAACCTGGACTCACAGAGAGTAGGGGATTCTGGGAATTGTAGTCCAGGTTTTCTTTCGAGGTGCAGAGGCCCTGGAAAGTCATGGTGATGATTCGCAATTGCTAATCTAGCGTCTGTTTTACTTCTTTACCTCAAAGTTTCTGAAGATATTATACAACTGTGGTAGACATTTTCTTGTTCCTAGTTGTATGCTTCCCTTCTCTGTAAGAGTCTAATCCAGGCATGCCTTCCTATAGGGGAGTAATGCCCCTACACAATATCAGGCTTGGCCATCTGAGGTGCTTTGCTGTGATCCCTTGAAAGGTGTACCATGTCTGAGCAACAGGTGCTAAATTTATTTGTATGAATTAGTCTCTTCTTCCTGTTTTACTGAGAACAAAGTCTTTTCCATCAGTCATCTTAGAGCCTGGAATCCAGAAAGAGAAGACAGGTAACAAACTCCCACACTAAGTATTCAGACCTTTAAGTTAGAAAGAAATTGTAGTGTCTTTGTTGTTGCTGTTTGTTTTTATGAGACAGGCTCTTATTGTGATTCTAGCCTGGCCTCAAACTCACAGAGATCCCCCTGCCTCTGCCTCTCCAGTGCTGGAACTAAAGGTGTGGTTGTCTGCCTTGGAGTTTTGGGAGTTCCACACGCACGTACCCCCTCGCCTGGCCAAAAGGTTTGTTGTTACAAGTCTCTGATTGGGGATTTTGTTGTCAGATATCATGTATACTAGATCTGGAACCATTAGCATGAGGTTACCATAACAATCCCTCCCATAATTGGTTACAGGCTGGTGTCCTAGTGAGAAGAGCAACAACATATGCTATAGTGCCAAAAAATTTGGCAAATTAGTGCCTGTGGTAACTGGAAGATGGAAAATGCACCTTGTTGGAGAGGTACTACTGGAGATTGACCCTCCAGTTATAAATATGCTAGGCAAGCACCCTACCATTGAGCTGTATCCCCTAAAGCCCCAACACCCGTTTTGGTAATTGTTTATTTGGAGTTTCACTACATGGCCTGGGTTGGCCTTGAACTTTCAGTCTTCCTGCTGAGTAACTACAATTACACACTGGTGCTACCAGGGTCTGCTAGAGAGGCTGCTGCTGTTCTTCCTCTTCCTTTCTTCCTCTTCCTCTTCCTTCTCCTTCCTTCCTCCTCCTCTCCCTCCTCCTCCCTTCCTTCCTTCTTCCTCCTCCTCCTTCCCTTCCTCCTCTTTCTTCTTCTCCTTCTTCCTTCCTTCCTCCTCCTATTTCTTTTGGCTTTTTTGAGGCAGGATTTCTGTGTGTGTGTGTGTGTGTGTGTGTGTGTGTGTGTGTGTGTGTGTGTGTGTGTGTGTGTGTGTGTGTGTGTAGCCCTGGCTGTCTCAGAAGTCACTAGTAGCCTATGCTGGCCTTGAACTTCTAGTGATCCTCCTGCTTCTGCCTCCAGAGTGCTGGGATTATAGGCTTGTGTCATCATGTCTGATCTGGGTGGAAAGATTTGAAATCAGAAATGTAGGTAGTAGGAGTTGGCTAGTATTAGCTGCATTTGTTAAAATTTCACAAGGAAGGAATGGCAAACCAAACCAAACCAAACCAAACCAAACCAAACCAAACCAAACCAAACCAAACCAACTAACCAAACAAAAAGAACAAAAAACTGACCTATTATCAATCAGGGAAAAGGTCATTCAGAAATTTCAAGATTTAACAAAGGTTGACCACTGCAATGGTTTGTCCAGCTCATGAGAAAAACTGTGAAGATGCTGTGATTCAAAAGCCTGCTTTAGCTTGCCCTACGGTGAAGACCAAACAGAATGTGGTATTCAAAACCCCAGTAAAATTTTTCACTGGACAAAAAGGCTCAAAGAAAAGAGACTCTACAGAGGCCCAATACACTCAAAGGACCTTTAATCAAATCGAGAGATGCCCTTGTAACTACTGGCAAACAGGCTGACTGGAATTAGACTTTGGAAAAGCTTTTGATAATGACTGTTCAAAATATAAACTGATTGCCATGCCTCAACAGTCCTTAGCCAGGAAGTACAGTAAGGAAGATATTCGGTCTTGGGAGTACAGAAGAAAGGTTCTCTAACCCCCTCTTCAGATGTAGCAAAGGATATTAGAAAAGGAACTAACCCCAGGTACTCTTGCCCCCAGTGGACATCTTAATTATTTAATATATCATCAATTTCTCTGAACCTTCAACTGGAATTTCATCTTAGTTCCACACAGAGTCATGAGCAGCAACACACATGAAGAAGAGAACTAAGCTATCACTGGTTACTTTCTTTTACGGGCAGACAGACTATAAGTAGGAGTACTCTAGAACGTGCAATGGTTTAGTCACTAAGGAATCTAAAGAATATAGACAAGTCCCAGTGCAGTAAAGATGAGCGGAGAGGCTGTGCAGCTGTTTAAGGGTCCCTGATGCTTCATCTCCTGGCCATTAGCTGAACCTTGTGCTAACACCAAACGGAGATGCAGAAAACACTGAACTTAGCAGCTGTGCGCAGGGACCCAGTGGTAAGAAAAGACTAAACATGGCTGAGAGTGCCCATCCCAGGAAGGACTTTACCTCCCAGGGGCTCTCACTGTTCACATGGCTGACCTCATGCCATGTTCTTCCTATTCAGCACATCTCCACTATGACAGTAGTGCAACCCCCAGGAGTGACTTCCACCACGGCGTCAGTGAGGGGCTTGGTTTCCTGAGAAAAGCTTCCATTTAAATACCCACACAGGTTCAATCCAAACAATCTCTGTAGTTAGAACCACAGCCTCAGAATATTGCTTGCTACTATCAGTGCCTGAGTCCAAGCCCATCCAGTCAGCAGTTGTGCCCAAGGCAGCTTGGCCAGTCATGACATTCTCACCAAACTAATCAAGTCAACATACAAGGTAATCTTAGGGCCATTTTTCTGTTTTGGACATAAGACCTTTGATGATATTGCCTCCTTCATCATGCAAAAAAATCAAAATCTATGTTGTTTACTTTAAAGAAGGTAAAAGTCATTCCCCTACCAATGATTTATCTTGACTCTTCAGCATCTATTAATTAGACAGATATTGTTTGCAACTTTAGCTCCACCCAAGATTGAACTCTCTAAAGCCTTGGCTTCTTCATAAAAATAAATAAATAAATAAATAAATAAATAAATAAATAAATAAATAAAATTCCAGCCTTCCGTGGAAGATTCACCCCCACCATGGAAGTGTGGGCTCAGTGCACAGCCCCCAAAGCGTTGTTGACATAGACACGCCCTCGTTTGGATAGTGAAGCTCAGAAAGCCTCTATTTTGTATGGCTTAGCTCTAGCCTTGTTCCCAGAAGCAGTTTCCCCCCTTCCTTCTTCCTCCACACAGAAGTGGAGGTTCTCCAGCCGGATGACAGACCCAGCCACTGGGTTGGCATGGGCTTTCTCTACTTCGGGGCCCACACAAATCCTTCAAGAACAGAACATTCATGCCTAGCAGAGATTTGAGTTCTATAGCAACTGCTTCTAAGGAGTATTTGTCACTCTTGGGAACACCATCAGCTGGCTCATAAGGACAGCTTGGCTCCATGTGCATGCAGAATGTGATACTTGGAACAGCAACCTTGATCCTTTGGTTATTCGTTATCTGGTTGTTCTTCATAGAAACACTGAGGTCCACTCTCATAGTGACCCATTTCCCTTTCATGTCCCTCTTGTCCAGAGTCAGCCTGTCAGAAAGCAACATTTTGGAAATACCTCAGGTGGAGAAGCCAAGAGCTGAAGAAGAGGAGACTACCACAGCTGGCATGAGATCCTGAAGCATGCACCTTCATGCTTTTTTGAGACAAGGGCCTCACTATGTAGCTCAGGCTGGTCCCCAAACCAGAGTCTTCTGCCTCTGTTTCTAAGTACAAAGAAATCTGTTTCTAACCTCCAGAGAACACTGAAAGGTAGGGAATTACTTCTGTAGCGCCAGCCTAAAGACCTTCCCTATCCATATTTGTTCAATGGGATCACAGAATCACTATGGATCGACATGTACCAAAGTTGAAGTTTGTCTTCAGTACATAGCAAGTGCAGGGCCAGCCTGAGCTATTGATTTGTTTTGTTTTCTTTTTTTGGTTTTTCGAGACAGGGTTTCTCTGTGTAGCCCTGGCTGTCCTGGGACTCACTCTGTAGACCAGGCTGGCCTCGAACTCAGAAATCCACCTGCCTCTGCCTCCCAAGTGCTGGGATTAAAGGCGTGTGCCACCACTGCCCAGCCAGCCTGAGCTATTGAGATCCTGCCTCAAAAAACAGAACAAAACAAATAAAGAATTACTGAGATACCATTGACAAAACTTTGTATGTGTTTAAGATGTACAAAGATGTCCTGGTGCCAGGTGGTGGTGGTGCAGACCTTTGATCCCAGTCCAGGATGCAGAGGCAGGCATATTTCTAAGTTTGAGGCCAGCCTGGTCTACAGAGTGAGAAACCCTGTCTTGAAAACCAGAAGAAAACAAACAACAAAACCCCCGAAAGGATGTTCTGGTACATGTACACATTTGAAATGATAACTATCAATTCAGTTAAACATGTTACTGATACATATATACCACAACGAGCAGGAGCCCTGAATGCACTTGCACGGTATGATTTGTTTCCTGCTTTCAGAATGGAACTGTGTGGTAGGGACATCCATCCAGCCTTAGGCCTGAATAAGAATAATTTTAGAGAAAAGCCAATTTAGAATCCAAGGTGAGCCAAGTGGCTGGTGCCAGACCCATGATGATGAAATAAACACTTGTTACATCATTCGAGTCTGGAGTTCTATATTTATCCTGTATCCTTTTCTATTTAACATGACTTTAAGATTATCTTGTGTTAAAGAATTAGAGACCAAATGTCTACATCCAGGTTTTCTTTTTATTAAAGTGTTTGGTGAGATGAACAATAGTATCAATCAACACAAACTTCACTGAAATATTCACAGAGAAAGTCCTTATATTATAAAGCCTACAAATGGCATGCTCCTAGGTAGAAACTGTAATCTCCATTAAATGTTGGTTAATCTGAAGCTGTTCCTAACCACACAGGCCAGCTCTCCAACTGGGAGATCTAACCCAGTTTTCTTAGACAGGGGGCTCGCTGGGATACCAGAAAGTTAGCCACAGCAAGTTGTGGGGAAAAATTAATCATTCGTTTTTGCAAGGTATAATAGCTTCTCCATCTGCATTGAGAATTAATATTCTCAAGAGTTATAATAAATGAGACATATTAAAGCTTCAGTATACTGCTGTGCCTCAGAAAGCATTTTGTGGTTTTTTTTTTTCAAAAGGCAGCTTGTTTTTTCTTTACAGAATCCAATATAACTTTAAAGTAGATTGGTGATGACTCTCTTTCCTGGAAAATTATCTTTTTACTCAAATATTAAAATCATAGTAGCCTGATTCTAGATGAATAAAACTGCCTGATGCTGCCTTCAGTAAGCTGCTTGAAATGAGGATTGCTGTCGTGCTTTGATACAATTTGCGAATTATTTTAAGACATTTAATCTGTTACATACTTAACATTCTCTGTCATTTTCCACAGTAAGAAACCCTGCTACCTGAAGCACAGAGGTACTGATCGCTCCTTTGGGTAACCTTGGTCTCTACGGTGACCTAAAATGAGACTGTGCTTGACAAAGGGAAGAGTAAATGAGCCAGTTTGGACCAGCGCTCTAGGAATAAAGTGTCCTTGTGCTATTATAAAAAGATTCACTAGTGTCTGGGCAGTGGGAAGTTCAAAGGTTTCAATGGAAGAGTAGAAGATAAAAATGTGACTTTTCTATGTAAGAGGAGTAGAGAATCCTTCATGAAATGTGTGACGCTTCCAGTACAAACCATATTAAAACTGCTAGCAGTTAAAAAAAAAAAACACCAAACAACAACTACAACAAAAAACAAAAGGTAAAAAATAATGAACATGGAAGAAAATATATAAACTGATGCTGTTGCTTATTATAAAATCAGCACAAACGGACAAAGCTCAGTAAATAAAACCTCCTATAATCATTATTCAAAATGAATTGGCTAGAGGTGGTGGCCTGTGCCTATGATACTCAGCAGGCAGAGGGAGGAGGATCATTACAAGTTCAAGGCTAGCCTGGCTACACAGTAAGGTCTGGTCTAGCCAGGGCTACATAGCCAGATCCTGCCGCAGTCCTATGCTCACTCAGGTGAAGATTTGGGTTATATTAGAAAGTAATTTTCTGCAGTGTACTCAGCTGTTTAAAACTGAAATACTGAAAAATCCTAGAGTAGAGCCTCAAACGGAAGAACGAAACTCAAGTGAGCTGCAGCCAAGATAGAAGTAACTGAGCTGGAGACAGCTCCACGTTTGTCCTCCTGGGATGAATACTCTGGGTTCACCTATGAGCAGTTCTTGGAGCTAAAAAAGCACTTGGAGAAAGAACGCCACCCTAAGAAGGAGACTCTGGAGGCTTTGGCTGACTCACTCAAACTGACAAAAGGAGACATCAGGATTTGGTTCTTCAGGAAAAGGTGTGAGATGAAGCTCAGGCGGTTGTCTAAGGCCTGCAAGAATTGGAAAATGTGCTGTCACCACTGTAATCAAGAGGGACCACCAGGCAGAACCCCAAGGAGTCCTTTCAAAATGACGCTGAACTCCTTGAAGTTTTGGAAGCCTTGAAGAGTCTCACACTCTCTTCTGGGGACCAAAGAGGAGATGGCATGTGACAGGATTTCTGACTCCCTTTTGTTAATGTTTTCTCAACTTCCTTCTTGGGGCAGGGGGCTGTTGGATTTTATGTCTGTAGATGGTACATGAGTAATAAAGCTTGCATTCATAGAAAAAAAAACCTGAAATACTTTGTGAAAAACCTAAGATATTCTTAGAGAATGCCATATTATATTCTTTTGGTTCTTTTCAAATGACAAAGCATTCAATGTACTATACAGAATACACATGAAATATTTTTACATTGAACACAGATCTCTTAAGGAAAAACTCTACACAATACGCTGTTCTGGAACATGCAGTGTTTTGGAAACAGTCATCCTTTATAAAGACGCAGTGCTCTCAAATCATCTTTGAACCAATGACTATTTTGTAAAGAGGTGAGCATCAACATTTTAAATGTGAAATACAGTCTAAAGTTGGTTTTGCTAAATGATAAGTCCCAGGCTCATTTTATGGCCTGTACCTGTACCTATCCCCCTGCTTGAGATGAATGTCATGGGGCAAATGCCACAACAAACTTCCTTTTGCTACTGTGGCTAACAAAGGCTAGCCACAGTAACCAAAGGCTAGCTTGGCTCTAGGCAGGTTTCAAAGAGTCTGTCCAGGACTGATTGATCAGGAGATCTGAAGGCCATCTAGGCACCTAGCTGAGCCTAGGGCAGGTTGATCCCAGTCTTGCAACCACCTTCAAGCCTAATGTCATCCAGAATAGCCCTGAATGATTCTGGGTGTCTCTGCTGGATGCTGGGCTGGAACTCCCTTGGCACTCACTCCTAGAGTTCAGTGTGAAGGCTGAGTGGGCAGGGCAGGCAGAGCACATTACTGGAGCCAACCTCCATCCCATGCTTTGTTGACAAGAGCTCAGTGATTCTGGAGCAGCTCCTCCCAGCAGATGGGCTGTGAAAACACCTCTCTCTCTAGCCAGAGCTCATAGGAATAATGGAAATCTTCAGGCAGATCCAGCCTCTGCCCCAGCACGCTCTGCAAGCAGTTATCCACAGGTGAAAATTCCGAGTCCTGTGGTTTATCATATCGGCGGCTGTTAAAAGCCTCAATGTTGGCCCTCAGGGTACATTCTTCTGCTTGGAAGTCCCATGGTCTGGCATCGATGTCTGACATAGGAAGAGAGGAAGAAAAAGATACATACAACTCAGGCTGTTACTCTCCTCTCAGATCATGGTCTCTGGGATCCTAACAGCAAAACTGCTGTTCTTTTAAGAGCTATGTATAAAGTATACATATAGCATGCTTATAGGTTTTAAAAGCATTCATATGCTCACATATAAACTAATATATACATAAATGATATTTGGCAGATTAGAAACTGGTAACAGTAGTTACTGCTGAGAAAGAGATGAGAGGGCTTTTTATTGTAATATCTTGTTTATTTTTTCTAGTAATTTATTATAATTGTTAAGAGAAATTAAATTCCTTTTATTGAGTTTTTCATAGTGGATGAAAAGGGAAGATTTTCTCCTAGGGAAGACTGGAGCAGAACATGAACAATCAGTCTGGACAAACTCAGCTGGGCATGGTGGTACATGCCTTCAATGCTAGCATTAGGGGGACAGATGCAGGCAGATCTCCTGAGTCTGAGGTCAGCCTAGTCTACATAGCAAGTTCTAGGATAGCCAAGGCTATATAGTGAGACCATGTCTCAAATGAAACAAAACTAAAACAAACAAACAAAAAGTATAAGAAAGCAAACATTTACCACATCATAAAACTTGTATCACATTTAGGGGCTCGGAAGATGGCATGGGAACCCGACTTTAGAGCCCTGACACCCACATAAAAGCCACGTGCAGCAGTATGCATTTATAACCACTGTGCTGCAGGAGCAGAGACAGGCAAATCCTGGGAGCTCACTGGCCAGTCAGCCTAGCCAATTAATGAGCTCCAAGTTCCTGAAGAATACCTACCATCTACTTTGAGAATACTCACCATTCCCATAAGCCCAGTCATCATTCATACGGTGGCGCACTTTCTGGTAAATGGCTGACATGGTCTTCATATTGCTTTTTCTCCACTGGCGCCCAAGGTACTTGGTCTGTATCTTTAGTAGCTTCAGGACATAAAGTTGCAGCATGGCCTGTTTGACTTTGAGAGCTCGCTTTAAGATTGGAGCTGACTTAAACACCACCAACATCTGCCCAGTGTGACAGAGACAGGGTCACAAACAGTCCACCATCATGTGACGTTTCTTAGGATTTCCAACTCAGACCATATAGACAAACCTGGCTATCTATCCTAGGAGACCCTAGTATCTTGAATTGAACTGGAACATAAAATTCAATTTATGTGTCCAGATTTTTAAATGCCAATAACATATTACTGAGTGATTGTAAAATGAGATGCCCATGTCATCTGCCAATAATTTAAGCCCATGAATTTTAACTACTCTACACAAGAGTTAGTCTTCAAGAATACAGAAGAACTGTATAAGGAGTCTGGGGATAGCTTGGGGTGAGTGAAACACTGTCTAAAACACACACACACACACACACACACACACACACACACACACACACACACACACACACACACCATACAAATTAAGCCAGATGGCACATGCCTGCAATCACAATATTCAGAGGCTGATCATGAGTTCAAAGCCAGTCTTGTGATATACAACAAAACTAAGAACTAATCATTTAAAGTTTATAATATTCACACTGGAAAGATGGCTTAGCATTTAAGAACACTTGTTCTTCTAGAGGACCTGGGTTCAATTCCCAGCATCTTCATCATAGTTCACAACCATCTGTAACTCCAGTTCCATAGGATCCAATTCCGCCTTTTGACCTCTGTGGGTACCAAGTACAACGTGGTACACATACATACATGAAGGCAAAACACAAATAAAATGAATAAATCTAAAAAATTTAAAAATTATAATATATAATTCAAAACAAAGATTATCTGACATATATACCATTTCCACTATTACTAGTTTCTTGTATATCATTGGAGATTTTTTTTTTGAGACAGGGTTTCTCTGTCCTGGCTGTCCTGAAACTTGCTCTGCCAGGCTGGCCTCAAGCTCCTGCATGCTTAGATTAAAGGCATGAGCCATCACCACCTGGTCTTTTTGTTATTTTCTTAAGATTTAAAACTAGTTAAATTTTGTCACATGTATACATATATGGGTTTTTACACATATTTTTGCCAGCTGAGCCATCTCACTGGCCCTAGAGAAAATTTTTGTTTATAGATATATCACATATATATTATTTTTATATTTTAACACAAGTAAAAGCCAACTACACTGTTCAATATCCTGCTTAAATTTTTAAAACTTGTGTGTGTGTGTATGTGTGTGAACGAGAATATGAGTACAGGTGCCCTTAGTGACAAGAGGCATTGGCTCGCCCTGCTGCTGAAGATACAGGCAGATGTGAACTGCCTGGTGTAGGTGCCAGGAACCAAACTTGAGTCCTCTGCAAGAACAGCACATGCTCTTAACTACTGAGCCATCTCCCAACCCCCATATCTCACAGGATCTCTCTGTGTAGATCAGGCTAGCCTTAAAATCACAGAGCTCCTCCTTGTTTCTTCTAACCGAGTGCTGGGATTAAAGGCCTCATTTAATTTAATATTATAACTTGAAAATTATTCCACATCATTCTTTTGGGTGGTTTTATCATAGTCTACCATAAGGGTACATAATAATTTATTTAAGCAGTTGGTCCTTGTTAATGAACATTTAGGTTGTTTCCTGACTCATTTTTATAAGCAACATTGCAATGAATGCTAGACTTGCTTCGTTTTGGGGATGTCTAAGTATAATCAAATGTGACTGGCTTCCCTTGTTAGAGCTGCCTTAAGAGTGTCTGTATTTAGCTCCCTGGGAAGAAATGGACTAGTGAGCACTCATCTTGGACTACGCACCCAGAGTTAGGAAGTGCAGAAACGTCTACACCAGTTATCTACAGAGCTTTCCAAAAGGCAATGCACAAATGCTAATGATGCACAATTCAGTTGAGTGGACGCTTCTATGATCTAAAGGCCTCTTACCATGGTCCTGGAATGCTTCCATTTGGTCAGCTTATTGAGCAGCCTCAGGAGGTTGATGCAGGAAAAGAGGTTCCTCCAGCAGAACTGGCTGTTGTCTCCGGCTTCCTGAAGTAAGGAGCAGCAGCATCATCAATACCCACAAGGCCTTCAGTCCCCGAGAAGACTGCCCGCCTCTGTTGGTCAGGCCAGGTGAATACCCTGCAGGAAACGCTGCCTCTTGACTCCTGCCCTTACACACTAAATCTCATTTCTGAGGGCACACTATCCTTCACCTGAAAACCTATAGTTAGGCTGAGCAAATGCTCAGTAATAAAGTACTTGCAGAGCTGTGTGCCTGAATCCCAACCAAACAAGACAAATAAATAAACAGAAATAAAAAAAATAAACAGAAAACAACTAAAACAGATACTCAACTGACAAACCTGCAAGACTTTTGGGGGTGGGGGTAGAAAGGCGTATACCATCACCACCTGGCTCTACAAGACTCTTTATCTAGAGCAAGTATTGGTTAGAAAGGCAATTCAGAAACACAGGAACTTGACTCAAGCATACTCGCTTTGCTTATCACTTAGAGACAGAGATGATAAGTTTACTGCCATGATCTCTGTACTCACATAAGTCATGTCTCTAATTGCTAGGAGCTTGGTCCCATTCTGGGAGATGTAAACTGTAGGGGTTGAGTCCAGGGATCAAATTAAGGTTGCCAAATTTGTGGCGAGTGCTGTTTTTTTGGTTTTTTTTTTTTTGGCTAGGCCATCATCTTGATTAGGGCTAACTGACATGGGAAGACCCACTCTAATCATTCCCTGGGCTTGGGTCCTGAGAGGCATAAACAGGAAAGAGAAAGCCAGCTAAGCTTAAGCATTCATCTCTCTTCCTTTTATGAGTAGATACAGAGTGACCAGTGTCTTCTGCCAAGGCTTCCCTACTGTGTTAGAACTGTGAGCCAAAATAAACCCTTCCTTCCTTCCTTAAGTTGCTTTTGTTATGGTATTTGTCATCACAGCAACAGGAAAATAATAGAAAAGGGAAAATAGCAGTTCATTCTAACCAGGCACTTTTATTTCATGGTTCTCTATTATTTATTTTTATTATTAGTGTGTATGAAGGTCAGAACACAACACTATGAAGTTGGCTCTCTTCTTTCATTTTTATGTGGGCTCCAGATATCAAACTCAGGTGGTCAAGCTTGTGCAGCAAGAGGCACAAATGCCAACCCATCTTTTATATTTCTTTAAAAAAAATTCTATTTTTTTGGTGTCTGAATATATGCCCACATGTGTGCAAGTGACTGCAGAGACCAGAAGACAGTGTTAGAACTCCCAACTTACGGGCTGTTGTAAAGTTTCCTGATGTGGATGCTGGTAACTACACTCAGGATCTGGAAAAATAGCAAATACTCTTACCATTGAGACATCTTCCTATCTCTTTCATGAAAGCTTGTGAGTACCAGGCAGTGGTGATACACACCTTTAATCCAGAACTCAAGAGGTAGAGGCAGGTGGATCTCTGGAGTTTTAGGTCAACCTGGTCTACAGAGCAAGTTCCAGGACAGCTAGGGCTACACAGAGAAACCCTCTTTCAAACAAAACAAAACAAAACAAAACAAAACAAAACAAAACAAAAAAAGCTTGTGATTATCTAACCAGAGACAACAGATGATATCAGATAGAAATAGGTATCTACTCAGAGACATTTTTTTCAAGAGCAAAAATATTGCCTCTTAATATTAAATGTGATATGTGTATGTGTGCTTCTGTATATATGCATATATTTCACAGTATATATTTATAATACATACACATATATTATATATGCTATATAACATGCCTGTATCCTAGCACTAAAGAAGTAGAGGCAGAGGCAGGAGAATTTCAGGCCAGTCTGAGATACATAGGGAATTCTATGACAGCTTGGATCACATAGTAGCAAGGCTCTGTCTCAAAAAAAGTATTGGAGCCAGGCAGTGGTGGCGCACGCCTTTAATCCCAGCACTTGGGAGGCAGAGGCAGGCGGATTTCTGAGTTCGAGGCCAGCCTGGTCTACAGAGTGAGTTCCAGGACAGCCAGGGCTACACAGAGAAACCCTGTCTCGGAAAACAAAAAAACAAAAACAAAAAACAACAACAACAAAAAAAAGTATTGGGACAATCAAGATGGCTCAGCAGGGAAAGGTGCTTGCCGCCAATCATGAG
>CM052700.1:105032368-105082779 GCA_028551405.1 Uromys caudimaculatus
TGCTCTACTAGTAGTACAACTTTTGTTCATTTTGTTTTTGAGACAGGGTTTCTCTGTATAGCTCTGGCTGTCCTGGAACTCACTCTGTAGACCAGGCTGGCCTCAAACTCAAGAGATCCACCTGCCTCTGCCTCCCCAGTACTGGGATTAAAGGTGTGTGCCACTGTGCCAGGCCAATAGTAGAATTTTTGTTTTTGTTTTTGCTTTTTTTTCAGAGACAGGTTTAATAGTAGAATTTTAATGCTACTATGCACTCCTGTTTATGGGTTAAAACATATTATTCCTTCCAAATCTTAATCTCAGAGACATACTTTTCCACTTTACTTTAGAGTTTGTCTGTATATGTATTTTGCACACCATGTGTACCCACTGCCATTAGAGGATGGAAGAAGGCATCAGATCTTCAGAAACTAGAATTACAGATGGCTGTAAGCTGCCATGTGGGTGCTGGGAATTGAAGCTGGGTCCTCTTAACTACTGAGCCATCTCTCCAGCCCCAATTTTGCTATTTCCAACTATAAAGTCTTAGCAGTTAACTTCTCCATCTATAAAATAGTAATATTGGGCAAGATGTAGTGGTACATGTCTTTAATCCTAGCACTAGGAAGACAGAGGCAGGCAGATCTCTGTGAGTTCAAGGCCAAGCTGGTCTACATAGCAAGTTCTTGGAGATCCAGGACTACATAGAGAGACCCTGTCTCAAACAAAAGAAAACAAACAAAATAGTAATATTAACTTTATAGTTTTTTACAGACTCAGCACTACCATGTTAATAACAAAGGTTAGGTAAGCTTTTACATGAGTAAAGACCTTCCAGCTTCCTTGGCTGCTCAGTAGCAAAGAATATGCTAGCTATGATTGTTCAGGACATGGATCTTTTGACTCACGTCTAATCTGGGGTCTGTCACCTATGAGAAGTGGACTGTGACAAGTCAGTCCATCCACTGAGCACTTGCTTCTCATCTTTGAAATATAAGGAAGTGAGTCAAACGGTTCTTGATATGCCCTCCCCTCCAAATTCAACTCCTGTGGGCTTATAAAACAAGAGGAATTTTAAAAATTTTGCATAATTTATTTTCCTAACCCAGCATTTTGTCTGTATTAAAGCTGCAGCACCCATCGGTGAGTACCATCATTTAGCACTATTGAGGTCTTCAAAGTACTAGACACAGTACTTTTTCATGCATATAAAAATAAATAAGAGTACTATGTGTCTTGTCAAAGAATTTATACTCAAATTGAGAAGGCTAGAGAAGTTATTATACTGCATTGGGATAAAAGGAGTATGTCTGAAGATCTGTGCCAATATAGGATAAAGTAGATGCCTTATCTTAAACATGATTTGGTCAGGCAGTTTCAGAAAATTCAGAATATTTCAGAGATACTTTCCTGATTTGCCTAGACCTGCTTCAGGATGAAGATCTTCCTGGGCAAGGAATTTTCTAAGATACACACTCCGGGGCTTGATAACTAACATGAAAATGAGAAGCAAATTGCCTACAATACAACAAAAGAAGATGCCGTGTGTGTGTGTGTGTGTGTGTGTGTGTGTGTGTGTGTGTGTGTGTGTATGTGTGTGTGTGTGTGCGTATGTGTAAGACACATCAGAAGAGATCCTCCTGCTAATTAGCACAGATACTGTGTTTCAGCCTCTCCTCCTCAGCGTTTCCCACCGACTCTCCTCTTCTCTGTATAATGCTAGGCTCAGCTTTTCCAAATCCTTCAGCAGCTTTAAACCCTTGCCGCCTCTGTGCTCTTGCCAATACGCCTTCATTGATCTGAGACTCCCAAACCACAGCATCATGGGGCCAGAGAAGACACGGAAAAGCAAATGCCAGCCTCTGCCATCAGCCAATTTCAAAGGCCACAAATCCCCATCTGCTTACCAGACTCTCGGTAGTAAGCTCTGGCAAATCCTGGATGGTCCAGCACGGGTAATCCAGCCCTGGAATGCTGCAAGATGCAGAGATAAGGACAAGCTCCAGGTAAACGGCACCAGCTGGAAGTGCCTATCTCTGAGAAGAGTAGGAGGTATTTCTCCCCTGCAGGCTTATGTGCTTCTCAAATTGCTCATGACCTCCGCTGAAATTGAGGGCACTAGTGCTGGGCAGCTCCAACTCCAGTCTCATCTCCTCAGTTACAGAGGAGCCATGGAGCTTTAGGCTGTCCTATCTGGTGGGTGCAAAAGAAGTTAAAGCAGAAAGACAGACCCGCTCCTTAGCTCTCTTAGGCTCTTTAGGAAATATGTAAACTTAAGTTCATTTGCCTCTGCGTTTAAGTGTGCATGTGAATATAAACGTATTCCCAGAGATGCTACCCAAACACACTCCATTAAATAATCTGTGGTTATGAAGATGAAAAGAAGATCTCTTGGTTTTTCTCCTGATCCTTCTGAAAGCCAGGAACCCCCCGGGGGTAACTTCCAGTGCCACCCTAGAGGAAGCACAGGGCTGCTTCTTATAATATTGCTCAAGACAATCAAACAGTAGCTCAAGAATGAAATATAATAATGTTTGTCACCAAACATTGGGAATTGCAACAGAGCTATAAGCTCTGCAGTGAGCCCAGGGAATCAGGCATGGGTCAGGGAAGGAAATAAGGCACCACACAGCAATAGGAACAGTCAGTCAATAAGTGGCTGTTTTTTGTTTTGTTTCCCCTTTACGAGTACAATGCAGAATTTGGGCTAGTTAATTTCTAATGTTCCTTCTATTTCTAATGCTCAATGAAATTTCAACACTGTGGTGGTTTGAGTAGGTTTGTCTGCCTGCAGGTCGGCATGCTTCCCACCATGATGATAATGGACTGAACCTCTGAAACTGTAGGCTAGCCCCAATTAAATGCTTTCCTTTATAAGAGTTTCCTTGGTCATGGTGTCTCTTTACAGCAATGGAACCCTAAGACAGATATCTTCCTCAATTACTCTCTACCTACTTTTTTGATACAGGGGCTCTCACTAAACATGGAGCTCAATAATTTGGCTATGCTAGATAGCCAGTGAGCTCCAAGCTTCTGTCTGTTTCCACCTTTCTAGTGCTGGGATTATAGATGTATACTGTCACACCCAACTTTTTATATGAGTTATAGGGATCAGAACTCAAGTCCTCATGTTTGTGTGGCCCTTTATTAGTTGATCTATCTTTGTTCATAATCTTATTAATCAAACCAATTCACTTTTCTATGAATTTATCTGACTTTATCTCCTAACTGGCAAGATGAAAACAAAACTTGTACTATCTCTTAGCATTGCCAATGTTAAGTGGAATTATTAATGTAAAAAATATTGTATTTTGGGCCAGCAAGATAGCTCAGCTCTTAATGCTAACACAGAGAGCCTAAGTTTCATCCCCAGGACACACATGGTGAAGAAGAGAACCTATTTCTGCAAGTTGTCCTGAGACAACACCCATGCTTTGGCATGTGTGTACCAATACACAGGCATGAAAATAAAAATTCAGGGGCTGGAGAGATGGCTCAGCGGTTAAGAGCACTGACTGCTCTTCCAGAGGTCCCGAGTTCAAATCCCAGCAACCACATAGTGGCTCACAGCCATCTGTAATGGGATCTGATGCCTTCTTCTGGTGTGTCTGTAGACAGCAACAGTGTACCCACATAAACAAACAAACGAACAAATCTTAAAAAAAAAAAAAAAAGGAAGCCAGGCAGTGGCTTTAATCCCAGCACTCGGGAGGCAGAGGCAGGCGGATTTCTGAGTTCGAGGCCAGCCCGATCTACAGAGTGAGTTCCAGGACAGCCAGGGCTACACAGAGAAACCGTCTCGAAAAACCAAAAAAAAAAAAAAAAAAAAAAAAAAAAAAAAAAAGGAGGGACTAATGATACAGGAAGAAATCAAAGGTGCAGAGATGCAGGAATTTTCTCAGTTATCCAAAGTAGTCCCTTGAAATCTGTCCGGAGTGCATACCTGTTTTTGGCAGTGATATAGGACAGGATATTTTGATTGAAGAACTTCAGAATCAAGGGGATGCAGTTGGCAAACACTAAATGTTGTGCTACATATTCAAACTGAATTAAAAGATCAAAGTAGAAAGATTTGCTTATTTGGGGGAAGATATGAAGTATGTATTTAAGAAAAAGACAGGAACATACAAATATAGCATCCACTCCTAAGAGTATCTACTGTCTACTGTTATCAGTCTGTCAGTCTCTGAAATGGGGATACTCATATTTAGCCAGCCTATCTTATAATCTGCAGTGGGTGCTACAAGCTTTTGATCAAAAACACAGTAAACATACAAGAAAGAAAAAAAAAAAAACCCCAAACATACTCTAAAAAAATAGCAAGAATTGCTGTGACTTTTGTTCCTAAGCCCAATGGGAAAGAAAGTCTCCCTGAAGGAGCTAGTTTCCATACCAAGCCTCTGGGTCATAATGTTTCAACTGTGGTTGATATAGCAGGGACAGGTGCAGTTAACCTTTGGCAACTGCTGGCACCAGTCAGGCTGGAGACAGCACATAGTAACCATGGAATGTAGGTTTCAGTAGTCTGTCCAGTATATGACCTTATTTCTAATACTTAGAATATCAATGTATCAATGAATGAATGAACAAGAGCCTCTTCAGTCAGCAGACACGGCACTAAGAAATCCAGGATGGCTTTGATGAGATAAATATCAGTACTTGGGGTTCTGTTTGGATCTCTTAAATCCATATCAGGTTTATGTCCAGGAAGACCTACTGGGGTAAGTGGCATAAAAACAAAGGTGTAGAGTTAGTCGCTCTGGATTTTGTTTATGATGCACTGAGGAGCACCAGAAAAAAGGGATGCCTCCAAATCTGAGCCTAAGATTGCTGGGACAGTACAGAAACAAGGTGGAAAGGCAGAGAACTATGGTATTTTAAATCTGCATCTCTGTTACCAGCGAGAATAGCCATGGCAGAAGGGTAAGCTGCTTTCTGTTCCTGAATATGTGGTTAGAGGTGGGGAGTTAGCTTCTGTCATAACTACTACTCTCTCCTGCTTGGTATTTTCTCCCTGGAAGCCACCCTAGAGTATTTTCCAAGTTTTAGACAAAGGAGCCAGTGCATACCTACTACTGAAAGTGGGAAGTTTTAAAATTTGAGCTCTGCCCAAGCTTTGTCCGGACTTACCCGCACTGACACACTGTGGTCAGGCCATTCAGGGTATCTGACAGTCCGGCTATGGATCTGTCTACTGCCCACCAAGAGAAACACTAAGAAACACATCCTAGTGGAAAGGGGAGCATTGTCTCCTAACCAGTCTGCTCCTTCTAATCCTGATGCTGCTCAGCAAACACAGGACAAAGCCATGGTCACTGCCTGTACACGATTCACTCTTTTATCAGGCTTTATTTTGAGTGCTTTGTTGGAAAATGGGGTAAAGCCTCAGGGCAGAAATGAGAAGGGTTCCATATTCCCACGCTCTCCCTAGAGGAGCTTCCATTCAATTCACTTGTCTTCATCTAGTCCTTGTACCTTGATAATGCCTACAGGCCCAAGGCAAACAATGCCTTTGTGGGAAGGGAAAGCAAAGCAAAGTCTTGACTTTAATCCTAATCTCCTTACCTATAAACCAGGGATAAACCAGAGTACTCAGGAGGCAGAGGTAGGAGGACCTTTGTGAGTTTGAGGCCATCCTAGTCTACATAATGAGTTCTAGGACAGCTACACAGTGAGACTCTGTCTCAAAACAAAACAAAAACAATAGCAACTAAAGAAAAATTATCCAAAAAGCCCACCAGTCCCATCCACCCCCCCCCCCAAACAAACAGGAATAAAATAAGGACTCCTGGGGTGAGAAGCTCACAAAAGCTTTGTAGGATGTCAAGCACATTATAGGTATTTCATAATTGTGTGTTATCAGATATATGATCCCCCCGACCCCTGTGGCTTCATATATCAGCAGACTATCTCTCTCACCCCACTCTGAGGCAGAACTCCAGCAACATTTAATTAGTTTCCAAAAGTTCTCTGCTCTTTCTCCTCTGAGCTTTCACATATTAGATTTTCTGCTTGAATTGGTTCTTCTCTTCCCTGATAAGTCCCATTTGCTGGCTAGCATCTGTTTCTCTGAGACTCAGGTTAAAGGCCACCTCTTCTCTACCTCAAGTTGGATTAGGTATTTCAACAGCATCCAGTACCTATCTGTATTACACCACTCTACAACTGGGCATTTATGAATCTGTTACAAGACTGTATGGCCTATAAGAGTCTGAACTATGTCTCATTTAGAATTAATCTGATTCAGAAAAGTCCTTCACATACAGACAAGTATGGCCAATATGCCAATATGAATGGTTGAACTGAATCTAACTGGCTAGGAATATTCTCAAGAATCTCTAGCCAGATCTTGAGCTAATTTACAAGGAATATAGATTATTGCATCTTTTTAGGATGGCTCCCCACATCCCACTCCATATCCTCACCATACACTCATGCCACAAGTAGCTGACTCCTCATTCGTGACAAAGGCCAAGTAAAATACACAGCAGTACAAGGATCCCTGTGTGGCCCTAAGGTACGAGGACTACTTGGAGCGTGTACCGTAGTGTCCTAACTGCTCACCTGGTAGATATGGTTGAGTTTGAAGTGTTTGAGAAGTAGGAGGAGCAGGGCAGAGATGCTCTTCACAATGATCTCCTTGTGTCTGTTCACGTCAGTGCCTAGCTTCATGCTCTGCAGAACAGTTACGCTACGAGGGAAGAGGAAGCATCAGTAGAAAGGTAGGGTTGGAGGGAGGCCTAGGATGGAAGGCCCAAGTAGTTGGGTTAGATAGTAGTCGGGATACACACACACACACACACACACACACACATGCATAGATGCATACATACATATATAACACACACATATATCTATAGCTATGGTCAGAATATATATAGTTAGAATTTAGGAAACCTGAACTTCTCTGCTAGGAAAATCTCCAAAGTTCCCATTTAGGATCTATCCAGGAAAAAGCTTTCACGATCTTTTTGCTAATGTGCCCTGTCTCTGGCAACCTTATCCACTGGTGCTGTCTACTCATGTATCTGGCAGCTAGTCACCAACACTGAGGTTTTCTGTTGGATCCTAGTTCTGAGTTACATAGAGTTCAGTAGGTAGAAGGCCCTGCAGGAGACAGGAGGTACATGCAGAAAAGGAGAGATTTCTCTTCAGACAATTCCTGTTACCACAGTGTGGTGGGATAGAGAGGGCCTGAAGACAACCCTAGTGTCTAGCAGCTGCCCCAGTGGAAGCACTCACGGCATCTCTTCAGGCAGGACATCTGCCAGGATATTGATAGAGTCTGTCTTAGCCTTGGAGGTGGGGGCTGCAGCCAGCAGAATCTTAAGCAGAGCAATCTGGGAGATAGAAAAAGAGGAAAGCCACTCTTGTCTATCCCACTTAGCAAAATAGTAGTTCTTCCAAACTTCTCTGCCCCAAATGAAAAGTATTTCAAAGCCTTTTTCTAAGACCGTCCTTCAGTGACTAAGCCTTGACAGCATATCGTAATGCAAACAGGTATTTATCCTGAGGCCTGTCTGTGAGGCCAAGGGAGAAGGCCAAAGCAAGCTTCTAGGCTGTTTTGCTTCAGGGTTGCTCCTAAAGTGAATACAGAAAGAACAAACTGGGAGGGGCAATGCAGAGAAATAAGTGGGAGAGATAAGCCTGACATCCTTCCTTCTTAGTCTTCCCCTGACCCTATCAGCATCTTCACCATTCCCATCCAGAGGCAACCAACGACTTGGCAGCCAATGGCAGAACTCATGATAGTGGTAATTAGCATCATCTATAGGTAGATCTTGCTTTATCCTGTACCCCAGGCCCCAGTAGAAAGGCTAGGGAGAATGGCACCTTTAAAAGAGTCACAAGGGAAATTCAGAATCCTAAGTTCCTCTTGGTAGAAAAGGGCAGCTCTGGCCCAGCCAGCTCCTTACCATGTACTGGGGGAGGCTGTACAGCATGCCCTGGTAGAGGATTTCACTCGGCGTTTCTGGTACCACCTCTTCTCCCTATGGTAGAAAACACAGTTGACCCAGGTCACTGTTCAGGTTACATGCTGGTTGCTGAGGGGCAGCGCGAACTGAGGACTGTGCTGGGGGTCAGCCCTGGCATGCTGTCTTAAGTGTGATGATGATTCGCTGTGTGGTTTTGGACGAGTGATCACTCCTCTTTAGGCTCTAGTTTTTCTTTGAGCTGGTTTAGCTGATCTCTGCTGTCTTTTTCCAGTCTCAACAATTGATGAATCTGGCTTTCCTAGTATCTGAAATTAATCACTCTTTCCATGTCACATGCTCAATCAGGAGTCAGTACTCCAATCCAGGAAATGTCTTAGACCACTGCTTTGGTGTACACACACACACACACACACACACACACACACACACACACACACACACACACACACACACACGATATACATGGGTTTAACCAAAGCTATAAATACACCCAATATATTGAGATATGCTATACAGAGCCACTTCCCATGGTGTTAATCAGAGATCAACCAAGAAAAAGGTAGGTGGTTCAATAGGGAGGGTTATTGATGGAGTTAAGTAACTCATGATCAGAGAAAAAAGATGAATATTAGCAAGGAAGCTTTTAAAGGGTTGGGAACTAATTTTCACCTCTCTCCAGTGTCCTTGTCATCATCACTTCCTTCTAAGTGCCCCATGTATACCTCATCTTCTTCATGGCCATAATGAATCCCCTATCAGATGCTCAAGAGGCAGCCCAGGCCTCACTGAAATCTTTGGCCAACGCAGTCCTTTTTCCCTTGAGGACCCTATTACAGGGTGAGAGTCACTGCTGTAAGATTTGGAGGCAAGGAGGACTAACTGGGCCAGTGGATACAAGCCTTGAGTAGGCATTCAAAAGGGCCTAGTGATCTTATCATGTGTGCCTTCTTGCTCCCCAAAGGGCTTACTACTTTCTCTCTCCAACCAATCCCCTCACCCCAGAGCCCCTCATGTTGCTGACTCTGCCTCACACAAAGACAGTCATCAGAAAGACATACTACATCTTTAGAATACTAGATCTGTCAGTCTCTGCTTGCCTTCTGACATGCCGTATAACTTTTTGTGCTTAGAACAAAACCCAAGTCTCTACTTGGGCTTGGGGTCCACAATCTTTCTAAGATGCATTTATATTATTTTAATTATGCATAGTTGTGTGCATATGGGCATATGAATATAAGTGCAGGGCCTGTGGAAGTCAGAGGTACTGGAACCTCTAGAGCTGCATATGGTTGTAAGCTGCCATGTGTGAGGACTCTGGCCAGCTTGAGTGTGGCAAGCATAGCTCTGGCAGACTTTGCCCTTCCCCCTGATCCCTTCTGCCTTGCTAAAAACCATTAGATTACATTCCCAAAGCTAGCTGCCAAGGTAATTCTCGTATTTGTCCAATTCCTCCTCCTGAGGCTGACTACCAAGGTTCAGCTATCATGGTACTGAAGCCTAGCAATCAAAAGTCTCCTTTGGCTCACATAATTAATATGCCCAATTAGAATTAAACACCTCATCCAAACACACGGTTTCCCCTTTTACCTTTATAAACTGCACTTTCTCTTTTTACCTTTATAAGCTGCCTATGGGCTATACCATCTGTTTCCTCTCTATCCACAGGCAGCCCTTTGTCCTATTGTGGACAAATATCCTTATCCCCTTCTCTGCCCTTTGCTCCTCTCGGGCAAATAAATTTCCTTTGTGCTGAGAACTTGGTCTTGGGGTATCTTGAGCCGACTTTAGAGGTTCCCTACAATGTGGGTGCTAGAAATTGATCTCAGGAACACTAGAGTAACAGGAAGTACTCTTAAGTCACTGAGCTATCCCTCCAGCCTACATAGTCTTTCCTCTTTCTCTTGATAAAGTTTATCAGGCCTTTAGTTAGTTGCTCTGTTGGACCATTTAATTTAGTCTGTCTGTCTGTTTTTCTTTTTGTTTTTTCCAAAAGGGTCTCATGTGGCCCAGGCTGGCCTCAACTAGATAAGTAGCTGAGGATGACCTTAAACTCCAGACCCTTCTGCTTCTGCCTCTCAAGTACTGGGATTAAGCAAACACCATAATTGTTATGTTTTAGCACGATACTCTCCCTTTATCCCACATCCTCCCGTAGCTACCATCTTTCTCTCCCTTTCTTTATATTTGTTAGCTGTCTACTTCTTTTCTTTGCATTTCAATGTACTTGCAACAAGCTTTTTTTTTTTTTTTTGCCATTTCACTGTGATCATCCTTAACAAAGTCACCCAGTGACTTAAGGCTGCCCGATCCAATGGCACCTCTGTTCTTCTGTGCCGTCCATCAGCATTTGGCACAGCCATCACTCCCTTCTTTAAAGACTTTGTTTTTATGGGATCACACTTCTAGATTCCCTTCTACTCCGCTGAGCATTTTTCTTACTTTTTGTGGTTTGGTTCCTGACTCACCCTACCTTCAACATACTGGTGTGTCCCAGGGACCTTCCTGGGTCCCATCCTCCTCCTCTCTGCCCACTTTCTTGGGCTCCCTTAGCAATGTCTATAGTTTTAACATTGTAACAAATCAATGACTTTCAAATCTCTAGAAGCCAGTCGTCTCCTTGAACTCTAGACCTAACTGCCCAGTCTTCTGCTTGAGTATTTAATGAACATCTAAACCTTGGTATGACCCAACATGATTTTGGGCACTCCTCCTATTTTCCAGGTGACACGTATTCTGATTCTTCTCTTTGCCTCTTGATATACATCTAGCTATACTTTCAAAATATAACCCACATTCATCTACTTTACAACCCTAGTCTAGGTCACTATCAGCTTTCACTTTAACTGTTTTGAGATGGGTTGACGCCTCCCCTCTTTGTTGGGCAACCTTTGCACAGTAGATAGTGTTTTTTTAAAACCAAAGATTAATGTCTCACCTCTACTTAAACTCCCTGAAGGTTTCCCTTTGTGCTGTGAACCAACTTGAAGCTCTCTACCTCTAACAGGTCCTATTAAAGTGTCCCAGGCCACTTGTCCAACATCCTCTCCATAAGCCCCCTTACTGATAGGCTGTTATGACAGTCTTCTTTTGCTGCCTCTTGCACTCTGTGCCCTTTCTACCCTGATTCTACTTGGAATGTTTTCTCCTCTGATGCCCCTTGCTATGGCTGGCTCCTTTCTGTACTTCAGATCTTAGTTATATGTCACCATCTTACACATCTCATCTATTCCAACTGCCCAGCCGAAAATAATCTACAGAGGGTAGATTATTATTTATGATGTTATATTATTTAAATTATCTTCATGGGACCTACCATTCCCTATTTTAATGCAGTGCGGGTCCTCTGCCTTTAACAAGCTGAATCAGTGCATGCACAATGTATGCCCTGCAACAGCACTGCAAACAGTTCTTTTTCCCACCTTCTGTGAGCCAGAGCCCTTGACTCACCAAAGACATGGGGCATTTCTCCAGCTCCTCTTCATTCTTTATCTGTATATCTGCAATGGAGATATACTTGTGCTGACAAAGATAAGAAAACATCAACAAGGGTTGAGAACCTAATTCACATGTCTCCTCCTCCTTCCCCCCAGGCTCCTTCTCAACTTTCCTTGTTCATAGGAAATATTCCATGAGTTTACCATCCCCCAAACCCATAAAATCTGTGGAAGCAAGAATCTAACTCACTTCTGAATAATAAGCACTGAGTAGTACTTCATAAACAATATTTCTGTGTGTTATATTTCCATAGTATTTGTTGGATACTAGCAAATATTTAGTCATTTACCTTCAAAGTGCAAGGGGAAGCCAAGAATAGACCTTTGCCCTCGGAACTACTGCTCACACATATTTGATGTGCATGCATCTGTGTGTGGAGTTATAACTCCACAGTCTTTGTGTGTATGCACAGATTGATATAAAGAAGATTCTTACATAATGTGTAGCCTTCAGAAGCTAGTGGACCTATGGGGAGAGAGAAATAAAAAGGAAAGGAAGCAACGAATGGGGAGAGAGAGAGAGAAAGAGAGAGAGAGAGAGAGAGAGAGAGAGAGAGAGAGAGAGAGAGAGAGAGAGAGAAGGAACAAGAGAAAGGAATTGTGTTTTCATTTATCTGAATTCAGGAAACTGGGTAAGTAGAGAGAGACCTGACTTTTCCTATTTGGCCAAAAGGCCTGCAGGGGAGATGCAGAAGGTCCTGAATATTCTGGAAGAAGAACTCTAAGTACCCAAGGCAGTGATAATCTGACTTGCTTTGATGACTCCCTATCCCTGAAGAATGAAAGCCCATCCTTGTCACCTGCTTTAGAGTCTTCACACTCTCGTGGATGGGTCGAGGTAATCCAACCAAGGTATCTGTGTCCCTGTAAAAGGTACAAAACACCAAACCATAAGCAAAGAGAGAACTACCCATATACTCTGGAATCACAGGGACCACACACTTCAGCATCTATTCGTGCTATCCTACACCTTGCTTAAGGTCACAAAAATGTTCACATGCCGAAGCATTTCTGAAAATTAGAAGATTTATATCACATAGCCTCTTAGTCATTCACTTAATCTGCAGGTGATAGATTCCTGATTAATGGAGTATGTAGCCTAATGATGCCTTTGACAGTGAAGTCCTTTGTAGCTTTACAGTGAGGAGGATACATGGCTTTCTCTAATATACTTTATATCCTTTTCTTAAAAAAAGCTAGTCACTTACTGCCCCAGAGTGAATCCAATGAACTTGTTTCTGCTCATCTCCAAGAAATGTTCAATGTCCTTCTGTCTGAGATGATGGTGAAGAGACCAGTATCAGAGAGAAGAAAACAAAACAAAATAAACCTTGAGAAAGAGAACTTTTCAGCGCCCCTGTTCCTTCATTTGGAAGAAGACAGAGATGGACAGAAGGAACTTCAGACCCAGGGGTTCTGACTACCACACCAGGTTAATGAACACTGAATATGTGAGCTTTCACCCTGGCTCGTCAGTGACTGAAACCCCAAAGCTCAGGATTAGTGGTGCCATTAAACCTACCTAACCTTCGGGGCCCAGGGCAGGCCCTTGGGAAAGGCCACCCGATCAGCAGAGAGAGGTGCCTGTGAGGGCGGAGGCGGTACCAGAGGATCCTGTTCTAGCAGGTCTAACTCTCCATCCAAGGCTCGTTCTCCATCACCTGCAGATTCTTCTTCCTCCTCTGTGGCTGGTTCCTCAGTCTTGAAGAGATCCCTTTCATTGTAGATGTCCAGGCTGTCTTGCTTGGTGAGGAGTTGCTGGGGGAGCGGGGGGGGGGGATACAGAGCATATGGCAACCTTGTCTGAACTCTCTCTAGACTTTAAGAAACATGAAGTTGAAAGCTATCTACTATGAGAACATTGCATTACCCATCTGCTTCTTATAACTCACTGGACTCAATCATAGGACATGTAGCTCCTGGGAAAAATGGCTGAGGCCAAGAAACAGAGCATAGACAGTACCTGTGTGGTACCCAGCTAGCTTTCCAAAAGCATGGATGCTCTTCCCCCCAGCCCCCAGCACGTTCCTTCCTAATTATGCTCTACTTAGGTGAACATTCAATGAGTGTGCTTTCTGTCAGCATACACCAGCTGGCTGACTGAGGAAGAAGATGACAGAAGCTTGCTGCCAGGCAGAAGAAAGTAAGCTTAGAATGTTAAATCTTATTGCATAAAGAAAAAAAGATTGGACAGAAATAGGCCAAAAAGTTAACAGTCACTGCCTCTGGTTGTTAAGCTTGTGGGTGATTTTTCTCTCTTTATCACATTTTTATATTTGTTCCAAATTTTCTACAATGAGTAAGCATTACTTTATGAAACCAAAAAGAAAGGTTTCTAAAAAAAAGTCATGCTGCCTACAATTTAGACTGGATTGAACCCTGTCATCTTTAATTGGCAAACTCTGGTAGGCTAGCCAGGTGAGTTCACGAAAATGTGGCCACGGATCAGTGTAACTTATTAGAACTTCTCAAGATGATATGCTGCCTAGAACCCTAACCAGCCATCTCTCAAATGCAAGCTTGTGGTCCAAGGCCAGACAGAGGATGGTGGCTCAAAATAAAACTTCTTCTGCCAAGAAAATGGTGATTCATGATAGACATGTAGATTTGCTAGATGCTCTTTTCAGGGTCCCTACTCTCAGAATTCAAAACTAACTCATATTTAGGATGCTAAGCAACTCTAGTTACTGAGGTCCAGACCAATAACACATGCATGGCCAGAGGAGAGGTCAAAGCACAGACACTAAGGATTCATGCTGGTTACAGGGCCAACCTGGGATGGCCATCTACTGTCCTTTCCTACCCCATCCAAAGTATCTTAGAACCTTGACTTTTGATTTTGACCAGTCAATACCCCAATACTACTGTACTTTGGTCCATACCCTTCGAGAACCACGGCGGCCCCGCAGCTTGGAGGGTGGAGGAGCCAGCTGAGACTCCCCCAGATCAAGAGTGTAAGAAGGCGGGGAGGCAGCTCGCATGCTCTTTACGACCTGGATACTGTCCTCAGCTAGCGGAGGCAGGCCCAACTCTGCACGCTTCTGTATTTTGAGAGCCTGCAGGTGCTCAAATCCACCAAGGGTAAACTAAAGAGTAAAAAGGAAAGGGGAAGTTATCCAATACCAAGTGTCAGCCCTGAGCCCTGAGCCGTGAGCCCTGAGCATGCTGCATTTATGTATTTAGAAACAGATATGCACACATGCGCGTGCGCACGCGCGCGCACACACACACACACACACACACACACACACACACACACACACACACACACACACCAGTAACTAAAATCAAGAAGCCATAAATTTCAGAGAGAGTAAGGAACAAGGATGGGTGCATGGAAGATGTTAGAGAGAGGAATGGCGGAAGGAAAGAACCTCAACTTCCATTTCCTCACACTGACTCTTGAACAAGGAAGCAGAAAAACACGAAGGAACAAACATGACCACTACTCCAGTCTGAGGGTCTCTAGGGTCAGAATAAAGCACAGAATTACTTACTGACCCAGGGCTGGAAACAGCACTAGACATTAGAAGCAGGGAGGGACTCCACTGGAAAAAGTTTAAAGAACAGAAGACAACCCCCCTTTGCTTTGTTTCTTGAGCAGGGTCTCACTGTGTAGCCCAAGCTGGCTTTAAACTTGCAAACTTCATCCTCAGTCTATCGAGTTTTACAACCATATGCCATCATCCTTGGCATAATCTCTCATTTTAAGGAGCACATTCAGGTGTTAGGATGTCCTAGAGTGACAGTTTCCTCTGCAATCAAGAGGTGGTTTACCCTGTGAGGCCCGCTAGGATATGTTGTTCCTCTAGCCCTATAGGATTTGAGCCAGAGGAAGACTATAGGATAAAGGATCAGATTGAAGAATAAATAACAAATTATTAACTATATACTTGTAAGAACGCCTATCCTCTACTGGAAGAAAAGGCATGCATAAGTCTTAACATTTCATAGTTACAGAAACAGGTACAGAATTGCTGAATGCTCATTGTAATGAACAGAGCCAGATTCCCAATGGCCAGCTAGTGTGCTTTCTATGAAACATCAATTCTGTTAGGGAAAGGTGCCACTGACATTTTCAACCCAGAGAGTGGCATCCAACAGGTTCACCCAGTAGAAAGAGAAGCCGGATGGTGCTGATTGACGACTCCAGGAGGGCTTTGCTCCTCTTAGTTTGCTGGGACTAACAGCTGCCTCATTCTGCTGCCTAGCTCTAGCCCACAGACCCAGATTAGAAAAATCTGATTGGGTGAGAAGGGAATGGAGATGATCAGCCGCTCACCATGACCACCTTCCAGAGCAGAAGCAGAACCTTCTTTATTGGAAAGTGGGGGGCCAGGCCACTGCAAAATTTGGTAACCATGGAAAACAGCAGGAGGGCAAAAGGCTCTTCATTGTGCGTGGAGAAACCTGAGGAATAAGGAGAACCAAGAGAAAATGGGAGGAAGTAGCTGATATCCTGCCCTAAGTTCCCTGAGTCTGGGCACACTGAGGAAGGCACTCAACCTCCCCTCAAAAATTCAGAGCACTTTCTCCTGTGGAGGCATAGTGAGACCCCAGAAGGAATTTCCTTAAAGGACAAGATCGAGGCTATTGTGGTAAAATAGTGTGCTCCATCCCTAGAGGTTAAGGAAATGCTCTGAGGGCCATAGCAAACAGGAAGTAACAGTGATGTGGCTTACTGACTAAAGGTATCAAGGGTCATCATAGACCATACTTCATTCTTTACTTATTTACCTCAATAAATATATATTTTTAAAATGCTTTCACATCTTATCCTTGTCAGATGACCACGTCAACCTACATTAGAACAAAGTTCAGTTTTTAAGGCGATTCAACTCATTTCCCCCCCAAATGGGATTCATGATGAAATGGAAGAAGAACGGCTATTCTCAATTCTAACGAAGGAAACTAAGACACACAGGGGTGCAATCAAACCCAGCCCTCATGCCCCATGCAACATCTCTGGCTTAAAAAGGAAACAAGACTACTTTTGAAAAGAAAAAGAACAAAAAAGGACACTTTCCTCCACGGGGCGGACACTCTGCTTCCCGCCCACCCTCAGAGCTCTCTCCCCGGCCCCTCCTCACATGCTACTTCTTACTCAGTTCAGTTCGGAAGGTCTCTCGGGCTGTCCTCCACCCATAGGGGTCTATTTCTCGCTCCAGGCGGATATTTTCCACCATTAGGTACATGACACTCAGCAGTACCCTGGGGTTACAAAAGGATTGTAAGAGATGCCCAAGGCAGTTCCCAGCCTGTAGTTCCAGACTTCAAGGATGACCTCAGTGGGCGTCCAACCAGAGAAGATTGGTTAAAAGGTAACTTCCCACTCATCTGGGACTTGGAAAAAGGGTTAACACACACCACTCATTACCTCTGTCCAAAGCCCAGGGTTACCTCACTCACCTGAGCTCAGTGCTGTCAGCAATGGAGACAGCTGGTTTCCGAAGAGCACTACTAGAGGCCTGGCTGTTGCTGCCATAGAGGGGAATGAAAGAACACAAGCCCATCAGGCCTTTTCCTCCCTGTGCTCACTTACTCTACACATAAACACAAACGCCTGCCATTCCCTGGTTACACAGCGACAGGGAGACTCATCTACGGAACCTGTAGACCTTGCTACCTCAGTAAAACCTCATGTATGGCGAAGACAGGCAAGTAAGGGGGTCTGCGATATCAATTCCTCTTGTGATTCCCCACAATGCTTACCTCTGTGCTGAAGACAAAACAGATGCTAAGCAATATCTGATCAATAAGAAGCAAACTTCAGTGTATCTAAAACTCCTGGATGGCAGGCACAAGAGAAAGTAGTAGCAGCAGGAGAAAAGGCTGCTTCTACAGTCATAACTCATGACAAATAATTAGGCACAATGACAGAAATTGGTCTGTTTCTCTTGTGTTTATGATGGAAAAAGTTTATGAATTCCAGAGTTAGGCTCAGCTGAAAAGGTGCTTAGATTAAAAAGGTAACCAACCCAGTATAGGTCTGTGAAGCCCAGGATTGCAGCAGCTGCTCAGTTCAACCTGGAGGAGGAAGAATGTAGGGCTAGGAGGTCACGGTCAGTGAGCTTTGAGTGGAGATGTGAGTGGATTCCCATAGGGAAATCTACTGAGGAACTCCACAGACATGTGCATCCTTCAAGAAAGTTTCTAAGCCAGCCCTCCCCAAGGTGTCTCACTCGATTTCCATATGGAGCAGCTCCAGGAAGGCCGAGAAGGTCCCCATCTGGTAGAGCAGGAAGCAATTGTATCTGGACCAGTGCAGCACGTCGACCTCGGAATCACACTCCCCAAAAGTGCCTAGAGAATCAGACAATTGCTATAGGACTTGGGGTTGGGAGGGGCAGATATTTTACTTCTTTCTACCCCACCAGATGATCTTAAAACTTTGCCAATACTTTACAGAATAATGAGGCTCACAGAATTTGGGCAGCGCCCATGACGACTTCCTTAAAGGAGTGAGTCAGTAGAGAAAAGAGGTAATCTCCTGGGTAAGCCAAATGTGCTCACCAATGGCCAATCTTTTTTTTTTTTTTAAATGATTTATTTTTACTCTATGTGCATTGGTGTTTTGCCTGCATGTATGTCTGTGTGAAGGTGTCAAATCACTTGGAGCTGGATTACAGACAGTTGTGAGCTGCAAAATGGTTGCTGGGAATAAAACTCAGGTCCTCCGGAAGAACAGAGTGGGTCTCTCCTGCACCATCAGTGGCCAATCTTCAACCCCATTCCACCTCACCCCCAAGTAGACCCTGAGAGAAGGATTCAAATGCAAATAGTCTATGTGAGAATGCATCTCAGGGATCACCAGAAGAGAAATAGGGGAAGTGAGAGGGAAGAGGGCAGCTGAAAGAGTTCAATCCCAGGGGGCTTTCTGGAAACAGTATGAAACACACAATGCACAGCATTTCACCCAAAAGGAGTGAGACAGTCAAGGTCATCGCCTCAGTCTTGTTAGTCATTTTTATGAGGATTGAGTGTATTAATCCCTTTGCATCCTGCTTACCCAGTGTGGGCTGCAGACAGAATCTTTAAGCAAAAGGACCTTGTATTGGCAGCTGGAAGTCTGTTATTGCAGCAGACTTAAGTGATTCAGAAGTGCTACCTTATTTACTGCAAGCTTCCCTTTCCTAGTCTTTACTTCCCATTTGTTGTTCTTTTTTCACGTTTACAGTTTTTTAGTTCCCAATTTGTTGGTTCGCCAGCAATGCTCGCATGCTCAGAGCTTATTCTCATGACTCTAGCAAGACCATCTCAGCGCTCCTTCCAACACCTGGCTAGCAGATTTCTGCTGGCAAGCTTTTCCCAATTAATCTCATTTAGTTCTGATTATCTCCAAATTACTCACAGCATCCCTTCCTGCTGCTATATTGGTTTGAACCTTTAAAAAGCCATAAAAACCTCAGTGCTTGTGCCAGGGCATCAGCTCTTCTACATGGATTCTCTTGCTAATCTTTATATACACACTTATAGTCCAGATTAGAGGGAAAAAAATCCATGTGAGAAATCCTGACATGCACAGGGTATGTCTTATGTCTGTAATCCCAACTAAGGAGGCAGAGGCAGGAGGACCAAGAGTTCATGATCATTCTCAGAGAAAAAGAAAAGAGAGAGCTGGGCATGGTAGCACACACCTTTAATTTTAGCATTTGTGAGGCAGAGGCAGGTGAGGTGAATCTCTTGAGTTCGAGATTAGCCAGGGCTACAAAGTGAGACCCTGTTTTAAACAAGAATTAAAGAAGAAAACAACCTGGGGGTGGAGACATGGCTCAGTGGTTAAGAGCACTGACTGCTTTTCCAGAGATTTTGAGTTCAATTCCCAGCAACCACATGGTGGCTCACAACCATCTGTAATGAGATCTGATGCCCTCTTCTGGTGTGTCTGATGACAGCTACAGTGTACTCAAAAAAAAAAAAAATATATATATATATATATATATATAACAACCTGATGTGTTTGCTAAGATATAGGCAGATCCCAGGAGATCAAAAACAGTATCCAATACTATCTCTTGCTCTTCCTTGTAAGGACAGGCTACTCCTAACATAGCAAGACCCATCACTGAGATGTAAGGGACCCTGCTTCCCCAGTAAGGTCTGCTTTATGCACGTCCCTCCCTGGCTTCTACCCCTATCAAATCAGCAAGAACAGACACTTACCTTGGGCTAGATAGAGAACAGCCCGGGCCACCTTAAGCCGTTTTTCCCTACTGACCACCTCCAGTCGGTCCAGAAGTCCCATCACATAGGTCTTTTGGGCATCTTCTTCCAACTCCAGCCATTCCTTAGTGTCTTGCACTGGGATGGAAAGCCACACACAGCTAATATTGGCTACTGCCACTTCTTCCTGGAAAGGGCCCTGATGATAAACCCACCTCTGATCCCAAAGAGTCTTCTCTCCAAAACCTTTTATTTGTTGTAGTACTGAGGATTGAACCCTGGGCCTTTCGCATGCCAGGCAAGCTCTACCACTAAGCTCCACCCCTAGCTCAAGCTTCCCTGATTTAGCTAAGAAAACATAAGGGGCAGGAAAAGGACCCAAAATGTCCTCATCTGAACCTACTCCGTACCATATCTTTCCCGTTCCCACCTCTGTCCGCACAGCATGCTCTGTTCTCTGCCTTTCCTCAAGGTGTCCCTCCCTCTCTGTCCACATCCAACTCCTAGTCATCCTTACATGCCTGATACAAGAGGCCTTTTTCCACACTAATGTCCAAACCAAGAGCTCTGCCCCTAACACTCTTACTTTATCGTGACATTTCATATTGTCCCCTGGCCTCAGCTTCTTTTGTGATAGGCATATCTCCCCACTGCTACCAGACTATGCAACTTATTTGCAGAAGCTGCAAATTACTTCCACCTCTGCCTCCTGCATCTCTGACACAACAGATACTCCACACACATTTGCTGAATTAAAAATTAAATTGCCACTGAGGAAGCAGTGAAGCATCTGAAGGGATCACAGTGAGGGAATATAAAGCGGTACTGGTGGTGTGGCAGAGTTAGAGACAGAAGCTAAACATCAAGGACTAGGTTAGACACAGGACTCCACTGGGCAGAAGGGTACTAGTTCAGCCTTGCTGAGCCATCCCTCTGCTTCTCTTGGTTTCATCTTTCCTGTAGAAGGAATTCTGTATTCCATATGCAAGAAGTGAAGAGTATGCCAGGCAGTGGTGGCGCACGCCTTTAATCCCAGCACTTGGGAGGCAGAGGCAGGTGGATTTCTGAGTTAGAGCCCAGCCTGGTCTACAGAGTGAGTTCCAGGACAGCCAGGGCTATACGGAGAAACCCTGTCTTGAAAAAACAAAACAAAAACAAACAAACAAACAAACAAAAAGAAATGAAGAGTATGCAGTCATGAAGGGGATGAAGAATCAAACTTTGATTCAGTCTTTTACTAGATCAGACTGGGATATCATGAAGGAAAATAGCACATTTCTGTGAGTAAAGATGTAGCATCACCTTGAGTCTTGAAATCTTCTTCAAAGCACTTCCTGTTAGTGGTGAATTCCAGGTTCTCTGTGTAGCTATATAATTCTGTAGCAGAAAGACAAAACAGCCACATTTAGAACCCCCAATGAAGAATCTAGAGTAGAGAGCATTGCTTGAAGGGGCTGAAGGTTCCAACACATTCTTGTGTCCAATTCAATCTAGAGCCAGTTTCCTCCCTTTCAGAACAGTTAAAAATAGCCGAGTGTGTCCCTGGGTGATTAAACTATCAAACCCGTCCTCTGCCAGATGGCTGGCAGCAGAGAAGGAAGCCAGCCTTCGACATTTGGAAAGGGCCAGGCAGAGGGCTGGAGTACAGAGGGCTTAATCTCATCACTTTTGTTTCTTAGGGCCGTGATCCATTCTGTCCCACCAAACGGGCTAGAAGCAGCCTAACTTTAGGGAAGAGAAGGGCAACACAACTCAGGATCTTGGAGGCAAGATTTTATGTTGTTTAGGAAGCCAGGACAAGGACTAAACACACACACACACACACACACACACACACACACACACACACACACACACACACACACACGTTGAGAGCCAGTTTGCTCTCCTTGAAGGACAGACATTTAGGTTCCTACCTATGGCCGCCTGGGCAGGTGACGTGGCTGATCATGTGGAAAGCACCTAGGGTTGCCAAAGGCTTTTGTGGTCATGAAAAACTAACCCTATTGATTGTAACCTCTGACTATAAAACAGGATAACAATGTCCCCCTGCCCCTGCAGCAACCAGAACATCACTCTGCACCCTCATTTTACAGAAGATGAATTAAAATCAAACAGAACATCTCAAAATCTATCCCACCTATACCATAAAGCAATAGAAATTTACTTATACTCCAGCCAACTAAGCTAAAGGCTGAGAATTACTTGGGAGTTAGAACTCTTAAATCTTGCGTTTCAGAATCTGGGGGTGGCCAGGAACAAATCTCAACTTTAAATTTTAAATATATGTCAATCATTGATTCATTAATGTAAATGTAAGTATATGTGTATGTATTTATTTATTTAGACCAGAAAAGTCAGAAAATACTAGTCAGGAAGGTAAACAGTGCTGAACTTTGTCCTTATTTTTAAAGTGTTAGATAATGAAATTTTATTTACAGATAATTATAAGATACCCATGTATCTTCTATTCAGATTAAACAAATATATAACATTTGTCATATTTGCTTTAGACTATTCTCCAGTATTCTTTCTTTCCCTGGAAGTAATTAATATCATGAATTTGGCATGCATTCTTCACATACCCATTTTTAGATTTTTACTACATTTGTATGTGTCTATAAGCAGTATACCAGGGTAGGTATATGTAGAGGATCCAGATTCATTTCCCAGCACCCATATTGTGGCTCCCAATTATCCATAACCTCAGGTCCAGGGCACATGCATAGTACACATATATGCATGCAGGCTAAACATTCATAAATATCAAATAAAATAAATCTAAAAATTTTTTAAAATGTATCTCTGATACTGTTCTATTTTTAATCTTAACATTATTATAACTGTATAAATTCTTTTGTCATTGTTTCTTTGCCTCTATTTTGTTTTGGGCATCTATTCATACTGAATCATCAATTATGTTGATACAGATCAATTATATTAATGGCTATATGCAGACCAACTATACTTACATGCCAGTTTATCTATTCCTCTGCAGATAGGAATTTTAGGCTGTTTTCAACTTTTCATAATTAAAAACAAGGCTGAAATAAACACTTTCTTGTGCCCAAGTATAAAGTTCTTTAGATTGAGCATCTAGGAATAAAATTACTGGGTCATAATATGTGCACATCTTTAACTTTATTAGATATGACCTAATTGCTTTCCAATTTTATACTTTGCACCTTCATATTGCTACACATAGCTGTGTAGAAATATGCTCATTAGGCCTTTGAAGTTTTTTTTAAACGTTTAATTAGTAAATTAATCTTGTGTGTACCTGTATGGGTATGAGTGCTATACTGCACGCACATATAGAAGTCAGAAGATAACCTGTGTGAGTCAGTTCTCTTCTCCCACCACCATCAGAGTCTGAGATTCAAACTCGGGCCATGAGCCTTGATGACAATGGCCTTACCTGCTGATCCATCTTGCCAGCCTTTAAATTTTGCAGTCGTTGTGAAATAATATCTTGTTTTTTTAAAACTATTTTTCTTCATTAATTAATAAATTTGGGCCGGAGAAATGGCTTAGCAGTTAGGATCACTGACTGCTCTTCCAGAGGACCTGGGTTCAATTCCCAGTGACCACACGACAGCTCACTCTGTCTGTAACTTCAATTCTAGGAGATCCAACACCCTTACACAGACATACATGCAGGCAAAACACCAATGCACATAAAAAAATAAAATGAAAAAAATAACCTTGAACATCTTTTCAGACAGACAGAGGCACAGCACAGGCACACGCACACACACTCTTTTGTGGTTCTGTGGATTCAACAGAGAGCCTCATACATGCCCCTTCATATATCTGTTGACTTTCTGATTTTCTTTCCTGTGGGTTCTTATTCTTTGTCTACTTCTCTATCAGATTAGTCATCTCTTTTTTGTTTATCTCTTTCTTTCTCTACAGATTCACATTCTAGATTCTAATCCTTTGTTCATTATTAAACCTTGCTATTTCTGTCACTCATTGCAAAATTTATTCCCTGTGCTTATTCACCAGAACTTCTGCAAAAATGTTTGTCTTTTTATCTGAAAAAGTGTGTCTCAAAGTGTCATTTCCATGTGACAGAATATTTAACTTTCACACTATCTCCACCCAGTGCTCACTTATTAATAACTAGCATTCATAGCACGTGTGATATGGAGGCCGTCAATGTGAGGAGATCACGTTTGCCCTATTCTAAAATTTCAGACAGGAAGAAGCAGCCCAGAATTGAGAAAAGAATGGACTCATTTAACCCCAACTCACAAAAACCTACAGCAGTGCTTGACCATGGCAGATGTAGGTGATATGTCCAGCCTTATTCAGCCAGCCAATTACCTACAATCCCCTTCAGCTGTGGCCGGAATTTTAATAAGGGCAAGTATTAGGAGAAGGAATAGGATGGGTAGACAGAAATAGAACATGATTTTAAAAGAACAGACATGTGAACACATGGATTATAGGAAGAGAGAGATGAAACTGGAAAGTAGAGAGAACTGGTTTGAGAGCATATCAATGCAGCAAAAGAAAAAGAATTACCAGGAAACAGAATAGACTGAACAAATGAAGACTACTATTATCAAGAATTCCCAGAAGGAGATAAGAAAGAGACACTTGTGTCTCTTTTATATAATATACAATGCTAACAGCTCTTGTTCACTAGCTATTTGCTAAGACCAGACAAGCTGTCAGGGGATATTACAGGCCTGTTCCCTCTCCCCCTGACCACATTTCCACTCACTACTGACCCATCTATTCATACCTGACAATTCTGCTGCATGCCCGTCTGCATCTCCATATTCAAACTCCAGAGTAGGGCAGTCCACAGAGCCCTATAATAGAGAAAATTTTCTGGTAATGGGAAAAGAGGTTACCAAAGAAAGAATATATCCCAACTTCACTTTTTTCAAAAAACAAGGTGAATGGCTCAGGAATGAAATTACCCTCTGGCCTTCACACATATGCACACACACATCCAACTGCACAGAAAGGAGGAGGTAGGGTGGGGATGAGAAGATTCCTGAAACAATGACTTGGTTTAATGAAAGGTTTGGTATTAATGAAAAAAAAATGGCTATGCTCAGGTTTGGTGGTCCATGCCTTTGATCCTAGCACCTAGAGACAGGTGGATCTCTGAGTTTGAGGCCAGCCTGGTCTACACAGTGAGTTCCAGGAGAGCTAGTTCTATACAGAGAAACCCTATCTCAAAACAAAATAAAACTGGTTGTGCTAAGAGGGTGGTGACTCTTAAAACACAGAGTCTCTACACCCATCCCAGTTTCTTCTATTTGGTCATTTCTGATTTGCACCTTTGAGTTAAAAATTAGAATCTTAAGTATAAACACCCCTGAGTTCATTCTAGCAAATTATCAGTCAAACTTGAAAAGGGTAATAGTATCTTGAGTTTGCAATTGGCCAAGTAGAAATGTATATAATCTAGGAACCTCAGTGTGACTTGCATAGGAATTGGGGGCAATCTTGTGTGTGTACCAATTCTGGGCAATTAGTGTTAGAATGGAATTCATGTGCAGGACATTTAGTTGGCATCAGTAACTATTGCTGGAAAATGCTCAGTTTTCTTACCTATAAAAGAGGACAATAGTAAGACTTTCTTCACTGGGTCATTGTAAAGACCAAGAGTTAAATACAAGAATGCCCTTAGCATGTATATAGTTCTCTTGATTTGTGCCAATTGTAATTCTCTAGCAAAATTTTCAGAAGTTCCAATAAAGAAAGCTATCTTCCCTAAGAATTTTCCTCTCCTGGAAAACAAAGAGGGAAGGAAAAGCAGATCTGGGCACTGCAAAGATGACAGGGGACGTATTGACAAGCATATCCTTTGCCTTGAAAGGTGGAAGTAAAGCTAATTTTTCCAATTTTTTTGTAGGCAATGAGCACAGACAGAGATGATTACTGCCGTTGTTCATTTCCAAGTATGAAGAATGCAGCTGTGGAAATTCAGGAGGTAAACAGCAGTATCAGGGGAAAACTCTGGGTATCTACATTGAGCTCACTGTCAAAGCAACACACTATGACAGTCTTTTCCTGAAGGAGGCTGTGGCAGGTGAGGATTGTGCCTCTACTTCAGAAGGGAGACCCAGCCTATCACTCTGTGGTCATTTATTGTAGGTGTCTGCCCACCTTCCCTGGAATGCTAGTTCTAGAAGGGCAAAGGCCCTCCTGCCTTATTCACTGACATATCATGAACACCTAGTAACTTCATTGCTAGCTCCTCAAAATATTTGATCAACAACAATGCTTCAGTTCCTCTGTTTTGTGCTGCCAACATGTGAACAGCTCTCCTCCAACCTGCCCTTGCCACAATAGACCTCTGAAACCACAAGCCAGAATTAATCTTTTCCCCCATTGAAAAACAGACCAATGTCTCTCTTGGAGAAGGAGGTACAAGGTACTTCTAAAAGAAAATTCCTAGCAAGGAAACCTTGTCTGTGCAAGGTGGTGACTTTGGGGACAATTTCCCCCTCTCCACATTTACCTTTTAGAAAACAGGAGCTGAGGGGTGAGAGTGTAATGGCAGTGTATATGCAAGGTTTGGTCTCTGTACTACAAATAACCAAATAGGCAAATTAATCACTTTGGAAACTGTGAAATATTATTTAAATGAATCACCATAGACTAGGACTCCCTCTGCCCCTTAACGAGAATGACAGTTATAAGTACTGACCAATTAATTACATGAACTGTTTTAAAGGCTTTATGTTCGATGATCTCAACCCTCTGGATTATGCAGTGGTAACCCCATTTTACAAAAGAAACTGGAGTTCAGAAGGTTAGGTAATTTGCCCAAAATCACACAGATAATAAATGGAAGTACTGAAACAAACAAACAGACAAACAACTGGCCAGACAGACACTGAAACTTGGTGGTCTTGGCCACTCACTCTGTCTGCCAAGTGTCTAATCTCAGGAGAGTTGGTTTTATCACTTTTACCTTTTATCTCTAGATGACCAGACTCCCTTTCTGGTGCTGGAGATCAATTTAGAGTCTTTCAAAAGCTATGAAAGCACTCCACCTCTGAGCCACATCCCCCAACCCTGTGTCTTCTGCGTAATAAAATGAAAGGTTAGGCTCACTGTGGTAGCATACACTGTAATCCTAACATTTGGGAACCAGAGGCAGGAGGATTAGGAGTTCAAACTCTCCTCAGCTGCACAGTGAGTTCAAGCTCAGCCAGGGCAAGTGAAGCCCTGTTGTCAATAGCCTTTGCCTTGGGCTGTCTCAAATAATTAAATTAAGATGAAGTCGAATCAAATAAAAGCTAAACCAGATGACCTTCACAGCCCCTTCCACACACATTTCGTTCCCCTGAGTCCCTGCTCGGATGTAGTTTTGCTCTTGGTTGATAGTCAGAATATAGCTAGATAAGATGTGGGGGAATAATAATAATCCATTCCTTTCCATGTCCTAGTTAGATTTTTTTTTTCTTTTAAAAAAGAGGAGGAAGATATTTAAATAGTCATCCCTCTAGCTGCATCCTGGGACAGCTGCACCCAAACGTCGTCCTGTCCCAGCTTGAATCATTTCTCTTTTAACCCTCCTAGACAGGGGCGAGCTGTTCGCAGAAGGCGCTCCCTAAGCCACCGCCATCACCCGAGGGCAGGAGAAAGCAAGGGAAGGCTGGTACTCCAGGCCGGTCTGGTCCAGTCCAGAGCCAGTTGCTGCAGTCTGAAGTGGGAGGGCGTGCTGCCCGCTTGCCCACCCTTCCCTCCCGCGGCAGAGCTCGGGCTCCCGCTCCTCCGTCCAGTCCCTGAACCTCAACGCGCTGGTTCCCCATTGATACATCGGGATACATATTCCGGCTTCACCCGGCGGCAGCTGTCAAGTATCTGGAAAGTATCTGTTATGCTCTTCGCGCGGGTTAGGGAAACCACAGGCCAAGGCTAGATAGCGGGCGACCCGCAGCGGGAAGGGACCGGGCTGTGGGCCGCTTCACCTCAGCCGCCGCTTCCCGCTGGCGGATATCTCCGGGTTCCTCACCTCCGACTCCCGCCGCTGGTTGCGGAACGCTTCCCGGCCCTTGGGCGCAGCCGGCTTCCCTTTGCCGCCGTTGCCGTTACCGTTGCCGTTGCCGTTACCGTTGCCGTTGCCGTTGTCATTAGCAGGAAAGCCGGCGGGCCCCGGCGCCGCGGGGTCGTCCATGCTGAGAAGGTTCCCTTCAGCGGTTCGCCTCAGCGGCTTCCTACCGCAGCTCCAAGATCTCTGCACGGGGCGACCCCGCCACAGCGCGCGCCCGGAACCAGGCCCTGCCCCCAACCTCCGATTGGCTATAACTACTCAATGCAGCCCCGCCCCGCGATGCGATTGGTTGATCAACCAGTCAGAGGTGGGGGCTCTTTCAAGGAATATTTTCCCCACGAACCCCCGGCATTTTTACTGCTCTGTTGCTGGTAACCTGGGACTAGTAGGCTCCAGCTCTTGCTCCACGATTCGAAGTCTGGACCCTGAGCTCAAGACGACTTAGCTCCGCGCTGCATGCTCCTTTCAGTGCTGTCCTGTTCCACGTAGCTGCCTTTTCCGGAGAGCCCTAGTCTCCACCCCTGTTCCAATGCACCTACGGTTTCGGCGTTACCAGAGACCCGGACCCCCCATCCTAGCTGCTGCACGCCTCTAACATCCTAGTTTGTCGCAGAGAAGGGCTTGGCCTTCGGGATAGCCTGAGGCACCACACCACAAAACTTACCCTCCCTGGAAGCTTTCTGAAGAGAACTCTTGGAGGAGAGAATGGGAGTTGCGGGGAGGGACGTAACTGAAATCTCTGATGTCCTTGAGGGGCTACTCCCGGTCATTTGTCCCTAGTTGTGTGGGCACCTTCTTTGTGGTGCGAATAGATAGCAAGCTCCCACCCTCACCCGCTGCTCTTTCTTTCCCCTTTCTAAAAACAATCCTAATCTAAGATCTTGAGTTCGATCCCCGGGTCCTGACATGATGGAAGGAGAGAATGAACAGCCAAAAAGTTGTCCTCTGACACCTCACCTCCACACATCCTCCTTGGTGCCCTCCCCCATTCCCACATATACAAACAAATATTTAAATTTAAAAGAAATAAACCCTACACCCTAAGAGCTAAAGGTAACTGGAAGGTAACGGGATACTTGAAAGCTGTGGGTTCGGCTCTCTCCTGAATACTATTTATATTGGCAGGTCTGGCTTGACAATGGATGAAGGGAACGGGAGGGACCAAATCGCTACAGTATCCCATGGCTTTAAGACAGTGAAAGGATCATTGAGTTGGGACTGTGCATTGCATGTGTTTTCTGGGTACCACACCTCTTTCTTTCTTTCTTTCTTTCTTTCTTTCTTTCTTTCTTTCTTTCTTTCTTTCTTTCTTTCTTTCTCTCTCTCTCTCTCTCTCTCTCTCTCTCTCTCTCTCTCTTTCTTTCTTTCTTTCTTATTTATTTATTTAATGTATATGAGTACACTGTAGCTGTCTTCAGACACACTAGAAGAGGGCATCGGATCCCGTTACAGTTGGCTGTGAACCACCATGTGGTTGATGGGATTTGAACTCAGGACCTTTGGAAGAGCAGTTAGTGCTCTTAACTGCTGAGCCATCTCTCCAGCCCCCACACCTCTTTCTGACAGGTTATTTTTCATGAATCTATTTTTTTACTGATGAGGAAATCCTGAAGCGCAGAGAACACCAAAGGATCATATTGAGTCTTGTCTCAGTGTAGTAAGTATGCTGCTCTATGGAAGAAACTTCCGTTCTCTTGGTTTACTTCAGTCTTGGCCTTTCAATTGCTGTGATAAAATCCATGACCAAAAGTAACTTGGGTAAGAAAGGGTTTGTTTCATCTGATAGCCTAAAGTTCATTACCTAGGGAAGCAGAAGCTAGCTTTTTTATACAACTCAGGACCACCTGCTCAGTGGTGGCACTGCTTACAGTGAGCCAGGTCCTTCCATACCAACCATCAACCAAGAAAAAGCCCCATAAACTTGAACACAGGTCAGGTCAATCTGCTGGGGTGTTTTTCCTCAATGGAAATTCCCTCTTCCAAAATGACTCTAGCTGGTGTCAAGTTTGCACAAAACCAGCCAGCACAGCTACTGCTCTGTAAGATGACCCTTTCTTCTCTAGGTTTTTTTTTTTTTTTTTTTTTTTGACCCTCCTTACTGCATTAGGTGTGTTGCTATCAAACCAACTTTGCTGGGATCCCAAACTGTAGTATTGTATACTCCTCAAACAATGGAATTATTTCTCCTTTCCTATCTCTTATGGATAATCCATTCTTTTTAGATATCGTCTCACATTGTAGCCCAGAATAGCCTAGACCTGTGTAGCCTAGCCAGGCCTCTAACCCTCCTTCATCCTCCTAAGTGCTGGGATTACAGACATGAGACATTGTACACTATATTACTTATTTATGCATATGAGGGTTTTGTCTGTGCACCAATGCTTCCTGGTGCCCTGGAGTTAGATGCCCTGGAGTTCGAGGTACAGATGGTTAGGAACCACCATCTCAGGTCTTCTGCCAAGAGCAATTTGTGGTTTTAACCACTGAGCCATCACCCCAGGTCCTCAACTTTCTCTCTTCCTTATCTTTCTGTTAGTTGGCAGGTGGCAGGGGAAGGAGGGACATCAACCAAGATCATATTCCTTGGAAATTTCTGGGTCCCCAATATTTCACCAGTCTTCCATTCCCACTTCTACTCCATTGTGGATGTGAGTTTCTGTGGAGGGCCAAGCTTCGTTGTGATTGTATGGTTTTTGTTTTTGTTTTTGAGTCAGTCTCATGTAGATCAGACTGGCTTAAAACATGGTTTAACTGAAGAGACCTTAAACTCCTGATCTTCCTGTCTTCAAAGTTCTGGGATTACAGGAGTGCACCACTATGCCTGGCTCTTCACTGGCTTTTGCATACCACATTTCTGTATGTTTAACACAGGGGTTCACAATCTATGACTTATTAACATTTTGGACAGAAAAATTATGGAAGAGTGTCCATATGTTTTAAGCTGTTTAGTAGAGCTTTTGGCTGTCCCTGAAAGATGCCAGTAGCATTTTTCCCTAATTATGACAACCAAAAATGCCTTTAAACATTGCAGTATGTCCCCTGGAAAGCAAAAATGTCCTGTTGCAATACCTTGGCTTTGCAAATAAACTCATGTGAATTTCCAAGAAAGTTTTTGGCTCAAGTCTTTGATTTTGGAATTTTTCAGGGTATAATTTGTTAAAACTCTTAAAAGTATACAATCTACATTAAAATTCACAATCCACGCCCAGCTTATCGCTGCCTTAGTGTGACATGCTTGCCACAGCACAGCCCATTGGGTTTCTTACTGAAGAGTTCATCGTCCATGTCTCCTGCACCTGAAGTCAGATTAACACTTAGGACTCTAGGATTGACAGTCTCAGAAATGGTTCTCCTGTGAGACCAAGCCAGTCAGTAACATCCTCACAGGGGTTCCTTTTGAGGCCTTCTTCCTTTTCCCACTTATCCCTAGGGCAAAGACTGATCTGTTTGGAGTGGGACTGAGGTCTTCTCCCATGGCTTCTATCTAAAGGCAACTACTGAGCCTAGAGCTCCATCTGGCTTTGCTTTCAGAGATGGGACTTGAAAATTTGAAGATTTCAAAGAATCAGAATGTAATCTTTTCCTAGTGAATGATAAAGCAGCAAAGATTGGACATCTATCTGCTCAATATAAACCCAGATAGATGTTAAGAATTTGTCATGAAGAGGAAGGTGTCTGGGGAAGAACTGAAGCCATAGGAAACTTCAATCAACTGAAAACTTTGAAACTATAGGTTATTCAGCTTATTTCCCAAAGAGTGACAATCATGAATACACCTGACCACAGAAGCACCCAGAAGTATACCTGGGAGATAATGTCAGGCTGGTCTATGCCGCTAGTGTCTTAAAATCTATACGAGTTAGTATAGATGGATCAGTGGTTAGGAGCACTTGATGTCTTCCAGAGAACCCGAGTTCAGTTTCCAGCACCTACATCAGATGGCTCACAGCCACCTGTAGGTAATTCTGGCTTCCACAGGCACCTGCACTCACACGTGCATACCCATACACAGATACATAATTTAAAATAAAACCTTTAAACAACAATAATAAAAACCCACAACACTATACCACCAAATTCCCTTGTCCCAAAACTCAGGTTTTTACTTCCAAACTCAGGCTTCTGACGGAGGTTGATGGTAAAAATAGGATTAATTAGAGATAAGACACACTCCTTTCTCCATTTAAGCATGCTAATTCACAAAGGTAAAATACTTCACTAAATAGATGGTACCTGGCACTAAGACAGCTTAAAAATACATTGCAGGAAGTCTTCAAGTACTGTTTTCTAGACTAGTAGGCAGACAGGATAAAATAGAGCACACGAGGCACATAATGCAGCAGGAGGGCCCAGAGCTGGAGGTTACGAAGTAATCAGCGTGCAAGAGTATCTTTACGCAGCATCTCCCCTCCCCCCCCTTTTTTTATGAGTATATTGCAGTGCCAGCAGAGAGTGTTGGATCATTAGGAGCTGGAGTAACAGATACTGGTGTGCTAACTTATGGGTGTTGGGAATCGAACCTGGGTCATCTGAAAGAACAGCCAGTGCTCTTAACCACTGGGTTATCTCTCCAGTCCTACTTTAAGCAGTTTTTATTTTTTTAAATACAACAGACTAATAAAACTTTAACATAGATAAAGGAATACACAGTTCCCAAATTATCCCTAATGGCTACCCTACCAAAGGTTGAGACAGAACAGGCAACTGGACTCATATTCTAGTTGTTGATTTCAAAGATAAACCTCTGATCCCTTTCTTTTCCCTCCATCCTTCCCTCCTTCCTCTGGTTGGATACAGTCAGACTCTAGGCAACACAGTGGAACTGGGTGACCTAGATCCAAGCTTTAGGTTTTTGTTTTGTTTTGCTTTGTTTTTTTAAATCTTAATCTCACAGTCTTCACCTCCTCAAGGTTGTGGCTCAGAGGTGTGCTCCTTATACACAAAGCCAGGTGTGGTTCAAGAAGGGGTGTTGGGGGAGGGACAAGGTACTTGTTAGCAGAGTGTCTCAGTGTAAAACAAGACTCTCAGGGTGATGTCACTCAAACACACCTGCTGGTAACTGCAGCAGCTTTTCACATCTGCGCCCTACATTATTTTTTGCCCACATACCTCCCATCTCTGAGTTCATAGTTCACAGGAGTGGTATTCTCAGGACACAGATCAGTTTTAAGAATACTTTATTTTTTGAGATTACATAGTCATTATTGCTGATCTAATACAATCACTTAGACATAAAGATTTCCAAGAGCTTCTCAGAACTGGTGATCCTTAGAGGCTTCGTTCCTTTCAGTAGATGACAGTAAGAACTAGATGATTATTTGTATAGATATGTATGTGTTTTACATATATATGTATATATATATATATATATGTTTAGACTTGTCAATGTTAATATATAATTTGCTGGTGTTACCTATTTTCTTTCCATAATTTTCCTTTATTAAAAAAGCTTAATGCAACAATGCATTCTGATTTTTTTAAAACCATGACAAAGTTAATTCTGAGGAAACCACAGGAGCAGCAATTTCAGATCTGTTCAGAGAAAAGCCAAGCAGCAAAAAAAGCTTTGCAGGACTGTGTGGCCATGGGGAGCCTTGCTCTCCCAGGAGGGAAACATGAGGAGGGAGGAGGGCAGAGGGAAGGTAGGTTAGAGGCATTTTGTTTAACAAGAAAAAGGAAACAATATTTCCACTAAGACAGCAAGAAGACCTTGAAATAGCACAAATTCATTGTAGATAAATGGTATATTTTCCCTCTGCCCAGGGCCAAATAACCAGAGAGATTGGCCTTCTTTTCCTTGTCTCCTGTAGCTAGAGTGCTTGTAAGAGGAAGAGTTGGAATAAGAAGAAATTCGCACTTATTCCAAGGTTAGAGGGAACAATGATTTGGTTCTAACATTAGGGCAGAACCTAGACAGGAGTCCTGGGTTACTTTCTTTCTTTATTCCCAACTCTCCACAAGCCCACAGTACTGGGGATTTGCCCCAGGGCCTAGCACATGCTAATCAAGTGTCCTATCACTGACTTACATCCCTATTTCTGGCTACTTTCTTAATGGTTGATGACAGAGAAATCTCCAGAGAGAAGGGAATAGATGTCATCTGCTACTCACAGGCAGATACCTCACTATGGGCAGCCAGGTGCAACTTAACTTAGAAACCCATGGGGCTCCTTTTTAATTTGGAGTGGATCTCTTCTCTATGGTGTGGCTGTACTGTGTAAGTACCAGTCATAGGAAGCTCTGTGGAGAGCAAGGCTTTGCAGAAACTCACCAGGTTACGACTTGGGGCCCAAGCCAGACACTTGCCTAATGGAATCTGCTCTGGACATAAGATAGGCACGGAGATACAAATCTTTTGCTAAAGAGATCCAATTAAGAGGCCAGGCATGGTAGTACATGGCCTCAGGAGGCCAAGACAGGAGGACTGCCATGACTTTGAGTCCAGCCTGGGTTACAGAGTGACACTACCTCAAAATAACAACAAACCCCAATAACAATAATCAAACCAAACCAAACCAAAACAAAACAGAGGTGGTAGTGGGAGACTGATGCATTCTATTAATAAAGAAATCAGAATGAGGCAAACAGAATTGACTATCTCGGTGAAATCTTCAGTGTTTATGATCTTCCTTACACAACAGAATATAGCCACAGATGATGCCCTGTGAAAAGTCCATCTTCTGGGGTGAGCCAGAATGTATACCATTTCATAAGGCAAACAGCCACCTACCCAAGTTCTGTTTCCCTATCTTAGAAAATAAGGACACTTCCAGACTAGCTTCCGGGGCACACACAAAGACCAAGGGACAGTGGAGATAGTGGAGCCAGGGGAGAAGATCTAGATGAATGTTTTAGTGATTCTGGGTGTCCTCTGCTTGAATGGCCTTGGCCTTGAGACTTTGAAGCAGAACAACATAAGAGATACATGGGAAACAAACACGAAACTTCTAACTAGGGAGGGCCATGAGAGGGACTCATTCAACTCAAGATTCCTAGGGTCATTGCAGGTTTAATTCTTGAAACCAACTGATCCCAGTGGAAACCTCGAAACCGTTCAGTCCATCTCCAAAGAATATCCAACTCTCAGGTAGAATGAGAAACTTCACACTGTTTACATTACTATTTTATAATGCTCGGAGTTACTTAAGAAACTCTCTGAAACAGAATCCTTAAACAGAAGGGGCCAGATCATAACGATACAGCAGCAGCAAAGAAAGATAAGCTATCAGATTACAGATCTCACTTTCACCAAGGCCAACAGCCAAAGGGATGAATGTGTGATGAGGTCCAACTAGTGCCCCATCCCCTCCCCCAGTTCCCAGTGATTGAGCACAGGGCCAATCCATGCCAGGCAAGTGCTGAGCTAACCTCTAGCCCTCAAACTAAGTTTCATCATCTGAACACACTTTACAGAGTCTCCTGTTTTCTGCAGCCAGGCTGCAAAGTCTGTCCTGGAAAACAGACAGACTGGCTTCTTTAGAATATCAAGCTGTACCCCCCTCTAAAGTCTCAAGCTCCTAAATCTCTAGCAAACCATCTTAGCCAACTCAGTTCCAGAGGTCGTTTCAGGCAACAGAAGCACTATCCACACGGAGCTCTCCTTCTCTGACAGTGCCAGTCTAGCGGGCCTCCTAGGAAACAGTCCAGTTAAATGCGAAGGAAACAGAACTATGAGTCCCAGTGGACCTGGCTGGCTACTTCCTGAGCAGAGTTTAGTAGGGTTAGAAAGTAAAACAAATGTCTGGCCAAAACCAGAGCTGTTAAGATCATGGAGTCATAACCATCTTAGAACCAGAAAGCATTGAAATGGACATAGTATTCAAGGAGAAGAAAGGAGTCCTGGGTAAGAGAAGAAATCCCAGTAGGCACGGACACAGGTACAGCTGAGTTCTTGGTGCAGCTTAGAAGACCTTACCACTCCTGCCTCACCAGCCTTTTTATAAAGAAGGCAGTGATAGTAACTATCAAGGCTGAGAATTCAGGCCTTGTTAATTCAGTGGCTTCCAAAAGGCCTCACCTGGGAAAGGACCAAAGCTTTGAGAAAGGCAGCTGCTGAAATTTATCCCAGAAAACCCTAAGTAACAAGGAGTCTGGCATCCCTGAACTAACTCCTGAGCCTGGAAAGAAAAATGGCCATCGCTGAGGATTCCATTAACGGGCAATAATTCGAATGATGCACTAGGAATGGTTAGCCCATTTCTTTCCTTCCTCGGCCTGTCCTCTGTGGATCTCATGGCCCAGGAATAGTAACCACACTTTGGGCCAAGGCTACAGGCACAGGGTTCTAGATTTTAATAAATAAATAACCTAACATATAGGATGAGCACGGCGGGCAGCTTTGATTGGAGAAGCAGCTTGCTGGGTTCTTCCTTGGATAGGAGTGGAGAAAAGGCTTGGTTCTATTCCTTAACATGTCTTCTGGCTTGCATTACAGGAACTTAATACCTGGAGGGAAAAAGAAAGTTGAAACTGATGTTATCTGCTGGTGGGGCTGGAACATAAAGGAGCCTGGCTAAAGGTATAACAGAGAGGCAAGGGCTTTTCTAATGTATAGGTAAGCAGAGATATCTGAGGTTCTTTTCATACCGATGAAAAAAGGCCATGGGCCATTGGGAAGGCTCAGTGCATAGAAGCACCTGCCACCCAGCCTGCCAACCTCCCCAGGACCCACATGGTAGAAGGAAAGCTTACTCCCACGGGTTATCATCTGACCTCCACATGTGCAACAGGACACATGCATCGTGAACACGCACCCACCTCCACACACAATCACAAAATAAACAACAAAAATGTAATTTTAAAAGGCTAGTACTTATGGGGGGGGGGCACCAATGTTCAAAGAAGATCTCGGAGCACTCTGAGGTGGGAGACATGGAGGGAATGCGCTATTTTCCTGGGTTCATGTAAAGGTGTGTGGTAAAAGATGCAGGGTCAGCTGTATGCTTGGAAGCTCTTCACTGCCTAACCTCCTCTGATTTCTGGGGAGCCCAAGGTACCTGTAGTAGTTCGGCTTGAAAGGTCCATTCTTGTTGAGTCCCAGATACTTGGCTTGTTCATCTGTCAGCTCTGTCAGGTGGGCATCAAAGGTGGGCAGGTGTAGGCTTGCCACATACTCATCTAGAAAGACCACAGACGGGGTAAGCATTCATGTTTCCTATCTGGCTCTTCTCTTCAATCTAGGCCTTAAACAATTGGAAGATATGTTCTAGTTCTTGGAGGTGACGGAAAATGGTTGACTTCTGCTCTCAGATCCTCAACTCTAAGGAATGACTGCCTTTAGCTTCAAGTCCAGTGACTTGACTTCCAGTGACTCTTTCCACCCTGAAGCCTTTTCCCCAGAAAAGAAGGAAATGATGGGACAGCGCGGGACTTGAAAATGGGAAACTCAACCTTTAGTTTTGCCTTGATATCTATACAACACTATACTAGAAAACTATATATATATATATATTCTAGAGAAACTAACACCCATGGGAATTGGGAAGGATCTAGAAATATGTGCTTTGCCTTAGTAATTTTACACTTTTGAATACACTGTATCTACAGCTTCATTGTACATACAAAGAGAATACAGACTGCTCTATTAATTTTATTCATTTCATACCCTTCCAAACTGCGGTAGATTTTTACGGTTTTGTTTTTGTTGCTGTTTTGGTTTTTGAGACAGGGTTTCTCCTGTCAGGCTGTCCTGAAACTTACTATGTAGACTAGGCTGGCCTTGAACTCATAGAGGTCCACATGCCTCTGCCTCCTGAGTACTGGGATTAAAGACCTGTGCCACCATACCAAACCCATCCAAACTGTATTAAAGGGAAAATATAGCAACTTGTAACAGCAAAACCAGAGCTGATTTATTTCCTGAGTTTATAAACACAATATATCACTTAGGTGCCTGAGATAGGCTCTTTAAAAATTTAAGATAGTTTAGTGTCTCTATTATACCAATCGCCCACATAATTAACTCTTAACAGGAACCTATTTCCCTTAAAAGAAGAGGCTATTTGGCATCTTAGAACTGGAACAAGCCAGATATCACAAGGCCAGAGATATTCTTTTTTTGGGATTTTTACATACATGATGCTTTAAAAGAGAAAATCTTTAAAACTCAATTGCTAGGCCAGGCACATGCTATAATTCCAGACAGGAAACAGGAGTGAGTTCAATGCCAGCCTTGACTACATTGTGAGACCCTGTCTCAAAGCATACAATGTGATGCAATGCAATAAACCCTAACAAATAATTCTCAAGTAGGTGTTCCAAATCACAGCAAAATGCATGACCCTTCCTAAAAAAACCTTGTATGAGAATTACACAAACCACCTTGGAATAGAGTCTAGAGTCCTAGCTCCTAATTTATATAACAAAGATATATTTTCTTCTCTTCCCCCTCCCCCTACCTACCCCACAGGAAGTCAATGCCTCCGAGCTTCTGACAGTGAGCTAATTTGGTAAGAATGGGGAAGAAAGAACAACTTACCCATTTTCTTGGGCAACAGGTACACATCTTGCTTATAGCGACCCTCAGGAGCATTGTAAAGTTCTATCAAGGCAAGAGCCTAAAAAACCAGAAACATGTATGTTGATACACCTTTCAAAGCTGTAAAACCTGGCTTCTCTGAGGGCCCTCTTCAGTCCACTCCTGTTCCACTCTGTTCCACTGCAGAGCTTACCTGAGTGGTAGCGGTGATTGAGAGCACAAATGTAGGCACTGTGGAGCAGCTTAGATTCAGTAGACGGCCCTGGTGATCAAAAGTGGGGGAGAAGGGCATTAGGACCTGTACTGGCTGGTTCTACGTGTCAACTTGACACAAGCTGGAGTTATCACAGAGAAGGAGCCTCCCTTGAGGAAATGCCTCCATGAGACCCAGCTGTAAGGCATTTTCTCAATTAGTGATCAAGGGGGAGAGAGAGGGCCCAGTTCATTGGGGGTGGTGTCATCCCTGGGCTGGTAGTCCTGGGTTCTATAAGAAAGCAAGCTGAGCAAGTCAGGGGAAACAAGTCAGTAAGCAGCATCCCTCCATGGTCTCTGCATCAGTTCCTGCTTCCTGACCTGCTTGAGTTCCAGTCCTGACTTCCTTTGGTGATGAACAGCAACATGGAAGGGTAAGCTGAATAAACCCTTTCCTCCCCAACTTGCTTCTTGGTCATGATGTTTTGTATAGAAACAGAAACCCTGACTAAGACAGGACCCTTGGTGGCCTCTGAGGAGTGATGGAAGAATGACAGCCAAGTTCCAATTCCTTCTCAATTGAGATTGCTAGACAAAGCGGGCATTCCCCCTGCCCTCCAGGTTTTCTCTGTATAGCTTTGGCTGTCCTAGAGCTTGCTATGTAAGCCATGGTGGCCTCAAACTCACAGAGATCCTTCTGCCTCTGCCTCCCAAGTGCTGGGATCAAAGTCAAGAGCCACCATATTTTAAATGTTTTAAGATTTTTATCCAAAATGCATTTTTAACTGATATATCAAAGCAAAAATTATACTACTTATAGGATATCATGTAATGTTTCAATACAGGAGTACATATATCTATTTCCTCAAACATTTATCATTTTTAAATCCTTTCTTCCGGCTTTTCACAGTATGTTGACAGTATGCCAGAACTATTTACATTCCTAGCTACCTAAAACTCAGCGTCCACTGAGCAGCCTCTGCCAAACCCCAACCACCCACAGTTCTAAGCCCTGGCAATCGTGTGTGTGTGTGTGTGTGTGTGTGTGTGTGTGTGTGTGTGTGTGTGTGTGCTTGACACACAGACTCAATATGTAACTGCAAGCTGGCCTGCAACTCTCAATTCTCCTGCCTCAGCCTCCTAAATTGTTGAGATTACAGAAGTGTTCTATTATGCCTGGCTTACCCATATTTATTCTTCTCACCTCTATGAGATCAATGTATTGGACACAAGGCTCATATATCCATTGGATAGTGCTATTCTGGCTTACTTGGGCATTCTCTTGTTGATTTATATTTATTTGATATAAATCATGCTAGATTTAACCTTTTCTTTTGGTAATGATAGTTTTATTATGTACCCCAAGCTGTCTTCAAACTTACTAGATAGCCAGGGCTGATCTTGAACTCCCAATTCTCCTGCCTCCATTGCCTGAGTGCTAAGACAGTAGGCATGCACCACCACTTCTGGCCCATAACCAATGTTTTTAGGTTACACAGGATATGTATTTAGAATATACACTACTTGTCTATTCCTGGCTGACTTCACTTAACATTACTTCACATTAACAAACAACAGGAGTTTACTTTATGGTAAAACAGTACCCACTGCACGCACCACATGTCCATCAGTCAGCCCCACTCCCTGGCTGATGTGAACCTACAATGAGGAAGAGAGTGCATGTATCTGACAGGCTGATTTATTTTCTTGTGATGTGCGACAGTAGGATTACAGGAACACACAATAGTTCTGTTGTTAAGTTTTTGAGAAGCTCATCTTGTTTTTCATAATTTATCTTTTATCTCTTTGATAATGGTAATTCTTCCTGGGCTTAATTTCCATTTTCCTGATGATTAGTGATGCTGAACATCTCCCCTTTCTGTCGGCCATTTGCATGTCTTCTTTGGAAATATCCAAATGAAAGCTCTGAAAATTTGATAAATGTTCTAAACAATTTCTAGGACTACATAAAAAGGAATAAAGGCAATCATAAGACAGTGGTGATTATGCAAAGGCTTGTATTTCTCTCAATTTTCCCATTCTCTGTAGCAAAATGCCTTTCGTCTGAGGGTTGGCATTCTTCTGACTGTCTTAGGAAAGGAGCCAGTCAAGGCAAGAGGCAATCTCTCCGGCAGGGAGGGAGACACCTATGGACTTAGGAAGCTGTGTGATTTCTGTGCTTTTTGGTTTCTCTCTGCTCCAAAGGCAGGCAGCCTTGAATTCTGAGAGGACAATGAAGACAGTAAGGAGCTAAATCCTGCCCCATGCTGTCCCTTCTTGCTTTGTTTCCTAGGAAGCCTGACTACTGTCTCTGCTCAGATATGTAGTAGCCAAAACCACCTTCAGTGCCCGCTTCTATCACCAAAATTGCTAAGAGGGACCTCCCAGGGCAGATAAGAAATGTTGCCAGACAGGGGGCTGACGTCAAGGCTATTAATAAACATTTAACAACCTGTTCTTCTCCTATCTATACACATGCCTCCCTGACGTGCCCTAAAGCATTTGAGAATGTCAGCTAAATGAGGACTAAAGATAAGAAGGACAGTAAGGACATGTAAAGTTGGCCTTATTTATGTGTACCTACAGAAGGAGACGATGTTTATATTTTCATACTCTGTGTCTTTGATAATAAGAAACAAAACCAAAGGAAACTGAAGCCTAGGAAAAGCCTTTTTATCCTCTTGTTATTTTCCTTAAAAGAGAAAGCTTCATGGGAAAAACAAGAAGCACCCCCAGCACCCAGGAATCCCAGGATAGGTGAGCAGCGCCTTCATTACAGGAAAATGGTAGGAAATGGCATAAAGGCTACAAGGGATGAAAGTCAAGACTAAGTGTAAGGGCGACCGAGATGGCTCAGCAGGTCAAGGCACCTGCTGCCTGACAACCTGAGGACCAGATTTTGATTCCTGAGATCCACACGGTGGAGAGAACTGAGTCTTGCAAGTTGTCCTCTGACTCCACAAGCACAAGAGGTAACATGTACATGATACCCCCTCCGCCCCAAAAAAGAGGACTGAAGGTATATAGCTCAGTGGTGGAGCTCCTGCCTAGCCTGTGTACATGTGTGAGGACTTGAGTTCAATTCCTAGCATTGGGGGGGAAAAAAAAAAAGGAGTATGTGTGAACTAGATGAACAGGATGGGGACCTATCTGTCCAGCAACATTAACAGAATAAGCTGGGTACCTACCACACATCTGGCTCAGATCATCAGTTCAAGAGATACTAAAATCGAGACACTAGCAGCAAAGACATGACTTTCCCAAAGCTTCCCAAAGACAGCCTGAGTTACAGCCAGGAATACCTTCTTTGCTTACTGATTAAGCCCCACAAAAGACGTTCTCTCTGTGTGAGCTATGCTGACTCTATCTGCTAACTCCTTCCACAGTAATAGTCATCATCTGACTCAACCTGCGTTGACAACCTCAAGTGACAGGGAGACAGGATAATTGGTGAAAGTGAGGAACCAGAATAGATTCTTAATTGCTGAATGAAAAGACCTTTCACAATTACAAGTGAAATCCACTGGTAAAGAGTTAAACCTGTGCTTAGGAGACAGAGTGAAAGGATCGGAGAACACTCGGGGCAGGGGCACAGGAAATGGCAGACTCCTTGTCAGCCTCAGTCTTACCTCTGCCAGCAGTACTATCCTCTTGCCATCAGGCCATATCACATGGTCAACTTGGGATCTTACTCTCTCCCAGGTCAGTTCTGGTGTCCGCAGGCTGGCCTGGAACACACGCAGTGAGAACATCATTAGCTGTGGCAAGTCCCCTACACTGGGGACAGAAAGAAGTTGAAGGGAGCCATTTTAAATAGCAAGTCGAAAGAAGCAACCAACATGCCAGATGGAGACTACCTGTCCTGGGTTGGATAGGACTGTTCCATTTCAGGGAATTTAATCTTAGGCCCAGCCAGGGAGGGATCACCAGGAGGCCATTCCACAACATATACCGTACGCCCACTCTCTGCTGAGCACAGTAAAAGGTGCTATGGGAAATACAAAAGAAAACGAAGGCATGGTTTCTGCCTTCAAAAAGCTCACATTTTAGTTGGGGGACACAAAACAATACATATGTGAGAAGAAAATACAAAGCAACATGCAAACAAGTGCAGATTAATACAGTGCAAACAGATACATAAGTGTTGAAGAGAGAAGGATGGAAGATAAGAGCCAAGTGCACTAGCTGGAGAAGCCTGAATGTCCTAAACAGCATGCTGGGGACCATGGTTCTGCCCTCATGGCCCGACACCCCAGTTTGCACCTGTTCCAAAGGGTGGTTTACCCTATAGGAGCTCTGTGCCCTGAGTGCAGATGTGAGGTAGCTTTCAGAGGAATGCAAGTGGTGGAGTAAAGCGCCCAATGGCTCACCCTCTTTCCACTTCTGTGTATTGTATATTCAGAGAACAAAAGAAAAGATGGCAAGTTCATTATCAGCAGCAATGAAATGACAGTCACAGGCTGTGCAGACTTAGGACAACTACTTCCTTCTTCAATAAGCAATGGCTGAAACGAAAGGGAGTCCATATTCCAAAACTACCCCATCTTATTCATCTGGCAAAACTGAAAATACTGGTAAAAATGTACTGCCAAATACTAGACCTCAGACAGGGGGGACATTTTAGTTACATAGTAATTGTAGGCACTGTAATAAAGGACAAACACCGAGAGAAGAACGTGAGCTGTTTCTGGAGAGACAGTTATCTTTTCATTTTTAAATTTCTAAATTCTCTCTAGACATACAATGGAGTGCTCAATTAATGTTTAGAAAATCATTGCGCCCCCCCCCATGGAAATGACAATTAAATAGTGTAAAAAGACATATAATTATATTTTAGTGTATTCAGAACTGCATTTATTCACACTCTGGATCATCATTTCTTTATTAGCTATGTTAGAAATGCAAAATTTGAGACATAAGTTTCATAAATTGATTCAACCATTCTAAAGAGCTATTTGGCAACAACTACCAAAGTGTTATAGATAGCTAATTTTTATCAGTTAGTTTAATTTTTAGACTCGTATGACAAATATTTATTCAAGTCAAGAATTTAAGCGCCTAGGGATTTTAGTATAAACCAGGTGTAGTGGTCAAGCCCTTAATTCCAGCATTGGGGAGGTGAGGGAGAATCAAGGGTTCAGGGCCAGCCTAGGCTAAACTGGATCTTAATAAACAAAAGCAAAACCAAATGAAGAATGGCCATTCTGACATTACTCCTACTAGCAAGTAAGCACAGACCAACAGGGGTGACCAAGTAAACCAACTCCACTGGGTTCACGGAACTCATTAAGAAAGAACAAGACGACAAAGAAGAAGAGGAAAAGAAGAAAAGGAGGATGACATAGTAGTAATGATAATAATAATAATCACAATGACGACGACGAAGACAGAGGTTTAACATGTGGCTTAGTGGTACTGTTCTTGCCCAGCACATGTAAAATTCTGGATTGGATCCTTAGCACCATAGATTAAAAATTGTAAGTAATGATGTGAACTGAGTTAAGCTAATTGAAGCAAGCAGACAGCTGAAGAAGTTAAGGGTAAACACAAAATATATCCTTTAGCCTTTGAAAATATCATGGGGAGGAGTTGACCATCTTCTGGCCAGAGCACACAGCTCTGTGCTAACACATGCATTTTATATTGAGATGTTAAGTAGTTCAGAAGTTTATTGTTTCATATCATTAATTTTCCAATCCTGGTGACTGGGAGCAAAGAACTGACAACATGATACTGAGAGAACTCCATCTTAGGAAGTGCTCCTTGGGAAGAACAGTGTGGAATCAAGGAAAGGACAACTGTCTAGAACATAAGAAAACAGGCCAAGAAGAGGCAGGTAGTAAAAGGCACAGGGATGGCTACAATACAGGCAAATGACCGTGATGGTCATTTAAAAGGTTTAAAAAAATCCCCAGTTAACTTATCTCCACCACTCTCCAGGGAGGGTCAATGTCCTCACTGTGAAGATGTCTATTTGGCAGTCACGCTCCCTAAGAGCCTTTCCTACCCTATGGCTGGGACAAGAATAGCTCTTAGAATCAACCAACGGGGGCTGGGGGAGGTCAGTGGTAAACATGCTTTGGGGTTCAGTGTCTAGAACTACCACTTTAAAAGGGCAGTGGGGGTGGGGGAGCACTAAATTCGCTTTGCCACTCTACAAGGAAGAGGGTTGCTTATGCAGATGTTGGCTCCGACTGCAGACACATTCCCCTGTAAATGTATTATGCCAACACATACTGATCTTACATGACTCTGAACAGTGCACAGCATCCCCGTTCCTCCACCCCCACCCTGCAGGGAGTACAGCTGTGGTTCCAGTCCTTTAAAACAGAATCAATAGCAAGACTTAGTCAAATAATTCTTTGGTTAGAGAAACCCCCTGAAAGCATGTGTATATAACACTTTATCACTTGAACTATGAAGCTGACAGCCACACAGGCCTTCCATGTGAGACAGGAGATATGTGAAAGAAAGAGCTGGTCATCGAGTAGCCTACAGCAGTTCTCCAGTGTTCATCCAATTCAGATTTTTCAGGAAAAAAAAGTACAGCTTTCTAAATGGCTAACATTTTTCATGACCTATTCTTTCCTGAAATATACAGCAAGCAATATCTCAAAGTTAGGTAAAACCAAAAATTCCTATCCAAAAGAGGAAGAGAAAAATCTAAGTAATTTCTGGGAGAGGGAGACACGCTCAGGGGCTCTTACTACACTCGCAGCCCACGAGCCTGGAGCTCTCTAGGTAGCCCAAGCAGGCTTCAGCCCCATCCTCTTACCTCAACCCCAAGGACTAAGATTTATTCTAAATTCTGATCACAAAACTATCTGGCTAGCCAGCAGGTGGGTCTCTGAGTCTCTACAGAGTGAGACCCTGGCTCAAATACAAAACAATACAAATCTAGCTGGATAAATATTACATCATAACACTAACTTGATTTATAGAGAATTTCTTCTCTAAGTTTTGGTTACAAGAGATCGACTATCAATCTGAATGAGTATTTACCAAATAATTCTCCTACACAGTAACATTAGGTGATTTACAGAGGCTCTCACTCCTTTCTTCACACTTTACATCTAACTGATTTAGCAAAATCCACTGGTTACAACACTGAGTCTTATCAACTCTACTGTTTACCCACTGAATCAAGCCAGCACCTTCACCCTCTCAAAGTTTCCTGAGGTCCCTACACCTACTCAAGCCCAGAGGGTTTTCTTTACACAAAAGCCAGACTGGTTTATAAAAAATACACATCAGATACATTTTGTTATTTATTTGTTCAAAACTGTCTAGTAGCCTCTTTCTATTTAGATAAAACTCTGGCTGCTATGGCCCCCCAAGCCCCCATCGCCCTCTCCATCCTCACCATCTTGTTCATTCTATCCTGTCGCCAGACTTTATCTTTAACACTTTACATTTATGTATTTACCGAGCTACTTATTTATTTTGTGTATATGTCGGCACTTACATGGTATGTGTGTGGGGGTCAGAGGGCCATGTATGTACAGGAGTTACTTCTCTCCTTCACGTGGGTTCCAGGGATTCAACTCAGGTCTTCAGGCTTGGCTGCAAGTCCTATGCCTGCTGAGCTACCCTGCTGGCTCTGCCATAGCTTCTGCAGCTCTTGCCACCCTGTTTTGTTTTGCTTCCTCTTTGCAGTAGTGAAGCTGAACCCAGGACTGTGTGCATTCATGCCAGACAAGTGCTCTAACACTGAGTGACATTCCTGCTTGACCATTTTCTCTGAATACACAGTATTCACATGTCTTGCTTTTTCTTTCATTCAGCCTTCCCACCATAACATTCTCTCCACAAAAATATCTTTCTTGACCATTTCAATTAGAAGAGTGCTCTCAGCACCCCCCCCGCCTTGTCATTCACTATGACACAGACAGTAACTGCTGACTTATTTATTATCCATTTCCCACACAAGAATACAAACTCCACGAGCAGCAAGATGTTCAATGCTTTTACTTTATCTAATTAAAACTCGGTACAGAGCAGGACAAGTATTCAGCATACACTTGCTAAATAATGAATGAACATCCTCGTTCTAATTATTGGCTGAGTTTGTTTTGTTTTGTTTTCGAGTTAGGATCTTATTATGCAGCCCTGGCTGGCCTTGAATTCCCAGCAATCTACTTTAAATTTTGTTTTACATGATCTGTGACAGAACCATCACACACTAATTTAACTTTCAAAAGCCCTCTGAACAGCATCTTTTCTGGACCGTACCTTATGCCATGAAGAATTCAAGGAAAGGAGAGAGATGGCTCTTGGCTCCTGATGTAGCAAATATGGGGTCTACTTAGCAATAATGGCAAAACCAACCCTAGTTTCAACATGTTATCCAGGGTGATCCTTTTAAAGTAAAAGCAATCACATTAAAACTAAGCCAAATTAGAAACCCTACAATGGCTCCCTGTTTCTCTCAGAATGTAACTGTTTCTTAGCATGGGCTGTTAGGTCCTAAAAGGTCTGGCCTGTTACCTCTCAGACCTCATCTTCCCTTCTTCCTTGTCTTGTGCTCACTGTGCCATCTATGCCAGCCTCCTTTCACCCCTCCAACAGAGCACAGTTCCTTCTGCCTCAGGACACGTGGACCAGCTACTGATGCTGCTTACTCCTACCTAGAAAGCCACAGAACTCTGCTTTCGACCTCAGGCTCACGGTTCGATCTGCTATTTAAACGATGACCTCGTTCTCCACGCCCTCTGCCACACTCCACCTCTCCACACTCATTTATTATGCTAGTCTTTCTTCTCACTTAGACATAAGCTCTGTGAGGGTAGGAATGGGTGATGTTCACTGCTCCAGGCGTCTAGAACTCGAGCCGGCACATAGCAGCCACGCAGTAATATCTGTGATGGAAGGTAAGTGGTCTTTTGGCCTTATTCTGAGGAATTACTCATGTCTAGCTCATCTTTAAAGGGAAAATTAGACCTTGGAGTCAATATACCTGAACTTTTTTGTTTTGTTTTGCTTTTCTGAAACAGTGTTTCTCTGTGTAGCTCTGGCTGTCCTGAAACTCACTCTGTAGACCATGTAGCCTTGAACTCAGAGATCCACCTGCTCTGCCTCCTAAATGCTGGAATTAAAGGTGAGCACCATCACATACACCGGCTCAAATACTGAAGAATTTTTGCTTAAATTTCATTTTGAATCAGTTGCATGGCTTACTGGTGTACTTAATGTCTGCACTTCCAGGTTTAAAGTTAAGAATAAGTCTCCCAGAGTAGTCAAGGGCATGGAGTGAGTGAAAGTGAAGGCGTACAAGTTAGATGGCCGCACCCGTTATTCAGAGCTTCCTATGGTTTTGGAGAGAAAGTCTTCCCCCTTTCTCTTTGACCATGTAGTAAAGGTACCCCTTCACTCATGGTACATAACTGGAATGTAAGAGGACCCCTTCCCTGCCAAGGGAACAACTATCAACTCCATTAGTAACTGTAAGCAAACCACAGTGACAAGACTGTAATGATGCCAAGGCACGCAGACCCCCAGACTAGCAATAGGCTTTGGGAGGTTATCTTGCTAGCTATGTCCTTCCTTCTTTCTGGTGCTGTGGTGTGGGATTAAGCCTGGAGCTTCGTGTGTGGGGCAAACACTCTAACATGGAGCTACATCCCAAGCCAAATATTTCTAATAACAAAAGAATAGGACACAGGGTTAAAAAGAGAAACCACATAAAATAAATATTATCCAACTAGGCTCCAGCATCAGCTGGTTCTTAGCTGAAGCTCAGTCACAGCAGCCCTCAGTGAGATGGAAGCCTGCTATGACTGAGCTATGGTTGAGCCAGTTACCCAAAGAGAAAGACATATACCATAAAATTTAAAGCCAGAGTCAAAGTCATACTGAGGGATACTTTGGTAAGTAGGAAAAGAAATAAATGCACCTCTATTAAGTGCTACTTGGGTAACTTATTAGAGGTTTGGTTGGGTATAATCAGATTATAGAGCTACAGCAATAGACTTCCCAGGTTTAGGATTACATGCTGTTACACAGTGGCTCTGGAATGAAGGTTATAACCTAGTTACTGTGATTTGAGAGATATGTTAAGGGGAGACCTAGGCCTGTGAAAAAGGGAGAGAAAAGAACAAACTGCAGTGGTTGACAGACACAGCCATCCTAAGACAATGCACTCATCCTAGCCCACAGACCTCTCTCCATGAGTGTCTCCATGCGCCAGCCTGCTTATCTTTATGTAAAGCTAAGCATCCTCACAATACCGACTCCATTCTGATTCATACTGAGTTTATCCAATACCAATTCTTGAATGGAAAGAATGTTTCCCAGTCCGAGTAGGTAATCAAGCCTGGGTGCAAGGAGGCAATCATTTGAAATGGTTGCAATGAACAAGCTTTATTTTGTCCCTAAGCACAGGCCATACGGCTGGAAAGTGAGCAGACACGGACTGTTCTAGAATGCTCAGGACTGTGTTCAGACTAGCTGATGCCTCTGCCTTTTTTTCTTCCAGTTTGTGACTTGGGAAGGAGAGAAAGAGTGAAAAACAAGAAGGTTCCAGTAATGGTCAGTGAGGATCTTACCACATCAATCTCAGTGTTGGAATGTCCCATGTTACAAACAATGCAGCTATTCTTCATACGGTCCAAGTGCTCTCTGGTTACCACATTCTTGTTCCCTTAAAAACAGAAGAGATAAACACATGAAAAGGAATGAAGTTAGACTCCTACCTCATATAACACCTAAACACACACACAATCTACATACATACACACACACACATATATATAAAATGAAATATATAAAAATCAATTCTATATGGATCATATTCTTAAGAGCAAAAACTAAAAAACTCCTAGATTTTTTTTGTTTTGTTTTGTTTTTGGTTTTTCGAGACAGGGTTTCTCTGTGTCCCTGGCTGTCCTGGAACTCACTCTGTAGACCAGGCTGGCCTCGAACTCAGAAATCCACCTGCCTCTGCCTCCCAAGTGCTGGGATTAAAGGCGTGCGCCGCCACAACAGAAATGTTAGAGGAACATGAAAGTGAATCCTTGTGGCCGCAGGTCTGCAACAATCTACAGCCATACAGCACTTTAAACATAAACAACAGAAGAAAAACAGAGACTGGACTACATCAATAAACATATAAGATCTTGCTATAAATGACCCTACTAAGGAAGTGTTTAAAAGACAGCTTAGTGAATGGAATAAAATCTTTGTAAATCAAACACTGAAATGGGATTTCTATCAGAAATGTATTGGGAACTCTTACAACTCAGCAATAAAGAAAAATAATCTAATTAAAAAATGGATAAAGGATCTGAAAGGCTGTTTCTCTAGAGAAGGTATCAATGGTCACAAAGCACAGGAAAGCGTGGAGAAATCACCAGGCATCTAATATATAGTACTGTACGTTCACTGGGATGGCTCCTGGGGACTGGGGGGGGGGGGGGGGGGGCGACCCATGGCTGATGGGTGAAGCAAAGACAGCTCTTCATAGTCCTGTCCTCTGCTCCCAGTTCTGGCTAAAGATATAAACAACTTTACTTCTGCTCTCTAAGAGAATCATAACAGAAAACCAGAATTCCTGTGATTATGGTTCTAATATACAACTATAAGTTTCTCAGTCTGAGAAAACTAGCCATTTTCAACATTCCTCCCTAAAATTTAAAATCTGTCTTAGAATTAATGCAACCACTTCCATTTTTTTCTAACTATGAAGAATTTTGCTCTTTCCCTGTCTTAATTTATAGGGACTATACAGAGGCATATTTGCTTTTTGTTTTTTTGTTTGTTTTGGGGGACAGGGTCTCACTATGTAGCTCTGGCTGTCCTGGAACTCACTAAGTAGACCAGACTGATCTCAAACATAGAGAAATCCTTCTGCCTCTATAACACGAGTGCTAGGGATAATGGCGTGTGCCACCATACCCAGCCAAATATTTGCTTTTAGGATGAAACAAAAGATGGCAGGGCTGAGAATGGAGCTCCGTGGTGGAGTGCGCATTCAGCACGCCTCCGTATTGATCACTGCGCACCCCTCTATCTTGTACTGATCACTGCACACCCCTCTATCTTGTATTGATCACTGCACACTCCTCTATCTTGTATTGATCACTGCACACCCCTCTATCTTGTATTGATCACTGCACACTCCTCTATCTTGTATTGATCACTGC